>OX940731.1:5085000-5435000 GCA_954870855.1 Scutellaria minor
ACATTCTAAATATTGAATTAATTGAATTGGAAGTTAGAGAATTATATAAAAAAAGTTCTCCTTAAAAGATAGATACCGTTTTATAAAATAATCGGTGAAGCAACTATTCCATGATCAATAGACATATACGTAAAATTCCAAACAATAATGATTGAAATATAAAATCAGACATATACGGCTTTATATTGTACTATTATAAATAATGTTATTCAACAGTGTGTATATATATAAATATATATATATGATGCTCATATATTATATAATTATGATTAAAATTGTAATATATTCAAGTAATTGAATTATATTGCAAGACGCGCAACGCGCGGGTACACTGCTAGTATATTAAAAGTGCGTGTAAGTCACGTGATGTTCATACTATTGGAAAAATTGTTGGAAAAACAAATTTAGAATACATTTGGATAAATTCCTGATTTGCAACCAAATAAAAAAATTAATTGAAAAATCTCATCTAAGTTTCTAACTATACTTTAGGTTGATTTTCGCAATTAATATTCTCTCAAATATATAAGAGATAGCTTGATAACTGAAGTTCCAAATTGACTCAACCCAATAATATACCCTAATAACATGATTGGTGTGATGAAATGAAGTGAGAATGCAATCATCATTCATACCTTCACTCTTATTCATTTGATTGATATAATTTAAACAGTAGGAATCACCATTCCCACAGGAATTGATATTCCATAAACATGAGATTAGTCATTTCTTCCTACTCCTATGGTATTATGTATTCCAAGCTTTTAAGGAATGAACATTTTTTTTATTAATTTTGACAATTTCATCATTATTTATTTTATTTTTTTACAAATTAAATTCCCAAAGTTAAATTATTATATAAAATTCTGAAATAATATTAAATTATTTATAAAAAATATATAAAATATAAAATAAAAATAATATAAAATAAAATATCAAAAAAAAACAATTAAATACATCAATAGTATAAAAATAATAAATTAATGTAAAAATCTTAATAACATAAATATAGTATGAGTATAATATTAATAATACAAATAATTTTAGTTCTTGCATAAGATTTTTCTAAATATTTTTTTTTTGTAAATATATACAAATAAGATATATGAATATTAGAATAAATAATAATATATATAGAAAAATATAAATAAATTGTATCTAATTAAAATATTTTTTGATAATATAAAATACTATTATAATAATATAAAAGATTTAAATAATTAATAAATATTATGATAAATATAAAATAATTTAACTAATTCAAGAATATGTAAATAATACAAAATTAGTAAATTAATAATAAAAGTAAAATTAAAATATTTAAATATAATATACCTTAATATTAGTGTAATGATTAATTTTTCGTAAAAAGATTTTTTTTTTAATTTAAACATGCTAAATAATGAAATTTGAGTAATATATGGAATTCAAGAATTTTAAAATAACATTATAGTGGAAGATAATTTGGTCAAATAAAGATTGATTTAATATTTCTGCATTTTATTATTTCATACCAATCATGCCGTAAAAGATTGGAAAATGATTTGACTTGGAATTCCTATTCAATGACATGGTTTTGCTAATACTATTTCGGCTTGGTCCAAATAGCTCGAGGGTTCAATTTGGCCAATTTTGATGAGCCAATATTTAATGAGGTTAAATGCAAAAAACAACCTAAACTATTGGTCTTTTCATTTTGCAACCTAAACCTATTTTTTATCAAATTGTAACTTGAATTACTAAAATTTATCAAATTGCAACTTTTGAACCATTTTTCGATGAAAATGAGAACACGTGACCTGTAAGGTGAAAACATAAGAGTATTCTTATAATCTTTTAATTAAAGGTGACTCTTATATGAAGTTAGTGTGCGCGTCATGTGTTCACGTTTTTGCAGAAAAATGATTCAAAAGTTGCAATTTGATAAATTTTAATAGTTGAGGTTGCAATTTGATTGCAAAATGAAAATAGCCAATAGTTTAGATTGTTTTTTATATTTAACCTATGTAATAATTATACTTTTGGAGACAAAATTTTGATTAGAATAAAGTAAATAAATAAAAGTAGTAGCTATAACAAATGGGTTTGTAGCTCCATTTCACCTAAGTTAATGTAAATGACTATAAGACATGAAAACACTTGGAATTTGGAAATTCCATTAAATTGTGTCGGAAGTGAGTAGTGTAAGTATTAGTGTTTGTTATTGTATGTAGAAGATAAAAAATACACTTCAATAATAAATGGAAATTCTCCTTTTTATTATTATTTCATTATAAACTAATGCTTGACAATATTCATATTTTGTCCTTTTCTTGAAGTTTATGTCTGTCACTAAATGGAATAAATAATTCTGCGTGAATTTAGGAAGTAGTATCTATATATATATAATAACAATTACCCCTCAAAATAGAAATGCTAAAATTTTTCCGCCCATTTCCACCTCCCAAAAATAGAAATACATATTATTTCATAATTTATAAATTATATATTATAAATTTTATTATATTAAACATGATTTATATATGTGGTAATAATATCATTTATAATATTGACAAAATCTTGAAAATTATTATCTATATATGTATATGAATTTTAATATAATCTCATTTAATAATTTTTTTAATTGTTGATATAATCAAAGATTAAATATATGTTTGTTAAATAAATTAAAATAACATAATGATCGAATTTCAAGAACTATAGATCATCAAAATATTTTTTTTATCTCTAATGTTGTACCCCACATACACATATACCACCTCAATAAATATATTATTGCATTGATTGGGGGCGTTCGTTGTGACTGAGGGGGTCGAAGACCAAGAAGTGAGTTATTAATCAAGTCAACCAACATATATAAAACAACGTAAATTAACTATTTTTATTTACTATATTCGAAATATGTATTGTAAATTTATTATAAACATCACACAATTTTATTTGACAAATATGTCATATACAATACTCCAATTTTTATATATCTTCTATGTAACAATGTTAATAATATAACACAATGTTTATATAATTTTATTTTATTATACTATATTAATTCTTATTAAAAATCATAAAGATTTGTAATATATCTTGAATATAATAAAAAAATATGCATATGATATATTGTTGCACACAATAACATTTAAGAAATATAAAATTTATGAATTCATATACTTTCTATTAAAAACTACAAATTAAGTATAAAAATGAAAAAAAAAACATATCATTTATACTTATACTTATAAAAAATAATAAAAAATATGTTCTATTTCATAATGCTAAATTATATAAATATATCTTCATTATTAATCATGAAGAATAGATAGTCGATGCTATTTATAAGAGTGATAATACGTAGATGAAGAATTTTTACATATATATTTTAAATACTTTGAATTTTTTATTATGAAATTTCATTGTCATCTATATAAAAACCAACTAACCTCATTTCTACTTTTTTAAAGTAGAAATACAAATATTTATTATTTTATAAATTTATAAATTGTAAATATTTAGTTTTTCATAATTTATATATATTCATGGTATGAAAATCATTTTGTATATATATGAAAATTGAGGAAAAAATATGATCGTATTTGATATGTTATAAAGTTAGTATGATTTATGTATATATGGTAATAATATCATGTCATGAAAAGGTGTAAATAAAAATTTGTACCTTAATCTTAATCATTTTATATATCCACGAAAAAATTAGCGAATTTATCATTTTTTTTGTTGTAAGAATAAATAATGTTTCCTCCTTGATTAAAAAATAAAAAAAAATCTGAAATTTCACTATCATGGTAGCATGAAGTTCTCAGAACAATGATAAAATATATTTAGTTTATGTTGTAATATAGTTTTATGGTTTTAGATTTATCAAATTTTGAAATGTTTACCATCCAATAGATAAATTTTGATTCTAAGACATTTGAAAAAAATAATTATACAGATTTTTTGATGGTATGTTAAATTTAGAAATTTTATTTTGGGGTAATATACAATAATATCAATATTTTAAGCTCATTATGAATAAGTTGTTGAACATATATTTGCACAAGTATTTTCTAGGCCAATTGTGACAAAAACAAGTACTAAAATAGTTAAACATATGATGAAAATAATAAATATTTAGATGAATTACATGAGTAGTAGATTAAATTGAAATAACTTTGAAAAACTATATGATTTTTCATGATCATCATTTTTATATCAAAAAATTACTAACACATGAAATTTATTCACTACACCACACGAATACCAAATGAGGTTGAAATATTATCAAGACTTGATTATAATGCTCAATAATATCACCATTTTATAATCATTATGAATAAATTATTGAACATAAATTTGCATAAGTTTGTTTCGGGTCAATAGTGACGACAACGTATGATGAAAATAAAAAAATATTTAAATTCGTAAATTATATGAGTAGTAGATTAAATTAAAAACACTTTGAAGAATTATATTACTTTTCATGAACAACATTTTTATATCAAAAAATTACCAACACTTCAAATTTATTTGTCCATACATCACACGGACACGGGTATACCAAATGAGATTGAAATATTATGAGAACTTAATTTTTTTTTTTTATAAATTAAAATTTTCACATTAAACTCAAAATATTTAGATTTTATGGTCGTGAGTCACATAAGTAACAAATCAGATTGAAATTCTAAAAAAAAAATTATTATTTTTCGTGTTCAACATTTTCATATTAAAATATATAAATAGTGAAATTTATATGTCCGTGCATCGCACGAGACTTATACTAGTTAACTAAATATACATTCAGTTTATTGTGTAGTTAGTGAGATATTATGTAATAATAATTCAATAAATTACAAAAATGAATAACCCATATTCAAGAGAATGTGGAAAAAAGGTAAAAAAAAAGAATCCTTTAGAAGAAACTTACATATTTCCGTTGTAAAGAAGATAGCTCAACAATTAATAACTTAATATAGCATCATGATTTGATGGTCATGGTCAAAAGGGTTCATCAATTGTGCAGCTTTGTGCTACAAAAATAGACAAAATCTACAGAGTCAATTCCAAAACAATGGAATCCTCATATCAATTATGTTGAAAAGTTTTCATCTTAACAGGAACAAACTAAGCCTTAATCCCACTATACGGTTTCATCTGTATGAATCAATATATTGTGTTCAAATTGAGACACACATTTTCTTTACAATTACAATAGCTAAATCAAAATCAACAACCTAGATTGGCAGATGTTGATGAAAACTAAAGAATAAACCTACAACATATTCACACATTTACAAAAGAAAGAAATGTAACAATAAAACAATGATGAATAGCCCATAAAGACCCAAAAACAGGAAAAAAGAAGGAAAGAATGAAGATTTGGAGTTAGTTATCCAACTTTTAGCAAGCTCAGTTAGCTTTGGCAGCTGGGGTCCTGGGGCTAGGTAGTCCCATGTATGCAACACTAGGAGATAATCGAACCCTCGGACTAGGACGAGGCGATGGGATTGGACCATAGTCGGCGAATGGTGGTCCGAACGACACCCTAGGAGAAAGCTTAACATGTTCAAGTGCTCGGGATTGTAGCTCCGTAGGGTACTCTCTCACGCACCCAATACGAGGCCCCGTTCCAGTGCTCCATTTCCTAGACATTCGCTTACTCAAGTCATATACCACCTTATTCTCATCCTTATGATCATCTTTATCAGACGAGGCATAATCTACCGAGTGATTTGTTCTTGAATCACTCGGAACATTTTCCTCTTCTGTGATGGTGTCCTCCTTGCTGAGAGGAGGACAGTCATCATCAGTCGCACACCTCTGAAAAAAAAAACCAGAAAATCATCAAATTGTGTGCAAGATTATTAGTCGAATATGTTTTTTTCAAATGTGTCAAACAAGTACCTTAACATTGTCAAGATTGACAAAGTGATCCTCGAGGAAGCTTATGAACTCGTTGAAGTTCTCTTCTGTTGGGAGATAGTGACCACTATAAGGCCAAATGGCCTCAAGAACACCACCACGAGCAACCAATCTACCAGCGGCTGTAATGGCACCGCCAGCTAGGAAACTCGAGTGTTGGAACAATCCCTTTTGCTTCTGTCCGATGTACAAAGTTCTCATCGTGCTAAGAACGAATATCCATTTTGTGCCCTCAATGGTATCGACTAAATCACCACATTCTTTGTATTTAAGCTTCCCATTTTCAACCACTACTTCGTATGACTCTCTCTCTTTCTGTTAAAACAAGCAACATAAGGTAAATTGCAATGAATTATGAATGCATTATTGATAAGTAGAAATTGATTTTATTGTGACTTACAGGTCCTAGATATTTGATGCATTGTCGTTGCATTTTGGTCCTGGGGCACTTCTCGAGATTTATTTCTTTTCCGTCTCCAACATCCAACCTTCCCAATATAAATAACGAACAAGATCAGACAAAATCGATCACAATTAAACCAGCAAAATGGTTACATACAATAACATAGGACTATAGTTGGGTACTCACCAGTAAAAAAATGGTTGTGAACTTTCACTTTTGAACCAGACTTCATAATAGAGATGTAAGTTGTGCCCATATCTATGGCGAGGATCAATCTATAGAAAGAATAGAATTTAGTCAAAAGATTAAAAGCCAAAAGAAGCAAGCTTTGAGACAATCTTGGCCAAGAGATCACACAATGAATAATCACAGAAGAATTTAGTAAAAAGCTTTCTAACTTACTGCTTCAAGCCAATGCTGTAGAGCAAGTTTTTGGGCCTTCTCATCCTTAGACAACCCCTTTCCGACCTGCAACACATTCTGTCATTAGTTCCATACAAAAACTTATATGAGACCATCAGAAGGGGCCCACTTTAAAATCGTTCGGATTTAAAAGGGATGTTAAATATTAACCTTGGCTGCTCTGGTTCTTGCTCTAGCCCACTTAGAAACAGCAGTTTCATGTTTGTCAACATTGAAGAATGATACAGAGCTCCTCTTGAGAGCTGCAAAGTCCAAAGCCTTCCACCTATGCAATTCAAAAACAAACAATTAGGATAATTCAACTAACAGAAACATCAATTAGATTGGAGACAACAAAAGCAACATCAAATAGAAAACAAACCATAGCTCTTCAACCACAACAGCACAATCTGCAAGATTTCTTCGAGTCCGATAACTCTTATACACCTTTTGCAGCGTCACAGCAGCAGCATCAAGCTCACTAACGAGCCGTGGAGAAAACATCATAGCTGGTTCTGGGAGCGAGGCTGAATTAACTAACTCCTCAGAACAACCGTTGGAATTTCCATTGGAATCTTCGAAACCCGATTCTTGAAAGTCGTGAACTAAGGACTTGAATGAAGGTGAAGGTGAAGGTTCAAGCTTTAAATTCAGAGGTTGGTAGCTCCTCAACTGCAATATATTTTTGTTGCATCCTTTTGCCATGGAGGTCCCTGCAGAATCTCTTTCTCTAAAGCTATCGGTCCGTAAAGTCATTGATTGATTTCTAAAATCAAAGAGACTTGGTTTCTGAAAAGAAAGCAATGATATGAATAAGCTTCTTGTAATGAAGGAAAATGGGGTTGAAATGTATTTTTGATTATGATCACCACCTTCAGCTTATATATATGCCTTATTCTTTTGAAATCTTGAAAATAACATAAAATACTTGAGTTTAAAATATCAAAAGATCTTGATAGCACGTGTTCAGGAGAGACTATATAGGATTTTGAATTGAATCACGTACGAGATTATAAACTGGGAAAGTTCTGAATGCTTTCTTCTCATTGGGAATGCAAACTAGTGGTGGATTGATTCAAACCATTAGTTTCAACTACTAGTAATTTTCAAAGCACAAGTTTTGATGCATTCAAAGATTGTGTTTTTGAAGCATCATTTTCAGTTGAGCTGGAAAACTTATTTTTTAATACTATCTCTTCCTTAAATCCCTCAACACACAAGAAAAATATGAAAAACGATCCCAAGAAATAAATAGAGTAAATATGTAAAAATACCCTTCATATGTATTCCACAATAAAACAAAATTTTACTTATATCAACTGATCTTAAAACTTTGAAAAGATGACAGGCCAAAAAATGTTCAAAACAATATATCATCTTTCTTCATGTATAATGGGTATAAATCTCGATGCCAAATAAATGAATATGCACACACACAATGGTGGGGGGGGGGGGGGGTTCAACGAAAGATAACTTGTAAATACATGAAGAAGAAGCAATAGTCAAAAGAAGCAGCAATCAGAAAAAAATTATGTTGTAAAAATTTGATCTTGAATAGTTTAATTAATTATTAATTAGCAAAAATAATAGTTTTATGATAGTCAGCTTACGATTTGTCTGCTTTCTAAACGCGCCAAGACGGAAAAAGAAGAAAATATATTTCTTTTCATTTTTGGGTAGCGACTTTCTTTGTCTTTTTTATTTGGCATTACGCTAGACTGTAAGCCACTACACAGTTTTTCTTATATAATAAAAAGTTATTTAAAAAAAAAAAAAAAAGACTACCCCTAGTATTACTATATACATGCTATTTTTGAGTTTTATATTTATTTAGAAAACAGTTGTTGCCTTGTAAAACCATCTCACTTGTGATCGGATTGACATATGCGTTTTACAAATATAAGTATACACGGTACAACTATAAATATGTGTTTTTATTCTCAAGTATGAGTTATATAAGTATGCATTTTACAATTATAAATATACGTTTTACTTTTATAAGTATGCATTTTTCAACCGTCCCATAGTGCAATGGTTGCATATGAGTTTTAATGTTTGGAAAAATATGATTTTATTATTTGTGTTTAGATGCAAATCTGGCCAAAAACTATTTTTAGATGTAAAGAAAAACTAAATTAATAAGCTTGGTAATTTTCTAAAGCAGATACATCTTCTATATTTTAGTGCACATGCATTCTAAGTTTCAGTAAATTGAAAACTTTCACAATTGAATACTACAATATACTTCGATAATGAATATGAGTGGCTTCGACCCATATTTGACTTTTTATATAGCCTAATCAGAGTCCATGAGATAGATAACCAATTTTTTATATTTATATTCTAGTTCATATTTTTATTTATTATTAGACATTATATTATATAGTGTGCTACGTAGAACATGCTATGGATTAAATACCTCCATGTACTGATTAATAATTAATTCTGCTGTACTTCACAAACTAGGAGATTTTTTTAGGTTACAAATACAATTATAAAGATGTAGATACAACCTGTGTATGATTTTTATGTGCAAATTATAGTATAATACTTCAAGTAGTAGAAAGCATAATATGTGACATATATTAAAAATAAATAATATTGAGGTCCGAAAAATTCTGAAATTTCTAATTTACACTCCATTAATTAAAACAAAAATTTGGGTGAAATGATTTTACAATTAAATTTCGTGAGTTTCATCCCAAACACATTTGATTTTAAAAAGAGAAGAGTTTGTGGATTTGGATAGACCCTGTTGAAGGAAATGGAACTCATTGGACAGGTCAAACTCTATATATATATATATATATATATATATATATATATATTACTGATCAAGTTGGCCAACAGAATGGCATAAAAATAATCGATTAATCGTTACTTTAATTTCAAAATCAGAACTTCAAAGCCGCAGCCCTCCCATGGCCATAAATACATTTTAATGATATAATAATCATTATGATAACTGTCAAGTAATTGTTTTGTACAAGGAACAAAATATCGCAATAAATCGGCGATATATCGTCGATTTATCGCGAAAAAATGCCAACCGATATCGATATGCTCCGACGAATTTTTCTGTCAAAATATCGCCGATATATCGGCGATATATCGATATCGGTCACGTTGTGCACAAATTTGGCAAAATATCGCCGATATATCGGTTGTCGGTGGATTTTTTTTTTTTTTTGATTTTTTTTGAATTTTTTTTTAATGGTAAATTAATTAGGCTAGTGTGTTAAATAATGAAATACATATTTGAATTCAACTATATTTTTAATTAAATAATTAGTAAACTTATATTTAGTAAATTATTTGAATTTAGGTTCCTCATATAAATTAATTAATTAGGTTAGTGTGTTAAACAATGAAATACGTATTTAAATTCAACTAATAGTTTTAATTAAATAATTAGTAAACTTATATTTAGTAAAGTATTTGAATTTAGGTTCCTCATATAAATTAATTAGGCTAGTGTGTTAAACAATGAAATACGTATTTGAATTCAACTAATAGTTTTAATTAAATAATTAGTAAACTTATATTTAGTAAAGTATTTGAATTTAGGTTTCTATCATAAATTATCATGGCTAGTGTGTTAAACAATGAAATATGTATTTGAATTCAAAATTTGTCATGTTATCATAACCAGTGACGAAAATGTTATTATAAGAGACAACGTTTATATAATAGTTTATCTCTAAATTTGTTGTAAACATAACTTTTTATTTGAAATTTAAGTTCAATATATGTATTAATGTTACTTATAATATTATATAAAGTACTAGATATATTTTTCAATTTTTTTTCAAATTTTTTCAATTTTTTGCGCAAAAACCGATATATCCACCGATACCGATATTTTCATCCTTGGTTTTGTATTCAATCAGAATAAATTATCTCTAGATTTCACACTAGTTATCAATGTTGACCCTAAATATACAATCTCATAGGTAAAGAAGAAGAAAGAGTGTGTATATCCCAAAGGAAAAAAATAAAAGAAAAAGGACAAAAAAGAAATATAAATAAATTCAGAAAAGTTTGGAGTTGTTTTATTGTGTTTTGAAAAAGATCAAAAATAACTCTCATGAAACCATTTTGCCCATCTAATTATGATCAACTCACGTCCCATAATCGAAAAATCAGAGTTTAACTTGTAAAAATTAATTTGAGAAATAGGTGGTAAGTCCATGAGACGGTCAATTTTTGTGTTTGAGAAAAAAAAAATCTATAATAATAAAGAATGAAAAATTTATTTGATTTTGTGTAGAACAAAAGTCAACTTAAGTTCTTGATTATTCGAATGGGGTAAGAATTTGTATGAAATTAATAAAGTAAGAATAAAAGTTTCTTCAAATGTATTGTAAATACAATATAATATCTCCTTCGTTATGTAAGTTATATAATGATAATAATTTTATATAATATTTTAAAGCAAGTCTTGGTTACTGAAACTGTACTAATTTTAGTTCTAATTTCAAATGTATTGTACATACATGTTTCAGTTTTTCAGCATAAAAAAAAAAAAAAAAAATAATAATAATAATAATAATAATAATAATAATGGTAATAATAATAATAATAAAAGATTGATAAATGTGGGGTATAGACTTACAAATTCCAAATTTTATTAATCTGTTATGATTTGCAAATCTATGTAAACGTAGCTGTCTGTGAGGCCCAGTGGGCCACTAGCATCTTTAAATAAGTTTGATGATTTGAAAGATTGTCAACGATGTGCAATTATTGGTAATTAACAATTCCTAATTGCCAAGAATATAACTATTTTCCATTGCACTTATAAATGTGAAGGGATGGGCTACTCTCTTAAAAATAATTGCAGAGAAAGACAGCCCACCTCGTTTTGATGTCATCAAAGAGTTGACCAAATTGCATGCATTGCATGAATTATTATTAATCTGTGCCACTTGTACAATATGCTTTGTACAATATGCTTTGATCTGTGGAGGTAAAAGAAATTTATCTACATTAATTAAGTCTTCTCATATTAAAAAATGGAACTAGGGGTGGAAATAAGACGGATCAAATCGGAATAGGAAGTTTCAGAAAAATTTCAAAAAATTTCGGAAATGAAAAACCAATTCCAATTTCCATCCAAAAAATTTCGGAAATGAAAAATCCAATCCGATTTCGGAATTTTCAGAAATTTTCGAAATTTTCGGAATTAAAAAAAAATTAAAAAGTTGATTTGTTTGATTAAATCATTTTATAATTGTAAGTAATTATACTTATTAATTCATATTTATTAAGTTATTTTTCTTTTAGAAAGCTCAAATCAAATGAATATTTGAATCTATATTATGATTTATGATAATACTTTATTCGAAATCCTTCGATATTTAAAATACTTGTTGTATAATTTGTATAATTTTCTTTGTATTATTCCTATTATATAAAATGTTATCATTTTTAATGAAATTTATGATATATTTACCTTTGAAATTAGATATTGACTTTTTATTTTATATAATATATAGCATATAGAATTCTTATATAGCATATAATATATAGTATATAGTATATAATATATGGTATATAGTATATAGTATTCTTCTATAGGATATAGTATATAGTACAAAGTATGTAGTATGTAGTATATATTATGCAGTATATAATATAGTATAATTAAAAAACTACAATATAAACTATAATATATAGTATAAAATAAAACTATAGTATAAATTGTACTATATACATATAGTATATAGTATATATAGCATAAAATATATAGTATATAGTATATAGTATTCTTCTATAGCATATAGTATATAGTATATAGTATGTAGTATATAATATAATATAATATAATTAAAAACCTACAATATAAACTATAATATATAGTATATATTATAAAATAATATTAAAAAACTACAGTATAAACTATAGTATATAGTATAAAATAAAACTATAGTATAAACTATACTATATACATATAGTATATAGTATATATAGCATAAAGTATAATATATAGTATATAGTATTCTTCTATAGCATATAGTATATAGTATGTAATATAATATAATTAAAAAATTACAGTATAAACTATAGTATATAGTATATATTATAAAATAATACTAAAAAACTACAGTATAAACTATAGTATATAGTATAAAATAAAACTAAAGTATAAACTATACTATATACATATAGTATATAATATATTTATATACTATCATATAGTAAATGTATATAAAATATATTATATAGTATATAGTATACTTCTATAGCAAATAGTATATAGTATAAAATGTTTGAATTATTTACAACAATTACTATTGGTTTGATTGTAAGTTTCGTGCTTTGAGTGTGAGAGGTCTCGTGTTCGATTCTCAAATGCCTCTACTAACTCTACATTTTATAATTTCGGAAATAAATCAAAAATCGGATCGGAATTTCGGATCGGAACGGAAATCGAAATTTTCGAAAATTGAATTTCGGAATTTTCAAAAAATTTAAAACTAATTCCGATTTCCATCCGAAAATTTTCGGAAAATTCGGAAATCGGATTTCGGATTAAAAATATTCGTTCCAAAATCGGAAAATTTCGAATCGGATTCGGCGGATATCGAAAATTCCGTTCCAATTTCCACCCCTAGATGGAACGAACGTCACAACTTCGAGCAATAAGAGATTCCATGGAAATCGGATTTTCGGATTTCGGATTAAAAATATTCATTCCAAAATCGGAAAATTTCGAATCGGATTCAGGTGATATCGGAAATTCCGTTCCAATTTCCACCCCTAGATGGAACGAACGTCACAACTTCGAGCAATAAGAGATTCCAATTATTTTATGTCATATTTAGATGGAAGGATGATGGAGATTTAGATAGATTTCATTGTTTTAATATTTTTATGTTAATTTAATCTTTATCATTTAGGATTCTAGGTTTATATCAATATAAATATGAATTTTCTTTGATGTTCTAGATGGTTGATTGACTTTTGAAATAAAAAAAATGAGTTTCCTACGAAATCGTTATTATTTTTTGAATATTCTCAGAATTAATGGATTGTGATTATCTTTCATTTGTCTACATCAAATGAATTGTGGATGGATTTGAAATTCATACTAATAAATTCACTGGTAATGTTTGGATAGATATGAATTTACAATCTATCACTTTTATGTTGAGCTGATTTTTGATTGATGAGCTTGAAATATGTTATAATTTGAATGGATTTGAAATACTATACTTAAAAGTAGATTTTGCAAGTTAGAATTTGGATTTTGGAGGATTTTATAAGTCTGGATTTTGAAATTTGTGTTTGTTTTGGAATTTTGTAGGGAATAATTATATTAAAATGCCATTTTTTCACATTGAAAATTAAAAAAAAAAAAAAAAGTAATGCCGTATTATTTTATTTTGAAAAAGTAAATAGACTACTACAGTGAAACCTCGATAAATGAATGTTTGATAAACGAATAATCTCGACAAATGAATAATTTTCTTCGGTCCCGACTTAAGCCAATGAGGTAAATGAATGTTCGATAAACGAATAACCTCTCTAAATGAATATTTTTTTCTAGTCCCAAGGGTATTCATTTATAGAGGTTTCACTGTAAGTACAACTCTGTTTTCGTTACATTCTACCTATTCACAATCTTATTGAATTAAGATTGTGATTGAATTGGAAGATTTGAGAAATAATTTGAAATCTATAGTAGCAAATTCATTAGTACTGTTTGGATTTATATATGTTAGAATAACATCACTTTCTTTTTTTTTTTTTTCATTTTAGGAATTTGGATGGGTTTTGAATGTGTTTAATTTAAGTAGATTTGGAATACATTCATTTCAAATCTTATATTTCAAATCACTCAATCCAAACACAACCTAAAGTGTTTTTACTGTCTCTGCTCTCTCTTTCAATCTGAATCTTATCCTCCACAATCTCTACCACCATTACCAAGTAGTTAGTCTCTAATCTTTTGGGGCTTCTTGTTTGAGATTTTCCAAAGAACTGGCAGAAGGCTAAGTAATAATGCAAATTTTAAATTAACATTCACCAAGAATTGCAGGTTATTCTGCCAATCACTATGCAGAACCAAAGTTCATGTCCACTAGATTATATGTAATGCAGGTTGTATAGACCACTACCCAAGACAGATATCTAACTTGTTCAGAAGTATAATTGTCTGTTTTTGGCAAAAGCAACGTAAAACGAGGAAATACGATAACATGTTTCCGTACTTATGCTTTATATGCTTCCATGCCTTTGCTAACTATGGAGATGAGATGCCTTAAAACTCATACCACAAAGAAGGATCCCATCGCGTACTCTAATTTTGTCTGAGTATTCAATATAACTACACAAATTCGCCCTAGAAATCAGAAACTCTTCCACCTAGGGAGCATCTCGATGTCATCATAGAGATTATGCCAATATGAAGGGCAAAATGCAGCCAACTTTAAGAATTGAGAGATAATGAGTTGCATTAAAAAAAAAGTTGATGACTTATAGGAATACTTCAAACAGAGTTAGCTGAGAGTATTAGTGACTCGTATTAGGATGTAAAAGGAGAAAGGGTGTGATAAACAAGCGCAAATTCATATATCCCGTCAGGTGATTTCTAGTATCATATTAAGTGGTAAAATAATCCAAGGAGAGATTGAAATTACCTTGAGGGTTCTTAAAATTACCTGCTACTATACAAGAAGTTTCAAGTGGAATCGAGAGTTTAGACTTCATTTAACACTACCACAGTACATATGTAGATTTAGAGGTTTCATCAAGCTCAGCTTAATCTGAACTCCACGAGGCTGAAATTTTTATTCTACAAAGAGCAACATGACACTAATTTCTTCCTTATATAGACTACATTGCAGCACAATGACAGCCACAGATAAAAGGAATACGGTACATGGAGAACTTATCTATGCTCCTTTCAGAAACAAAGTGTGGGGGTCAATACTCTGATTTAAACCCAAAAAGTAGATATAACTGACAATTTCTAAATGGAGAGAAAGAGAACTGAAGTTATTCTAGAGAATGATCCACTTGATAATTAGTGTTGGTAAAAGTTGTAAGTCATAAAACCAAGTATCTAAAGAAACGGGATTCTATGTCTCAGATCAAAATCTAGTACATCATTCTTCAAACACAATGGAAGCTCTATTTTAGAAGATCACTGGCATCTCCTAAGTGCCATCAAAATGACTAATTAGATAGAGGCCCAGAGATGACTCAAATATCTCTCAAGATACAATGGAACATCAAAGTTCCAAAGGATACAGAATAAGGTTCTTTGAAATTACATCAACTCTTGTCCATATCCCAGTGATTGCATATAGAATCAATGAAACTCGAAAAACAACTTTAACAATAAG
Source organism: Scutellaria minor (assembly GCA_954870855.1). Taxonomy (NCBI): domain Eukaryota; kingdom Viridiplantae; phylum Streptophyta; class Magnoliopsida; order Lamiales; family Lamiaceae; genus Scutellaria; species Scutellaria minor. The sequence goes on from OX940731.1 coordinate 5,101,078, forward strand.
GTTTCATACAAAGTCCCCAATATCAAGTCAGAGTAAAACCCAAAATTGATATCTTCATGAATACAACTTTTACCTTCCTAGCATGAGTATCAAATTCTCAAATACATTGACAAACTCTCCTCTAGACTAGAGCTGTAAATGAATTGAGTCGCACCGAATGGACAACTGTTCAAACTTGTTTGATATGTCATCGAGCTTCATAAACTATGTATGAGCTTGTTTGATGGTTGATCAAGGTCGAGCTTGAACGAGTTTAATCCAACCAAATACGAGTCAAGCCCCAATAGTCTGATATTTTCATTTGTTTTGTTTTTTTTTATACTTATCGAGTTCAAGTTCTAGCCAAGCCTTAAATTCTATCAAACTTATTTGATTTATCCATCAAATCGATCTAAACAAACTTTTATAAATGATCTTGAGTTGAGTATCAAGTAGTTTGGTTCAATTTCAACCTTCTTCTTCTATGTGACGCCTAATAAAAAAAAAAAAAAACCATCGCTTCCCTTTCTTCAGTAAAAGAAAAAAAAAAAAATCACGACCAGCCTAGGGTACGACTACGAAGGCAATGTACAAATCAACAAAGCTCTAAAATTGGAATTGTGAAGACGACGATTCCAACCATTAACCATTTCCAAACATCAATCGCAGAATACATATAAGAATGATTCAATCAAAACAAAGCATGTCAATCAAGTTTGAAACATTTAGAGGAAGAAATGTACCTTGTGATTGCTTTTCCTTTTTCTCTGTTCCTTGGCCGTCGGTTCATTCATCTACATTACCGTCGGAGGTGGTGGTTGATCGGAGATGGGTGGCCGTCAGTCGCTTGAGTTTCCCTCTTAATTCTGTTTTGATTTATTTTCAGTGGAAGCGCCAAACCCCGCAACCGACGCAATTGTTTCGTCTAATATAATATTATGGGCTCTTTCTATTTTTAGATTAAATTTTTTGAATGTGAGACTTTTTTTTTTTTTTTTTTTAAGGCCAAGTCTTTCGGAAGACTTACGGATTCACGGATCTATTCCGTGAGACGAGTCGAGTTTGACCTAATCATCGATCAACAGGTCAAAATCAAAATCAATAGTAAGTGGTCAAAGTTAATGGTCAAAGTCAACATCCAGTCAACAAAAGTCAAATGTTACTTTTATGTATATTAGATAATATTTTTTTGAAAAGTATCACATTATACACATAAAAATATTATATTATAAAATTAAAATATCATGTAATACTTTTATGTACATCATGTAATAATTTTTGAAAGTATCTCATGATACGCATGAAAGTATTACATTATAAAATTAAAGCATCATATAATATTTTTATGTACATCATGTAATAATTTTTGAAAGTATCTCATGATACACATGAAAGTATTACATTATAAAATTAAAGCACTATATAATATTTTTATGTACATCATGTAATAATTTTTGAAAGTATCACAAGATACACATGAAAGTATTACATTATGAAAATAAAACACCATTTAATACTTTTGCATATATCATATAATACTTTTTTGAAAGTATCACCAAGTAATACTTTTATATATATATATATATCATATAATACTTTTTGAAAGTATGATATGATACACATACAAGTATTATATGGTACAAATGAAAATATTACATTATGAGAATAAAACATCATGCAATACTTTTATATATATATATATATATCATATAATACTTTTTGAAAATATCACATAATACACATAAAAATATCATGTAATATTTTTATGTGTATCATACGATATTTTTAAGTCAACGGAGTTGACCGTGTTGATCGTTGACTTTGATCATTGACTTTTGACTGTTAATCAGATCGGGTTGACCTGTCTCACGAAATAGGATTCGTGAGACAGTCTCGCACAATACCTACTCTTTTTTTAATGACCAAATAGCCAAAATAATCCAAAACTTTGTAGGTTTTTGTTAAATTGGTCAATCCTTTAATTTTTGTCAATTTATCCAAGAATTTAATAATTAATTGTTATTTCAGCCAAATCTATAATTTGGTCAAAATTGGATGACATGGCATACACATAAGATGTTGTCATCATCATCTCTACTTTCATCCCATCACCATCTCTACCCATTCATCGGAGGATCTGTTTCCTTCCTGACTCTCTGAATTGCCACTAAATCCATCTCCACCGCTATCATTTTGCACTTCTGTCACCAACCTCTCACTCACCAGTCACTTGTATACACACACAAACCAATATTTACGCACAAAGTAAAACACAAACATAGATTAGTCATTCTTCTGAATTATTATCACTTCTTCCACACATTAATGACGGATTCTCAAAATATTTCAACGCGGCAACTCGACAACGTTGGTGGTGATTCAGGCAGGAAAGCCAAACACTTAAAATGAGTGTTTATTGACGAGTACCTCATTGGCCGTGTAGTCGCACTCGCTCAAAGTGGTGACGACACATCTTCTTCCACGATCATCATCGTCAGAGAGAAACCGTTAGAATCCTTTCACATTATTTGTGGTAAAGTTTCTCCGTTGCACCAAGCTATCGACAACCACAAAGCCAGCAACCAGAGTAAATTGGCCACCGCCGCCGGAGACAATGGAAAGTCATCCACATTAGAGGCGTTTGATTATACATGTCTCTCGGGCTCCACACAAGCGACAAGAGCTTCTTGATGGGCCTGACATTAGCGGCCACATGAGCAAGCATTATGGCAGTGATGTCGGCTGAGACAGAGGCCTGAAAAGTGGCGTGGATTTTTCTCTTGGTAGACTTAGATTAGGGTTATGGTTTGTTGTGTCCAGGCGAGAGGTGTACACTTTTTAGGAGGGGATATGAATTTGGATTCCGACGTCGGGGAGGTGGAGGAGTTTTTCTTTAGGTGAGAGGTATGCGGAGAGGGAGTGAGATTGAGATAGCGATGGTGAGGTGGAAGAGGAAGATAGTTGGAAAAAACCATGTAATCCAATTTTGACCAAATTTTGAATTTAGCTAAAATAACAACTAATTCTTAAATTTTTTGATAAATAAAAAAAAATTAAAGGATTGGCCAATTTAACAAAAACCCACAAAGTTTTGGATTATTTTGGCTATTTGGCCTTGTTTTAATATGTATGTACAGTTGTACACAATACACGTTCATGCATTACACACTAGCATAAGGGCATGTATCTATTATCACACATATTTAAATAATTGAATTTACTAAAATTAAAAAAATTAAATAATATTTATTGAAAAAAATATTTCTGATGTTTTATTATAAATATCATCTAAGTTAATATTAAATATTGATGATCTTGTAATTTTGATTAATATATCATTTAGCTATTACAATAAAAAGTTTGTAACATGTGCGAATAAATAATATTCTATACATATTAAAATATTTTTTTCAGTTTTATTTGTTGATTTAAAAATATTAAATTTAATATTATAATCTTAATAATAATAATAACAATATATAATTATCACACCGTATATTTTATTGTTGATTTTTTTTTTAAACATAACTTATAATATTTTTCAAAATTTTCAACATATATTTAGTTTTTTTTATTAGTATATTTTTTAAAAATTATCTAATATTTTGAAATATTTTATGTTGAAAGACTATTATTTTTTGTTATATTTTTATATTGAAAACCATTTACTAGTTCATAATTTCATAATCATTAAATTTCTAAACTTTCTGTTTTTACATTTATATTTAAAAAGAAAAAAAAAGAAAAAAACATTAAATGTGAGATAATGTGAGTTGTTAAAAAAATATTAATTATTCAAACTTATTAATTAATAAAATTGAATAGTTTTTGTGAATATGTGTTTTGAAATAAACTATGAAATTTATTTGAAATTTTTTTGACTTTCATTCTTTTATCATTTGATTAAAAAGAAAATTTGAGGGTTGAACAAGATAATGAATATAACAATATATCAATTTTTTAAATAATAAAAAAATTATTTATGTTCTTCTACTAATGCAACATATATTTCAACAATTAAATTATATATTAATCAAGTTGTGTTATATTTAATGCTGAATTACACAAAGTGTATTGCATAAAATCATAAATATATTTTTTGTATAAATAATAATTATTTTTTTCTATTTATACTAAATTTAATTGAGTTTTTTTTTTCTTATGTATTACATGGACCATATGCTATATTTAATACTACATGAAATTGACTACAATGTTCTCATAAGGCTAATTAATAACTTATAACTTTATGTTGATAAGAAATATTACTAAATAGTAATAAACAATAAGTTAATTATATTTATCTAATAACACATGCAAGACTTCAATAATAGATATTATTTATATTTGAAATTTATTAAATTAAAAAATGTAGAGAAACAATATAAACAAAAAAAAAAGAAAAAAAAACTAAAAAAATAAAGGTGAAACAGATTGAAAATGATTATTCAGAATTTTCAAACTTATTAATTAATGAAATTGAATAATTTTTTTTGAATATAATTTTAAAAAAATTAACTAAGAAATTTATTTGTGAGTTTTTCTCTATTTTTTTTTTATCATTTAATTGAATAGAAAAATTGAGCTTTTTTTTATAGACGTTAACAATAAAAAAAACAAACTGAAAAAAAGGAGGGTGAATTGAATAATACAATAGACATAACAATGTATATTCTTTTTAAAATAATAAATAAAAATTTGTTTATATTCTTCTACAAATGCAACATATATTTTGACAATTAAATAATTATTTAATCATATTATGTTATATTTAATGTTACATTAGATGATATGTATTGCACAAATCATAAATTTAATTTTATTGTATAAATAATATATTTTTTCAATTTTACTAAGTTTAGTTTTATTTTATTTTTCATAGAATTTTGTGTATTACAGGCAAGGACAAAAATATCGGTACTTGTGGATATATCGGTACCTTGATTTTACGGATATATCGATATCGGTGGATATATCGATTTTTGTGCAAAAAATTGAAAAATATATCTAGTACTTTATATAATATTATAAGTAACATTGATACATATATTGAACTTAAATTTCCAAATAAAATTATATATTTACAACAAATATAGAGATAAACTATTATATAAACGTTGTATGTTATGATAACATGACAAATTTTGAATTCAAATACATATTTCATTGTTTAACACACTAGCCATGATAATTTATGATAGGAACCTAAATTCAAATACTTTACTAAATATAAGTTTACTAATTATTTAATTAAAACTATTAATTGAATTCAAATAGGTATTTCATTGTTTAACACACTAGCCTAATTAATTTATGAGAGGAACCTAAATTCAAATAATTTATTAAATATAAGTTTACTAATTATTTAATTAAAAATATAGTTGAATTCAAATACGTATTTCATTGTTTAACACACTAGCCTAATTAATTTCATTATTTCAAATATGTATTTTGCATGGACTTGTCATAAATAATTGAACAAGAAATTTATGTCATTTTGCATGAATTTTTGTCATTTTGCATTTTATATTCTTCACTTCCAGGGGCACTAATACATTTACCATTAAAAAAAAATATTCAAAAAAATTCAAAAAAAATTCAAAAAAACCACCAATCGATATATCTCCGATATTTTGCCAAATTTGTGCACTAATTGACCGATAACGATATATCACCGATATATCGGCGATATTTTGCCGAAAATTTTCGTCCATGCATATCGATATCGGCAAGTGATTTTTCGCGATAAATCGGCGATATATCGCCAATTTATCGCGATATTTTCGTCCATGATTACAGGACCCTATATTTTCCCACATTGCTTAATTAGTGATGTAAGCTAAATTGGTTTTTGCACTAAAGTCATTAGGGCTATGTTTGGAGGGAATTCAAGTGACAATATTTTGAATTTTAAAATCATAATATATGTTTGTTTTCATATTTAAATTTGAATTACAAAATTCACACAATCATTCATGTATATATTAAAATCATTTGATTATTGTCAAATACATTTTTTCACAATAAGATATCACATTAACCCATATTTCCACAATAAATTATTACTTCAACCAACTTATTCCAACATTGATTTAACATATACAATATAATTTTACCCTACTAAATCATTAAACACATATATTTCTTCATTATTCATCTTTATTACAAGATTCAAAATTTCAACAATAAGATTTTTCCAATCCTACATAATTTCCTTTCAAATATACCCTTAAGATTCTTTAATGCTAGTACCTAACGTGGTGGGATAATGTCTAAAAAAATAAGATCATTTATGTTGTTAAAATCATAAAAATTTTGTTAAAATTATTAAAATATTTATATGTTGGTCTCATAAATAATCAAATCATACCCATATCTAAACAAAAGTATCCTAAACCCACCAATACTATCGAATATTAACAAAAACTTTGGTGCACCTGGTGCATGAATCTTAGGTTTGTGCATTCGAATCGACCCGACCCATCACGCACCGTCATGCGCCCACACGCATCTGCACACGCCATCAGATCGCGAACAAATTTGTCCAAACATACTCTCAGGTGTCATACATTTATGTTATGTTAGTCATACATTTTAGTTATGTTAGTCATACATTTTTGTAAGGTTGACTGTATCTTAACATTTTTTTAGAAGATATATTATCCTTTCATACATTTACATTTTAGTTACACGGTCATACCTTTTAGTTTTGTTAGATACATCTTTTAGTTATATTAGTTGTACATTTATATATTACATAAATATATGACTATGTTGATATAAAAATATAAGTAATATCACATAAATATAAACATGTACAAATTGTGGCGAAATTAGGGTTTTTTAGAGCTAAAAATAATAAATAAAAGTATGATATTTGAACATAAATGTATGACTAATATAATATAAAAATATGACTAACATAACATAAAACTCAAAAAAAAAAAAAAAGAGTAAAAATGCATGGATCCGGATTAACCCGGACCCAAACCCAATTCGTCATGTATGCATCAGGTGCTTGAATATTTAACTTTATTCAAACCGAAGCATCAATAATTTTTATTTATTTATTTTGACAAATATTGAAGAATTTTTGCATTTGAGAAAATTAACGATGTCATCAACTACCATTTTTTATTTGCTCACATCGCTGTAGAGTAATGATGTCATCAGCTACCATTTTTTTAATTTTGCTTACATCGCAGTACAGTCATTTCTCCTTCTCACCTCCCATTTTCTCTCTCTGCCAAAACCCACTCTTCGAAGTGAATTAAGGATTATTCTACATGAATGTACCATCCTATACCTACACTCTCGCATGTGTAATACGACATACATACCTGCATAGATTCAGTCCCTGGCGAAATTCACGTGAAGTGTAGCGCCGCAATTCTGTGTATATACATACATGTATTTGTTTTTATGGAGGACTCGGTCAAGATGGACTGTCGAACCGCGTTTTCCGATTCGAATGACATCAGCGGAGGCAGCAGCAGCACTTGCTGCGTCGGCGTCGCCAATGAATCGCCGCCGTCGCCGGATCAATTGCCTCCAGACGTCGCCGCGCTCAAACGCCTCTCTGATACCCTCGAATCGATCTTCTTCGACACGTCATCGCCGCCGGACTTTGACTTCTTCGCTGACGCACGGCTAGTCGCCGCCTCCGGTAGGAAGATTCCGGTCCACCGGTGCATATTGTCGGCGCGGAGCCTCTTTTTTAAGAATTTATTTGTGAGTAGAGAGAGGAATACAGAGTTGGAATTGAAGGAGGTGATGAAGGATTATGATGTTAGCTACGAGGCTTTGGCGACAGTAATTGCGTATATCTATAGTGGAAAAGTTAGGGTTTCGCCCAAGGATGTTTGTGTGTGTGTGGACGATGAGTGCTCGCACTTGGCGTGTAGGCCCGCGGTAGAATTCATGGTGGAGGTTCTGTATGCCTCTTTTGTCTTTCAGATCAACGAACTGGTTGCCAGCTTTCAGGTATTGGCATCTGTTCCATTAATTTAGTCAAGTTTTATGGAATGAGTAACTTATCTTGATTTTGTGATGTCTTGTTTTCTTCTTTAAATTGTTTGAGTTTCTGCGTTTAGCTTCTAATTAAACTATCAAAATGTTAGGTCATTGATTTAGGTCACAAATTTCATGTGATGGCATTGTGAAAATTTAAAATGATGAAAGAGTTTAATTACATTCACAATAGTGTTCTTAAATTCTTATATTGTGCTTGTCTTCTTTATTAGGTGGACACACTTTTGACTTTTGTGTAGGAGCTGAGTTGGTATTTAACAAGCCTTGTATCAGTATTTTCCTTTTGAGTAAGAAATTGGTCATGAATTTTGTTGGAACTAGGTGAGAATTTGTTGATTGACCTCTAATGGATGGTCAGAATGTACTGCAAATATCTCACCTATCTGTGGTTGTTCTTGTATTCCTCTTATTGATGAACTGGAGTAGACAGGAAAATTTCGTTGGGTTATGTTCTGCGAATACTCCCTTGTGAAAATCTGCAAGCAATGAAATTCATCTAGGAATAAAGACAAACTACCTATGTTCTTGAGTCCAGTTTGAGTGTGCATCTTCTGGTGTTATTTACGTCTTTAGTTGTTTCTAGTTGTGGCACCTTCAAATTCAGTAGGGGGACCTTATGGATTACTTTTGACCTGTCACCATTAAGTTCTTTTGATATATAAGGAGGTGACGATGTAGAAGCTTAATATTTCGTTGAGCTTCTAATTTCACTTGGTTTGAGCATGTATAGTTATTTCTAGTTGTAAACTACTGCTGATCAGTTGATTTTTGATACAAAAAAGGTGATAATAGAAGCTCATGTATAGTTTTCAAGTGGACGACTTATGGTTTACGGGAAGGCAACTCTACATATTTATCCTACACATAGGTATATTCAACAAAAAACAATGCTGTTGTGAATATATATAATAGAGCAACATTTAGATATTCTATTGAGAATCTGAAGTCACTATTTTCTTGATATCGTATTTATTGCATCAATAATTTCCTTGCAGAGGAACCTGATGGATATTCTTGACAAGGCTATAGCAGATGATGTTTTGCTTGTTTTAACTGTTGCAAACATGTGTGGCCCAGTGTGTGAGAGTTTGCTTGCAAGGTCTATTGAGATTGTTGTCAAGTCAGATCTTGATATCATAACTCTTGAGAAAGCATTACCCCATCACCTCATAAAAAAAATAAATGAGTCTCGGATAGCACTTGGAATACAGTCACCTGAAAGCAGCATTTTCCCTGACAAACATGTTAAGAGAATACACCGAGCATTGGAGTCTGATGATGTTGAGTTAGTCAGGATGCTACTCAAAGAAGCCCATACCAATCTAGATGATGCATATGCACTACATTATGCTGTTGCTTACTGTGACTCAAAGACCACGACAGAACTTCTTGACCTAGCGATTGCTGACATAAACCAAAGAAATCCAAGGGGATACACAGTCCTTCATGTCGCTGCAATGAGAAAAGACCCAATAATCATTGTATCTCTGTTGACTAAGGGAGCTAGACCATCTGACCTCACTTCAGATGGCAGAAAAGCCCTTCAGATCTCTAAGAGGCTTACAAGGTCGATCGATTACTACAGAAGTATGGAAGGAGGAAAAGCTACTCCTAAGGATCGGTTGTGCATAGAGATTTTGGAACAAGCTGAGAGGCGAGATCCCTTGCTAGGAGAGGCTTCAATGTCTCTTGCTATAGCTGGTGATGATTTACGAAGAAAGTTACTTTATCTTGAAAATAGAGGTAACCACTCTATCATTTGGATATGTCCTTTATTAAAATTTTATATGTGGAGTTGGATGCAAATTAATCTCCCTGTGTAATAGGTAATGACAAAGTACTCCCACGAAAAAAAAAAGAATTTTTTTTTTTTGAAAGAATCTCATGCTTTTAAAAAGATGAACCAACGTGCTTAGGCAGAGAAGTCAAATTGATGCATGGGTTTAGTGATTTTTTACATGTGAAAATGACGCCTGTTTATGTAGTAGCTATTTGATCTGCTTTCATAAAGTCCATGGTCCTCATTAGTTTCTGGTAACACATATTATATATATATATATATATATATATATATATATATATATAATTCAGGTATAGCCCCCATGGAGGATAATATTAAAGACAGACATTTAACATGGTTTGGTCATGTATAGAGGAAATCAGACACTGTTCCAATTCGAAAATTTTTATATTGGCAGGTTACTGGAAGGTTGAGGGGTAGCCTGTTGGGAACTTGGATGAAGGTGGTTTAGGAAGATATATGTGTGTGTGTGTGTTGGGGATTGTGATTGTGATAAGTGGTGGTGATGGGATGTGGGTGTGGGTGGAGGGTTTGTTGGGGGGTAGGGTGAGCTAGTCTGGTTGTCAGGCTGCTTCCACCAGAGAATATAGGGTGGTTGGTTGTGAGAAAGAAGAACAGAAAGACAGGGAGAAGCAAGAAAAGGAAGGTAAACGAGGAAGAGAATTTGATTGTAAATACTCGAGAGACTCAGGGTGGTTAGTCTTTTTTTTTTAAATTTTTTTTATATTAAGTACATAACTAATCATGGTAGGTAGTTGTAGTGCATTAATTTAAAGGATAGGGACTCTTGGGCTTTCTTTTATTCAGGGCATTTTTTGTCATTTATCTATTTCACATGGAGTCAGAGGAGAAAGGGAAAGAGATGAGATTCTTGATGGAGCAATTTCATCCTATCCTAGTAGTATTCCTGCAATGTACAAGTTCAACAAACTGTGTGGTATTGTATTTTCCAGTGTATGGGAAGGTGTTGGCCTTCAAATTTATGAGTAATTTCCTCATTAGTTTTAACCACAAGTTTATGTTTTGATGTTACTTAGTGGCTTCTCAAACTTTACACATCCATTATCTGTGAGTCTCCTCATCATAGACAGTGATGACATTAAAGATAAGCTGAATCTCCATCTCAAATTTACAATTCCTGCATCCCTACTGAATCACTTTTGGAAATGTGATGCAGTTTTTAATGTATTCTGCACGTAGTATTACATACACACTTCCGAGTGAAGCAAGACTGATAATTATGGAAATTGAAATATATTAAATATGGTAAGTATCTGATTTGCCATTTATCTAAGGGCCATAGGCCCATAGTGTGCTGATGAGATTGACTGGTTACTGTTGTCATTAGTTAAAGAGGAATGCTTACTTGGTAGTTAAAAAAGTCTCATGTTTGCTTTATATAATTGTTTACTTGTATGTTGCATTTTAAAGTTTGTGTATTGTAACTATTAATACGTGCTGAGTAATTTGTCTCAACTATCATGGTTGAAATTAACTGATGATTGACCTTTCAGTTGCACTGGCGAAACTCCTATTTCCCATCGAAGCTCAAGTTGCCATGGATATCGCTCAAGTGGATGGAACATCTGAATTCCCGTTAAATGGAATCAACAAGAATATTACTGGGTCCCAAAGGACAGAGGTGGACTTGAATGAAGCACCTTTCAAGATCAAAGAGGAACATTTGGAAAGGCTGAGAGCCCTCTCCAAAACTGGTATGTATGTGCTCACATTTAGGTTGACGACTCATCATAAGTACTTGAAAGCTGCATAACATATGGATGGAAATAGATTGTGGAAGTTTCATTACTGAAAATGATGACACCAATATTACCTTGCTGACATTTGTAGGATTATTTGTTTATTTATCGACTCTATATCTTGTTATGGCAGTTGAACTTGGGAAGCGCTTCTTCCCTCGTTGCTCATCTGTACTAAACAAGATCATGGACAGGGATGATTATCCAGAGATAGCTCAGCTGGGAAATGGCTCTGCTGAAGATTGCCCTTTGAAGAAGCAAAAGCGAATGGAAATCGATCAAGTTTTGAGCAAGGCCTTTACAGAAGACAAAGAAGAATTCGACCGGACAATTAATTTCTCATCATCCTCTTCTTCATCATCTGTGGGAATGTTGAAACCGAACGGTATGCTTCCATTCAAGAGCTAAAACTCATAGGAAGAAAGAAAAAATTTAGGACTATATTCTGCCCTGTCATACACACGAAAAAAAGCACTTAATGTTTTTGTTAGTATTATGAGCCAAGGAAGATGTCTTTGTATCATGTCCTCTTGTCTGTTCAACCCTTCAGATTTCAATAATTTTATACATATATGTTATCACTCAAATGTTGTGAAATTTGTTTGACTCTTGACTCGTAGTTGACTTCTCATAGACCTTGGTGTCAAAATTATTGTAATATGAAATATGGTGTCGTGTTTCTATACCACTTAAACACGACACTATATTGCAAAAAGAAAGATGAAAATGATAAAAATGACGTCGTTTCATACCACAACAATGGATCTATGTCCGTGAGAATGATTAATTTGTTGTTAAGAAATAAATTTAATCTGTTAAGATATGTGGTGTCGCATCATCCAATTGTCACTTACTTAATGATGAAAGCATCTGACGCGTGGCTCTTTATCGACTTAAAGATAATTTGGTTGGAAATTTCTAGGAGATGTATGAATCTATACTAGCCCATTTCATTAGGTGTGTATTTTAGTGGGTTAGAAAGCGACAGTTTGGATGATATGGTTTCCCAGACACTTCTTTTAGAAAGATGCTTTATATCCGAAATAGACCAAAACACTCATGTAAATTTTGATATGAAAGTATATAATATATTTGATGCAAGAGTGGTGTAGTGTGTTTTTGAGATCCAACACTAATCTAATCTAAGACATGCAAAATAGGAAGAATGTACATTCAACTAAACAAGAAAACAAAACGAAAAATAGGGACAGCTAAGGAGAAGGCACAAAATTACATTAAGGATTATACCCCTGGAACTAGGGTGGTGGCTTTGCGATAAGATTCTCCAGTTCCGAAACTATATCAGATCGTTTCTTTACTGCCTCTTCTTCTTCTTCCTCGTAAATCATATCATCTTCCATCAATTTCTCCCACAAGACAAAATTCTCAGACGGCTTCTCTTCGTACGAAGAGTTCCCTGACTCATCTGAAGAGAATGCTCCAATCTCTGATTCAATGATCAATTCCTCCTCAGCTTGACTACTCGTTTCATCAATATAAGCAAACTTGGATTCCATTATGCTCTCGTCTTTGGATGATAGCCTCCTCTTTTTCAAGCTTAGTGCCTCCTTTCTCCTTTTGATTTTCTCGATTAAACATTGCAGAATCATGGGATTCTTCAAATACTTGATCAAGAAAGCAACCATATCTTTTTGCTTCGTTTCAGTAACGTGTAAACGTGCTTGAGCGGAGGCCAGATGATGCAGTGCTTCCTCTTGTTGCTTTCTTAGCTTCGAGACTTCACTTCTCAATGCATTCTGATCGCTCCTCATTTTTTCGAGCTCTGGTGAAGCTCGTTTTTGAGTGTTTTGCTTCCTCCTTTTGATATGCCTCAGCAAATGCTTCTTCCCTTGTTGAAACCCTTCGTTGGCAAATTCCCACCTATCTGGATCCATCTTCCTGAATCGCTGTAAACAAGTATCATGTACCCAATTCTCAATCAATTATTCACTTTCATAAACAGATAACACAAAATTAGAATCAAGAAAGTTGTAACATGTAACTTAATTGAAATAGTCAAATAACAAACAGAGATTAACAATGATAGAGGCAGTTTTTGCCAACAAAATCAGATGAATGTCAATCTCACTCACTCTCCAAATCATGTGGAAATAAGAATAAACAACCGAATCACACTAAGAAAACATTACAATCATATATTTTTATCACAATACAAAATACCAGCATTAAGTTGAAGTTGGTTCTATAAAGACTATACTGGGTACTATATATCATTTCAATCATTGAATTTTCTCATAAAGTCAAACATGATAGAACTTGGATTCTTAAGAAACTTAAAACCAATATTGAGCTATAGAAGCAATATACAGAGGAAAAAACACAAGAAAAGATTAAAGAATGAAGAGAGAAGCTTACATAGGTGTTGAGTTGGCGAACAAAGCTAGAGAAATTGTTGTGCTTGAAGTATTTAGGGAGGAGATGAGTGGAGAATTTGTGAGGATCCCAAACAATGAAACTAGGCCTTGTTGAGCTCCATGATATTATCGACTCTGTTTCACTGTCATCCACCATCTCATACGTCTTCCGAAGAAACGGCGCCGTTTCATTCACCGCTGCCCATCCATCATCCAATGCCTCTTCTTTAACACTCATTAACACTTCTTTCGTCAATTCCACGCATTCTCTCTCCATTTTCTGCTAATATGAAAAACTCTGAGTATCTCTACTGTACTACACTGACTTTGACTTGTACCATCAGTTGCAATGCATCTAACTCTGAGTGCGGTGGAAAGATATAGAGAAGCGGTGCTACATATATACACATGTTAAATTGCATTTATTTTTATCTAATAATTCAAAATAAAAATTAATTTATTTATATTAAAATAAAATAATTCAAAATTTATGAAAATAATAATTAACGCTACTCATATTAGAAGAAAAAAGAAATTGAAAAAAATAGTGTTAAAATGTAGGATATGAATGTTAGAGTGGTGTGTTGGCAAAAAGATAGCCAAAAAAGTTGAAAGTGCAATTAATTAAGAGGAAAGGCCTCATCTTGACATTTGTACCATTTCTCAGTCGGCAAAGTGGCCCCCCATGGCCCCCTCCATTCCATCAACTCCCCTAACTTTCTCTTAATTTCTTTTTTCACCCAATTTTTTTTTTTTGTCGCTATTCGAAAAGGTCGCCATCCCCACTCTCAGGGCCGCTTGGTATGATGGTGAGGAATGAGAAAATGAATGGTAATTATAGTAGTGAGGAATAGAACCGCTTGGTATGATGGTGAGGAATGAGAAAATGAATGGTAATTATAGTAGTGAGGAATAGAATGAATAGTCTCTTTAAATTTGTGTTGTTTGGTTTACCAAAATTCTTTAGGAATGGAATCAACTTAATAATAATAATAATACTAATAATAATAATAATAATAATAATAAATTAATAATAATAATTTATAATAATAATTTATTATTATTATTATTATTATTAGTATTATTATTATTATTATAAATTATTATTATTATTAGTATTTTTATTAGTTTTATTATAATTATTATTAGTATAATAATAATAATTATTATTATTAGTATTATAATAATAATAATAATATTATTATTATTAGTATTATTATTAATTTATTATTATTATTATTATTAGTATTAGTTAATTTATAATTAATAATAATAATAATATTATTATTATTAGTATTAGTATTATTATTATTATTATTATTTGTATTATTATTATTAGTATTATTATTAGTAGTATTAATATTAATATTATTATTATTATTTGTATTATTATTATTATTATTGTTGTTGTTGTTGTTGTTTTAGAAAATAAAATTATGGAATGAAAGTCATTCCTTAGGAAAACCTAAGGAATGACTTTCACACCTTGATTCCTTAGTTTTAGGATTTGGAACAATTTTTGGAGGAATCAAAGTCATTTACCAAACACTCATTTCCATTCCATTTCCATTGCTTAGTATGAAAGTGTCCAACCAAGCACGCCCTCAATATTTGTTCTTGAGGACAAATCCTCAAACTTTATTATATTTTCAAAGTTTTGTGAGTTCTTTTTTTAATCTTAAAAAAATGTCATTTATATGATTAATGAATGTTGCATATTTTTCCCAAATTTTTTTTGTCGCTATTCGAAAAGATTCCCATCCCCACTCTTAATATTTGTTCTTGAGGACAAATCCTCAAACTTTATTATATTTTCAAAATTTTGTGAGTTCTTTTTTTAATCTTACAAAAGATGTCTTTTATATCTGTGATTAATGAATGTTGTATATTTTTTAATAAACAAACTTTCGATTAAACATGTTAATTTAAATCAGTAAAACAATTTAGTTCAACTCTTGACCTACAATTCGTTTGACATATTTATATGTAAATATGTAATCATCAATTACAAAATAATTACTTTGCTAGTTGGTATGATTATCGTTAAGAAGCATATATTTGGCTCTTATTTTTCTTTAATTTCATTCTAGTTTTGTCCCAACATTTTTATTTATAGAGTTATGGTAATATCCAAATAAATATGATAGAATTTCTCTATATGGACCTCAAATGAACATGTTGAAACATGTATGATAATTTCAGTTAAAGATCAAATTTTAATTCAAGTAAAACATAAGAATTTAATTTTATTAATAAAAACTGAGGGGCATTAAATAGTAAAATCATAGGAACTCAAATATTTTTTTCTTTAATATTTTTAATTTCCAATTGACTTTTAAGAAATTATATTTTTACAAGATAACTTTACAACAATCCATAATTTACCATTTACATATGACTAAATGCAACAATCCATAATTTACCATTTACCATAATAAGTTAGGTTTGTTGATAACGAGTTTGGTTTTGTGAATTTATGTTCCTAGAACAATTACATATGACTTTTTGTGATTTCTAATTGATATAAAAGAAAAGAAAATGAAAAAGTTGGACACACGTGCGGAAGAAATGCGTACCATTAATTTAAAATGATAATTTTTTTTGAAAAAGAATTCTGTATAACATTTAATAATCACAGAAATTTTATAAAAAAATAAAATTATATGCATATTACACGACGACATGGTGGAGAACTCTAAAGTGAGGAGTTGAAAAAGGAGGGAAAATTTATCATAAACCCTAAAAACCCTCTTGCTCTCTCCCTTACTCGTTTCTCTGACTAAATTTGAATGTAAACGAAAGAGAATGTTAATCGTTGATTCAAGTTCGATTATTTGCTGGTTTGAGAAATATTGGCATGGAAATCTCTAATTTACAAGAGTATTTTGTTGCCTGAGTTGGTGAACACTGAACTGTCTACTGTGACTATCAAGGACCTTTTTTCCTCTTTTAAATTTCTAATATTGGATCGAAAATGGCGCGGCTTCTTCGAAACGCTTCTTCTCTGAGACGCTCTCTGTTTCCTCAGTTGCAGGTTTTGTTTTCCCACTTTTTCCTCTTAGTTTTTCCGCCGTTGTTGTTTGCTGTTGTTGTTCACATTAAAAAATGGTATTAGAACATTATTAGAGTGTTTTTAATTCAGCGAAGGCATTATTTAATTTTTATTTACTATTATTTTCTTCACTGAAAGATGTGTAAGCATGTGGTCCTTTTGCAAGTATGTGTTTGTAGTTCATCTCCTCTTTCTCCTGGAGGATGTTATTCAGTCAGAAAGCTGAACTGGGAATTTAAATTTGTGTAATTCAAATATTCTTATTCTTTTTCTTGAAAACATAAGAAGTATATATACATTTTCTGGAGCGTGAAAGTGTCCCTATTGCCTTTTCTTTTCTCTTCTTTTTTCAATATTGGGTTGGAGGAATGAAACAAAGGAAGGGGATTCAGATTGGCTTGTTTTTCAGGAATCTAGGAGAGGATTATTGGAAACGTCAACTCAGCTTCGCAATTTTGCCACAAAAGGTACTGAAAGTTTTATGACATGTTGACTTCTCGCATTTGCCACATCTCTGTACCACCACCATTTACAGCTATACAATAATTCTTTTTCCAATTTTTGATATTCTTACCTTCAATTAATATATTAGTTCGTTTATGTCTTGAGTATGTGTGATACAATTTATACGGACAGTGGACTGCGGCTTTCAGTTATTTGAGTCACAAAGTAGATAGATTGATAGTGTTTACTTCAGTATCTCATCATGCATATAATCTGTTCCGTTCTACCTTTGCTAAGGGTTTTTATAATACTTGTGTTGATGATGAGTTTTAATTCATGGTTGCTCAGCAAGGATTATGTGTACCTTGTTACTTTTGTATCACCAGTGAGCTTTTCCCTATGATTTCTGTAGTTCTCTGCTTGAATGGATTCTTTTTTGTTGTTTCTTTTGATCTTTTCAGTTATTCTTTGTTCCTTCTGTTTGAAAGCTTCTTAAGTAAGTGGACTTTACAGACTTCCATCATTGTTTAGGTAAAAAGAAAACAAAATCAGATGCAAGTGATTCTGGTGAAGAGAATTTGTCCAAGAAAGATTTAGCGTTGAAGCTAGCTTTGGATCAGATCACCGAATCATTTGGAAAAGGATCCATTATGTGGCTTGGTCGATCAGTCTCTCCTAGACACACTCCTGTGGTGTCTACTGGATCATTTGGTTTAGATGTTGCACTGGGAATAGGAGGACTTCCAAAGGTATATTAGAGAGTGTTAAAGAGAATATGAGTTTGTTTTGTATGAACTGGTGCAATTTCCTATTTGCTTATGAAACATATGACGGAATTTATGCTTTTAAAGCGGTGGTTTTAGATATTTGACACTCTATAAACCAAATTTGTCTATATACAAGCAATTGGTGATTGGAAAGACGAACACGGCATAACCAAAGATTTTTAATCTTGGAAACTGAAGAATATGGTCATTTGTCCGCTATTAGAGTTCGGCTTATTTTCTGGACATCTTAATTGTTATCTACCATTGTTATGCTTCCTTTTGTATCAATCTTATCATGACACTCCCGTCATTTCTATTACAAAGTTTGTTTTTTTTTGAAGTTATGGGTTGATAATTAACTGCAATCTTTTTTTTTTTTTTTTCGTAATTCCATATGCTTCTATGTTAGAGTATCTGTTAAAAGTTTGGTCATGCTATAATATAGTCTTTGATCTGCATATTTATTTGGAGCTACAACATTTTGGCATTCCATCAGGGACGTGTTGTGGAGATATATGGTCCAGAAGCTTCTGGGAAAACAACTCTTGCTTTGCATGTGATTGCGGAGGCACAAAAACAAGGAGGTTGGTCATTTTGTCTATGTCCTACTAATATGAGGCTAGTTTCTTGACCAATATTGTTCACAATCCTATACCTTGCCCAACATGTTGATTATCTTTTTTTGTCTGCATCAGAGTGTATTATTTCGTACACTGATTCTCTCGATTATATTCAGTAAATTTTTGGTGATCAGTGATCTCTTTCACATTTTAATCCATGAAGCAAGATATGCTACTTTTCCTTTCAGTTGTTTCCTTATCTTGAAGAGATGTCTGATGCAAGTTGTACAGCATAAAGATTATATGTCATAAACTTGTTTTAAATCTTTAGCTGTAGCTGGATCCACTGGATGCTGGTAAGCTGGGTTGAATGGAGATGTGAAATATGAAGTAAATGGAAGTAAGGAAAATAGAAGGTCCTCCCTGGACTTCAATAAAAAAGTACAAAGGAAATGATTTCCAATATAATCCTTATATTTTTAGACATAGACTTCACCATGAGTGGAGCTCTGTAGTTGATCCGACCCAATAGGCTGTCTGGATATTAAAATCTCACCATATCTACATCTTATGAGGTCATCTTATTCAGGTATAAAAGCTGGCTTGACTACATTTGTTTTGTATGCATTTGTAGCTACATTTGTTTTTCTAAGTTGGCTTTTATAAGTTGGCAGTCTACACATAAAAATCTCAATTTATGTATCATAAGAACTATCCACATAATTATGTGATGAAAAAATTAATTTGAGTTTTTTATACATTTAATTTGGTGTTAAGAATTTAGAAAATCATGTGAGATTTGTGTATTGAACATAGCTCTTTTTTTTTCTTTTTTATAATTCTAATACTAATTTTATTTATTTGTTATTTAATATTTCTGTTTGATATTATATGTTACAAGCCAAATACATGCATTTGTGCCAAAGCACGGATGCGTGCTTTCAATGGAAGAGTTGATAAGTAATTATGCATTTTGTTTTGTCACGTTTACATTTATAGTTTCTTGTGAGTATAAAGAACTTAAGTTTTATGAACTTATTTAGAAAATAAGGTTTAGCATGATCCATATTAGTGTACCAACTAGGTCTTTGCCTAACACACATAAGAGAAAATATTATGTTCAATGTTCCATTTTACGTACCACATGTAAAGTCCCGTGTTCCAGGTAACTAAGGTTACTGCTATAGCATCTATAGGATTTATAAGAGTGAAAAAAAATTCAGGTGACTTGGCTAGTTATATGCTTAAAAATAATAGCAGTATAGTAGTATAAGAGTAGAAAGGATTGAATATTGTACATTCATTAAGCTAAAAGAACCCACATTTATGGTGGGAGAAAGGACAAGGTTACAATCAATACCAAAAATCAAGATCTGCCTACTATACTAGAAAGATATTGATCAACCTATAGAAGAAATATACAGTATTCTCAACAATAACTAAGCGTCATTTATCAAGCATACTAATTCATGCAAGAAAGAAAAAATGAAAGAGGTAAAGCATGGTAAAGGCCCCTGCTAGGCAAGATACAACTTATCAATAGCAATACATGGAATTTATGATGAGCTCATCACACACTCACGCACACATACACACGCACACACACACACACATTTGTGTATGCATGCATACATCTGATATTGTTGGAAGTTTTCTTTCAGATAAAAATTTCTTGCTTATAGTGGAAATGACATCACTTGTGGACTTAACTTATGCTTTTACTTGCTTTTGTCATGTATAGGCTACTGTGTCTTTGTAGATGCTGAGCATGCTCTTAATCCATCTTTGGCTGAGGCTATTGGAGTAAACACCCAAAATTTACTTCTCTCGCAACCAGATTGTGGTGAGCAAGCTCTGAGTCTGGTGGATACCATAATCCGCAGTGGTTCAGTTGATGTTGTCGTTGTTGATAGTGTAAGATGATATCTTTTCTGCATCTCATGGGCTGGAGTAAATAAATTGATGTTTTATGTTAATTGCTTTAAAGATTTCCGAATTTCCCCTGTAGGTAGCTGCACTGGTCCCTAAAGGTGAACTTGATGGTGAAATGGGTGATGCACACATGGCAATGCAAGCAAGACTTATGAGTCAGGCACTTCGTAAATTGAGCCACTCATTGTCTCTTTCGCAGACAATCTTAATTTTTATAAATCAGGTATAATTCTGATCCATTAAATATTTTTTTTGGATATAAGTCATTGCTTACTTTTAATGCCTTATGAATTTTATTTTGTAAATGCTGGTTTTGTATTTTGCCTATATTTTTATTTATGTTATATTCTACTTTTTTCTTGGTGATGCCTTTTGACCTTTTGGAGATAATTTAATAATTAGTCTAAAATTATCAAAAATAAATAAATAAATCCTATTCTGATGACTAGTCTATTAGTTTGGATAACTTAACCTCCTGTTAGAGTTTCTACCTGCTATTGCATACCTTTGTGAAATTACCCATTATAATACCAAGGATCCTGTTTTAATTCTTGTTTATGTGTTATATACTTTCACTATTTTGTTTGCTTGTACTACTCTCTAAATTTAAAGACAAAGATTATGGGAAAGCTTTGGATGCCCACATGTCTGTAAAAGTATTCAGAGTTGCATCCTAACATAAGTGGCCCATTACTATTACTTCCTTGACACTCGCTGTTTATTTTTCATTAGATCATCAAATAATATTTGTTTATGCTGAATTGTTGAATTACCTTCCCAATGACTTTTCAAATTGAGTTCTAAGCATCTCCTGATATAATTGAGGAATTTTGATGCATGGTTTCAACTCTAAATTTTTTAATTCTGTGCAACTCTGTATCGAACCAAATGGGTGTTGCCAAATTATAGTAGTGGATATAACTAGTGGAGGTAAAAGTGTGGATGTCATGGATCTGGATAAATGCTACATGTATCAAAGATTTAAATTGGGATCTGCTTGAAAGAACCTAGATTATATCAAATCTTGATTCCCTGATAAGTTTCCATTAATTATAGGTGCGAGCAAAGCTAAATACTTTTGGATTTGGTGGTCCCACTGAAGTTACTTGTGGTGGGAATGCTCTGAAATTTTATGCTTCTGTACGCCTTAATATTAGGAGAACAGGGCTGGTCACGAGGGGAACAGAGGTATGGATGGATCTTGTTCAATTCTTTTCAGATATTTAACTCACATCAAATTTTTTTTTTGTTGCTGAGTTAACAGTATTTAATTGCATCTGAATAGATTCTAGATTTGTTAGCTTGGTGGTTATTGGTTATGCAACACTTGGTTGGACTTATTTAATTCTTGTTCTTCTGTAAAAAAATAATCTCAACTTGCTAGAATCTCTAGGATATACTGAAATCAACAACTGAAAAACTGCAGAGTCTTCCCATGGTTCCTGAATATGAATATTGTGCATACACATTTGCCATATATTGGATCAACATTTTCAATACCGTTCTAACTACCAGTCATCAAATTTGACGTTGAATGTTCCAAAGTCATTTTTCAATTCCAATGAATGAATGGCATTTCTATTACTTTACACTCTGTTGCATTTCCCACTCATGCATACGAGAACATTTGTCAATGTTCCTATATTCTGCTAACAAAATGTGTGAAATATTGTTAATTTCAATAAAATTGTAGTTAAATTTTGTGACACACGGTTCCGCATTCTCCTTTGAACTAAAAGTTGCAATATGCTTTTACTGATTTCCTCTCATCTGTTTGCTATGCAGACTGTAGGAACCCAAGTTGCCGTAAAGATCGTGAAAAACAAGCACGCACCTCCATTTAAAACCATACAATTTGAGCTCGAGTTTGGTAAAGGGATCTCTCGAGAGACTGAGCTCATCGACTTGGGATGCAAACACAAGTTGATAAGACAGGCTGGCTCATACTTCTATATAAACGACAAGACCATTCAAGGTAAGGAAGTTTTCAAGAAATACCTGTCTGAAAATGCGAGTGTACGGGATGAACTTGAGACGAAACTAAGAGAGAAGCTTCTAGATGTCGAACCAGACACTGAAATGGAATCTACAACGAAGACTATCGATGGAGAGGCTGTTGACGAGGTTGCTTCATCCGACACAACCGATGAAGAGGCCGGTACTGCTGTCGGGGTGTAATGCTCGGTTGTTGTGCATTGGTAGACATTGGTGTATATGATTGATGTGGAGCTATATCAATGCTTGCAATCTTGTTAATTGTAACCTTGCAAGTGAAACCCATTTCAGGTCATGTATATCATGAAAATTTTGTGATTTTGAAGAGCTGGGTATCTCCAATTCTTCTTTCGAAAATCAGCTGCATTTTGTATGTGAGAACGTTTAATATGTTTATCCACTAACATTAATTAATTTTAAAATTATTTAATTTTAATATGAATGTGTAGTTCTAATGAAATTATAATTCTAAATGAGTTGTAGTACACAAATAATAATGCAAAGGTATTATTACTGTCAGGGTGTTCATAGCTCGGATCAGTTTGGAGATTTTTAAAAAACATTCTGTTCCAAATTTCAGAGAATTTAAAAAATTGAATCTTTGGATCGAGGATTTGAATTGAACATTGCATAATTTCAAAATTGAATTCGTGGAATCGAACTGAAAAAAAAAAACCTCTGGTAACGAGCAATCTTAAATTTTGATCAAGTTTGGATATTGGATCTATTGACCCACAGATCAATCCAAGATGGAGAATTCAGATAAGCGAAACTCTCTAAATTAAAAAACAAAAACAAGAAATTCTTTTAAAATATTGAAAAAAAAAAATGTATCATCAATAATTCATGTTAAACTAAGTATAGAGATAATCTCTTCATCAAGTAAATTAAAAAAAAATTGATGGTTAGTAAAAATTAAAATATGACTATATTGTGAGTTTGTTACTTTAATATAAAAATATATTTTTCTTGATAGGGCCAAAATAATTTTATTAACTACTACTCCCTCCGTCCCTTAAAACTCTGCACACTTTCATTTTTAATCTGTCCCCAAATACTTTGCACACCCAAAAATGACAAATTTTATCACAATTATTACCCTTCCAATATACACTTATTTACACACAATGCCATTACTTTTTCTCTCTCAACACTTTATTATTTTTTGTCTTTTTCTCATATAATTGACCCTTATACCCTCAATCATAAAACAAATATTCTTTTTTTCTTCAAAATTGTGCCCAAATTAGTGTGAAGAGTTTTCCGGGACGGAGGGAGTATTATTTATCATAAATTATTAAAATATTTGTTGTATTATATATTATTAAACTCAATTAAATATATAATTATTTCAGTATCAAGATATAAAACAAATTAATGATATATTTATATATAAATAACTCTTAAAAATAGTTCTTCAGTTTGATACAATTTGGTCCTGTTTAGTTGAGTTCGATTCTTGATGAGTATAATTTAAAAAACTTTAAAACCGTGTCAATTTTTTTTTGTTTAGTTTAGTTATAGAGATGTAAAATATTCAATGAATGTTTTCGATTTGAAGCCTTTTCAATTTGGGTTTCAATTCAAATTCCACAATCTTCACGAGCAGTGCACAACCCTAATTATTGGGGTAAAATGCATGAAATCCCCTCGTGATTTGGAAATTCGATGACATCGATCTCCACTTTGTTAACAAAATATCACCATTTACATGAGAATTTTAATAAATATTGAGTAATATGAAATATTTAAGTAATGAAATTATTATACAACTATTTCAAAATAGAAAACTATTGTAATTGTGCTTAATTCTTCTTCTTTTATTATTATTATTATTATTATTATTATTATTATTATTATTATTATTATTATGTTGTCATGAGATGTTCAAGTTATAATTTTGAATGATATATATTATTTTGGGAAAAATTCAACTTAGACCCTAGACTAAAGATGCTCAATCGGTTCGAGCCGTCGGTTTCGGTTCCGAACTGGTGGTTCGACGGTTGGGAAATATTAAAATCGGAACCGAACCATGTGGGTGTCGGTTTCGGTTTATGAACTGGCGGTTAAACAGGAATCGCTGGTTTGGACGGTTGGAATTTTTTTTTTTTTTCATCTTTTGAAATTTAAAGTTTTGATTGATTAATTGATTTAACATTGTATTTGTTTCTACTTTCTAAAGTACAAACTACAATTTACAATTTATAAATAATAAATTACTAAATTGATATGGAAGAAAATACAAAAAACATTAAAATGCAATCATTTTGAATTAAAAAAATATTACAACTCAATATTACAATTTACAATCATACATGATACAAAAATATTGAAGTTAAAAAACTTACAACTTTGTATATAAAAAAATTATAATACTAATTAATGCAAGGACTAACGAGTAAGGACTAAGGAGAGGTGAAAAAAAAATTGAAAGAGTTTGAGTTTCATTCCAAGTTTGCAAATGAAAATTTTAATTTCATTTGCACACTTACAATAAAATTGCCTATGTATCATTGTCAAAATTAAGGAATCAAAGCTCACGTAGTTCTCTTACCTAAACTTACCTTCATTCGTCAATGTTATCCATACATGTCATCTTCATCTTCATCTAAATAGGAGAAATCAAGATGTTGTTGACGTTTTTTTAGCTTTTATCCAATCCTCAAGAAGAATTATGTTTTGTACATTCTCGACCGTCAATCTTGATCTTCTTGGATTCAACATATGACCTCCTTTCCTAAATGCATGTTCTACGGAGATGATTGAGACATTACTTGCAAATATTTTTTTAGCAATAATAGTTAAAATATGATATATGGTAGTCCTTCTCGACCACCACTTCAATAGATCAATAGAATTTTCAAATGCAATTTGTTCAAATGTGGCACTTAAATATGAATTTAATTCTTGGCAATGATTAGAACCTCTTGCTCGTTTTTGTGTTCTAACATCATAAAAGTTGTAAAATTGACTAAGAGTCGGACCAAAACTAGAGGAAGAAGAGGAAGAACTACTAACTTCTACATTTTGATTACATACATCACTAGAAGTCTAGAATCACCAAACAATACTTTATATTTTGTAAACAATTCTACTAAATATTGTTTAGCTCTAGCAACAACTTCACTAGATTTAGGAACATATTCAACTTGATCATAATCGTTCAATAAAAAATTTGGGAACAATGCATTATAATACATGTTTAATAAATCTTCCAAGCGATCTTCTCTAATTTTAGGATCTAATAATTTAGCACATAAAAATAAATCGGGTATCTCATAAAAATATTTTAACCATTTTGCTTTCATCACTATAATTGTGTCTCCTAAAATAGGACATGTAGAATAAGAATTAAAAATAAGAGCAATTTTTACACAATGATCTAAAACTCATAGAGAAGTAGGATAATAACAACCGGATAATTCTCTAGTTGCCTCTTCAAATTTTTTTAATAGTGAGATCAAATTAAAACATGCATCCCATGAATTGTTAAATAAATAATATCACTAGCATCATTTTCCATATAAAATTGACAAAACATATCTTTATAATCATAAGAATCTTGGAGCATCTTATAAATAGAGTTCCAACGATGTTGCACATCCATTACAATTTTTTTAACTTCAATTCCATTTCTCTTACAAAATCTAGCCCATTTTTTATGAGATGATGTAGATTTAGTAATTTCATTAATTGCGTCTCTAATAGGTTTAATATAAATGTTTAATAATTCTAAGTCATCTTGAACACATAAGTTTAAACAATGACATATGCAACGAACATGAAATTTTTTACCTTGAATTCAAGGTTTACAAAATTCAATAAGTGTAGGCATACTGGCCGTATTAGAAATAACATTATCAAATCCAATGAAAAATACTTTTTGTAGTATACCATAATCATTTAAAACGTGAATTATTTTTTGTGCAATGTGTATAGTTGAATGTTTAGTATCAAATTCAATATATGCAATTAAACATTTTTGCATGTTCCATGTATCATCTATCCAATGACTAGTAATACCCATATAATCATGATTTTTATAAGGATCATTCCAAATATCACTACATATAGAAATGTGTTGTTTTAAAATTTTAAATTCTTCAATTAATTTAAATTTATACTCTCCTACTAATTTTTCTATATCATGTGTAACGGTATTTCTAGATATTTTTCTACAACTAAGTTGTAAATAAGTGCTAGTATAATGTTCAAACCTATCATCACAAGGAAATTGAAGTGGAAGATGTTTTTCGGCAATAAATTCGGCTACACCTTTCCTATGGCTCAATTGACTAAATTTAAAAAGAAGAGATTCCATACCTTGTGAAGAATCGGTATACCCCAAAAATTGTGTTTGAGTTCGGTCATTACCCATCTTGTCGGAATACTTTTTCAATACATGATTGTTGAACGTTCCATAGCCCCTCCATGCTTGAATTTGTGAGTTTTTCCACAATGGTTGCACATCACAATATAATCGAGGTCGCTATTTGGTACTTTCTCCTTCTTAAGTGAACGGAGAAAATATCACTTCGAAGTGAAGAGGGTGCTCTAGTGGTGCATCCATTTGTTGTATTACCACTCTCTTGTGTTACTCTCCTATACAGTTCTTCTTCTTTTTCTCCGGCAAAGGCGGTGATAGTACCAAGGCCTAAAGTGACCTCCAAATCATCACCACCACCCATTTCTTCACTCCATTGATCAATGAAATCGTCATCATCATCATGGAAATATTGTGGTGGTGACATTGGACTCTTTCTTTTTCCACGAGATGAACCGGAAGAAGAACTACCTCTTCTATATATATATATATATATTTGGAAGAGAAATGAAATAGAATTGAATAAGAATAAAAAAATATAAGTGGAAGAAGAAGTGTAGAAGAATATTAGAATTACAGAAGTAGAAGTGTAGAACTAGAATGTAGATTATAACAAGTTAACAACTTCAAAATTGAAATGATCAATAATGAATTGAATATGTAAGCTTGAGAGAGAGATTGATTCAAGAATGAATGAAATTGACAAAGAATTGGTGTGCAAATCACAAAGGAAATGAGGGTATTTATAGATTTCAAAAAAATATAAAGAAAAAAAAAATTGGACGCACTGGTTCGAATCACCGGTTCCTATTCGGTTGAACCGACGGTTCGATCAATCTCGACCGTCAATCATCAACAGTCAACAAATTTGAGCTGTTGATCAAAATTTAAAAAAAAACCGTCGGCTCGATTAACGACTACTTCCCTCTAGTCTTTGATCTCCAACGACTACATTGCTTTTAATTTCGGCTGTCCACGTGGCATCCACTAAATAAATAAAAATAATATTGAACAAACCGACGGTTTGGTTTGGTGAACGGTGGAACCTAAACCGAACCGTTGAACCGCAGTTCACGATTCCGATTTTGAACCGAAATCGGGTCAACGATTTTCCAAATCGTTGATCCCGATTCGATTTCAATTTTTCCAAACCATTGGCACCTCTACCTTAGACTACCTTCATCAATGACCCCAAGTTGGGATCATAACAAAAAGACAAAAGACATTTAAAAAAAATAATAAAATAAAAGAAAGGTCATGATATGGAATGACTTGGTTGGCCAACCAACCACCTAGATCATAACTCAATCTTTTGTCATGTATTAAATTTGTATTGGTGGAATTAAAATTTTTATGGATATAATTTAGATTATTACTAGTGAAGATAATTTTTTTTAATTTTTTTTATCAAAATTCATATTTTTTTCTCTATAAATATAGTCTAATATTGATATATTTTAAAGTACCATCTAAAACTCTCTATTTTCTAATAATCTGAAATTTTTTCTTTTTCGAACTCCCAAAATTAGTTTTTCATATTCCAATTATTGTAATTTTAATTTAGTTATAGTGTTAGTAGATTATTTTAAGTGTATGAATTTTTTTTTCTTATTATAATTGTGAAATTAAAATATTAAATATTTTTTTATCTATTTCTTACACTTTTTAAATATCATAAAAAAAATTCAAAATAATATGCAATTATTAAATAATTTAAAAAATATATTTTACAGGTTAGGTTTTTGGTCATTAATGAAGTATAAAAAAGTTGGGGTTGGATTGTGTTGTAGGTTGTGTATGTGGATGAGAGAGAAATGAATATTTTATTAATAAGTTGGATTGGGTTGTTGATGAAGGTAGTCTTATTGAAATGAGCTTTTCTACTTTTGGCCCTTTTATAATTATTGGCCTCTATGGACCAACGTGACGATTTCCGTTGGGAAAACTAATGGAGAGGACCAAAAAGATTGACTCTGGATCTAGTGGTGCTCAACTGGTTGGAACCGTCGGTTTGAGGAACCAGTCAAAGTGGAATCGAAATCGAACCCTGAGACTTTCGATTCTAGTTCCGGTTCGGAACCGTCGATTGAATGAACTAGCGGTTCAGACGGTTTTTTTTTAATTTTCGGGTACAAACCGTGTGCCAGGGCATGACCGTGCTCAACAAACAGAATGTTTGGGTTTTGCACACGGTTGGTTGTGTCTCGTGCGCTGTATTTTTTTTTGTTTGTATTATTAAATTAATGTTTCATAATTTTAGATTTCTAATAAAGTCTTAAGACTCTTAACTAAGTAAAATAATTTTTAAATTAATAAAATACACTCAATCAAAAAATTACAATAAAACATAATACAATTTGAGTCTATAAGATTAAAATGAGTGAAAATTACAATTATGAATTAAAAAAAATATTACAACTCAATATATTACAATCATGAATCATACTACAAGTTTACAAGTACAACAATATTGAAGACTTGAAGTTAAAAAAATACAATTTTTTCATCTTTGTATAAAATAAATTGAAACTTAAAAAAAAAAATTGAAAGAGCTTGAGTTTTATTCTAAGTTTGGAAGTTACACTTCCAAACTTAGAATGAAATTGCCTACGTATCCTTATCAAAATTAAGGAATCAAAACTCACGCAATTCTCTTACCTAAACTTACCTTCATTCGTCAATATTGGTTTCGATGAAGGAGGATGTGTTTGAATTGTATCCATACGTGTCATCTCCATCGTCGTCTAAATAGAAGAAATCAAGATGTTGTTAACGGTTATTTGCTCTCACCCAATTTTCAAGAAGAGTTATGTTTTGTACATTCACTTTTGTCAATTTTGATCTTCTTGGATTCAACATATGACCTCCTTTGCTAAATGCATGTTCTACGGCAACAGTTGAGGCGAGACTTGCAAATATCTCTTTTGCAATAATTGTTAAAATAAGATAAATGGTAGTCCTTCTTGACCACTACTTCAATAGATCCAAAGAATTTTTAAGTAAAATTTGTTCAAAAGTAGCACCTAAATAGGAATCTAATTCTTGACAAGGGTTAGAACCTCTAACTCATTTTTCTGTTCTAATATCATAAAAATTATAAAATTGACTAAGAGTCGGAGCCGGAACAAAACTAGATGAAGAAGAGGAATGACTACTACCTCCTACATTTTGATTACCTAGTACATCATCACTAGAATCACCAAACAATATTTTATATTCTTTAAACAATTCGATTAGCCATTATTTAGTTTTACCAACAACTTCAATAGGATTATGAACATAATCAACTTCATCATATTCTCCCAATATCAAATTTGGGAATAATGCATTATAATACATTTTTAATAATTCTTCTAAGCCATCTTCTCTAATTCTAGGATCTAATAATTTAGCATATAAAAATAAATCGGGTATCTCATGAAAATATTTTAACCATTTCGATTTCATCACTATAATTGTGTCTCCTAAAATAGGACATGTTGAATACTCATTGAAAATACGAGCAATTTTACACAATGATCTAAAACTAATGGAGAAGTAGGATAATAACAACCGGATAATTTTCTAGTTGCCTCTTCAAAATTTTTAAAAGTTGAATCAAATTAAGACATGCATCCCATGAATTTTCAAATAAAATAATGTCATCATGTGGATTTTCCATATAAAATTGACAAAGCATGTGTTTATAATCATAAGAATCTTGAAACATGTAATATGTAGAATTCCAACGATGTCGCACATCAATTACAAAATTTTTAACTTCATTCCGTTTTTCTTACAAAACTTAGCCCATTTTTTATGATATGCTGTAAATCTAGCAATTTCATAAACTGCCTCTTTAATAGGTTTAATATGATCGTCTAATGATTCTAAGTCATCTTGAACACATAAGTTTAAACAATGACACATACAATGAATACGGAAAAATTTACCTTGAATTGGAGGTTTACAAATTTCAATAAGTGAAGGTAAATTAGTTGTATTACCACTAGCATTATCAAATCCAATGGAAAATATTTTTCGTACTATACCATAATCATTTAAAACATGAATAATTTTTTGTGCAATGTGTATAGCCGAATGACTTTCATCAAAATCAATATATGCAATTAAATATTTTTGTATGTGCCATGCATCATCTATCCAATGACAAGTAATACCCATATAATCATGCAACTTATAAGGATCCTTTCAAATATTACTACATATAGAAAGTTTTGTTTTAAAATTTTAAATTCTTCAATTAATTTATATTTATACTCTCCTACTATTTTTTTCTACATCCCGTGTTACGGTGTTTCTAAATATTTTTCTACTACTAGGTTGTAAGTAAGTGCTAGTATATTTTTCAAAACTATCATCACAAGAAAATTGAAATGGAAGATATTTTTCTGCAATTAATTCGACTATGCCTCTTCTATGGTTCAATTGACTAAATTTAAAAATAAGAGAATCCATACCTTCACCTTGAGAAGAATCGGTATATCCTCGAATTTATGTTTGAGATCGATCATTGCCAATCTTGTCGGGATGCTTCTTCAATATATGATTGTTGAACATCCCATAGCCCCCTTCATGCTAGAATTTGTAGTTTTTTCCACAATGGTTACACGTGACATTATAATCAACATTGCTATTCGGTACTTTCTCCTTCTTAAAATGAACGGAGAAAATATCACTTCGAAGAGTAGAAGGTGCTCTAGTGGTGCGTGTCGTATTATTACTCTCTTGTGTTGCTCTTCTAGGCACCTCCTCTTCTTCTTCATCGACAAAGACGGCGGCGGTATTAGGGCCTAAAGTAGCCTCCAAATCATCTTGACTCCATTGAGAATAAGAATCAATGATATCATCATCTTGCAAAGATTGTGGTAGTGGCATAGGACTCTTTCCTTTTCCACGAGATGAACCGACAGAAGAAGTACCTCTTCTAGATTTTTTTTTTTTTTTTTGGCAGAGAATGGAAATAGAATTGATTCAATTGAAGAAGAAAAAAAATAGAACTAGAAGAAGAAAAAGTGTAGAAGAAAATGATATAGAATAGCACTAGAAGACTAAATATAATAAGTGATGATGAATTGAAAAATTGATGAAAGAATCAAAGTATGAGCTTGAGAGTTGAGAGAGAGATTGATTCAAGAATGGATGAAATTGGCAAAGAATTTGTGTGCAATTCACAAAGAAGATAAAGGGTATTTATATATTTCAACCAAAATACAAAATTAAAAAAAAAAAAAAAACATTCGGGCTGGTTTGAATCGTCGGTTCCGGTTTGGTTAAACTAGCGGTTTGGGTAATCTTGGCCGTCCTTCATCAACGGTCATTTAATCTTGACTTTGATTGAAATCAAAGTCCGAACCGCTGATTCACCAATAACTACTTCTTCTCGACCGTTGATCACACCAACGACTAGTTGATCAGGGTCTTACATGTAGCATCATCATTTAATAAAAAAAAAAAGACGAACCGGCGGTTGGAACCAGCAGTTAAATCGGTGGTTTAATGGTTTGAAATTTATACGAACCGAAACCGAACCGTCGAACCACGGTTCGAGGTTTTGGTTCAAACCGAAATGGGGTCAACAGTTTTCCGAACCGTTGACCACGGTTCGGTTCTGGTTTCCGGAACCGGTTGAGCACCCCTATCTGGATCAAGTTGATTTTTTCTCATATTATTTTATAATGTAATATATTCACTTTATCAAAATTCGTATGATTAGAAATTAATTAGATCACGAACGGTATTCGGATCGAAAAAATATCTATTTTTTCAATCAAATTGAATAGTAGGGGAAGCCATAGCTTTCAAAAAACCAAAATTATAAAACTTGGATCTACATCTTTGATAAATAACTTAATTCTTTTTATTTATAACTATAGACACATGAGTTGCACGCAATTCAATATATTTTTTACAAAAGTTAGTATACTGTTAAATATTCTAATAATTTTTTTTTTAAATTTCTATGATATGTCATAAAAATATATTAAGGTGTACCTAATTGATCAAAAACTACAAGTACTTCAAAATTTGAATTATATTGCAACTGATTGAGGCCAACCACATTCACCTTTTAAAAATATTTTCTTTAAAATGCGTCATATTTTTTAGCACACTCGTGCTGAGGTATCTCCATTCCTATGCACTATTATATTATAGATTTTGCATAATTTTAATATAAAAATCGTCACTTGTTTTCAGTTGTCTACGATTATTTTTATATTAAAAAAAATCCATAATATTTCTTATTATTATTATTTTTTATTTATCATATTTTACTTATATTCATAATTAATTTTTAATTCTGATATAATAAAATTATAATATTTAATAACACTCAAATTAAAAAAAAAAAACAATAGTGCACATAAAAAACATGCACTACTAATAGTGACGTTGCAAATAGAACAATTGAGAAGATTTAACATATACAATCTTCTACAGTGATGTAGAAAAACATCAAATTCGAATAAATCCAATACATTCTATACTTCTAAAAATAAAAAGTATAAAATCATAATAAAATAGGATGTATTAATTAAATATTGGGTGGGTGTGGATAATTCAAATGTGTCAATGGGTTGGGTCTTCCACAACCCTTCTCACAGCTTCTCGGAAACCATACTCATCAAATTCATTTCCCTACACAAGTAACACAACATCCAAATTCAAATATTAGTTGTTATTTAATAAGTACATGTATATTGTTCTTCCACAATGAAATCATTACTTTCCAAATGCATGCATGTGATGGACACTAAACTAATCTCAAGTTCTTGGTAATTTCCAGCTTCCTATTTTCATGTGCAGTGATCATAATAAACTAATTTTAGTTGATGGTGATTGGTGCGTGTTTAATTGACCATACTTTTTTTTTTAAGGAAACATTTAAGAATACTGAAAGTGGAAACTCGTGGGTTGAAGGATCAACACGACACATATTAATTATATTCATAACATAAAAATTCATTGGATTGATTTGAAATTTATATAAGATAGTAAATATATATTGATGAATATTTGAACTTAAGGATTTATATCAAATTGTAAAATTAATCTTAAAGTTGTAAGATTTTACAAATTTAGGAAAATTACAAGCACATAAATGTTATATTAAGTTTATTCGTATTTTTAAATAAGCAATTAAAGATGAAGCTTTTAATAAATTTTAAGCTTTAATTCTGAGTTAATTAACAAAATTTTTAGACAATGCCTTATTAATTAAACAAATTGTTTAGAATGATATATAAATCACATGACAGAAAGTAGATCAAAGGAATATAAAAGATGATTGATGAATTATAAACGATTGTACCTATTACACAAACTTTGATATGCTTTAATTATACGTATGGCATATACACATGATAGAGTTATATACAAAGTTTATTATGTTTTAATTATACGCATGGTACATACACATGTTAGAGTTATATTGAGTATATGATACACGTATGTTCTAATTATACGCATGGTACATACACATGCTAGAATTATATTGTGTACATGATACACATGTAAAGATTTTTCCACTGGTACTATTCTTTATTTTTTTATTTCCTCATCCATTCCTGCAATTAGGGGTGGGTAATATACCGAAAATACCGGCATACCGCACTTACCGTACCGAAAAAATACCGAAAATTTCGGTAAGGTATGATACCGTACCGGTAAATTTCGGTACGGTAATGGTATGAATTTTTTTTTTTCGGTATACCGGTATACCGAAAGTAATTTCGGTATACCGGTATAAAAATAAATATCAATATTATTTTTTAATAATTCTAATACAAAAGGATGTTCGGTATACCGGTATAAAAATAAATATCAATATTATTTTTAATAATTCCAATACAAAAGGATGTTCGGTATACCGGTATAAAAATAAATATCAATATTATTTTTTAATAATTCTAATACAAAAATCTTTTTCGGTAATACAAAAATCATTTTCAGTATGGAACGGTATGTCGGTCCATTTCGGTATACCGGTATGGAACGGTATGTCGGTATGGAACGGTATGCCGGTCCATTCGGTATACCGGTATGGAACGGTATGCCGGTCCATTCCGGTATACCGAAATGACGGTATGGTAAAGGTATGAACTTTTCTTATACCGAAATTTCGGTATACCGAAGGTACGGTATACCGAAATTTTCGGTAAGATAACGGTATGAAATTTCGATATACCGAAATTTTCGATACGGTAACGGTATGGCGAGAAATTTACGGTATACCGTACCGAACCACCCCTACTTGCAATACTACTGATCTTATTTTTTACATTTCCAGATATTTCCTCACTGACTCAACGTCATTCACATAATATAGCCGACTCATAGGTGTACACAACATTTCCTGACTCCATACACATTTTTAGATTTTTCCACACCAAATCAAGTGTTAAATCCTTTTCTTTTCTTTTTCATTTTCTTTTATTCATTTTTTTTTAAAATTTTTGATTGTTATTAAATGTTATAAATTTACTTATATCACAATTATTTTTTTAGATTTCTAGATATTTCCTTCTCCAGTCCCGCAGTACTACCCTTCATTTTTTACATTTTCAGATATTTCCTCATCGATTCCACACCATTCACATAACATAGCCGACTCCACACCATTCACATAATATAGATGCACACAACATTTCCTGACTCATAGACATTTTTAGATTTTTCCACACCAAATCAATTCTTACATCATTTTCTTTTCCTTTTCATTTTCTTTTATTCATTATTTTTAAATCTTGATTGTTATTAAATGTTATAAATTTAATTATATCACCATTAGTCTATCAGATATTAATATTTGATGTACTTTAATTAATAATAATAAATAATATTATGGAATATTTTTATTTAGTGTAAAAAAAAAGTGCATATTGTTGAAGACGAGTTTAGATTAAA
Source organism: Scutellaria minor (assembly GCA_954870855.1). Taxonomy (NCBI): domain Eukaryota; kingdom Viridiplantae; phylum Streptophyta; class Magnoliopsida; order Lamiales; family Lamiaceae; genus Scutellaria; species Scutellaria minor. The sequence goes on from OX940731.1 coordinate 5,137,008, forward strand.
ATAGTGCGGAATTTGACAAGAAAAGAAGGCAAAAATATTAGGGTTAATTGTTGGAAAAATCACGAACTTTACTTAATTTGTAATTTTAACCAATATTTTTGAATATTAGCAAATGTAACATGAACTTTCATATTTTTTTGCAATTTTAAGCAATATATAGATTTCGGGTATGTTTATTTTGAAAATAACTTCCACCATTTCAAAATTACTATAATTTTGTATAATAAATCATTGTTCTATTTTGAAATGATGAGAGTTATTTTCAAAATAAATATATTAAAAAACTATCCGTTGGGATATTTCTGATAGGATTTTGATGAGACAAATAGCTATGTATAGAAAGTTAGAGTACCCCATTTTTCCACATTGTTTAAGTGGAATTTATTTTTGTAAAGTTAACTTTCTGGATTGTATTTGTAAAAGTTGTAAAAATCAGAAAGATGGAGGATACTGATGTTAGCAGGATTCTGGCTGTGAAGAAGTACTGGATGTTGTTCTTCAGCAAGGAAGATCAGTAAGCTGAATCAGTAAGCAACATACAGAAAGCAATAAGGAGAACTGGAAGTTGTCTGCAGGATTCAAGAAACAGAAAGTTGTTCCAGAATCAGTAAGCAAACGCAGATCAGGAAGCAGGCGCAGAACAGTAAGCAGTTACTGCAACCTAAGCAGTAAGCTTATTCTAACTTATTTATTGCAGTACGAAAATATATTGAATGCAATACGAGGTTTTTGCATTGTCAAAGTAATCGATAGATGGAAGTTAGCAACTAACCAATCAGGTGATGCCATATGGACCGTGGACCTGCAAAAACACTATTGCCGAGGAGTGGCGCCATTAATGCGGAGCAGAGTAGGACATGCCCTATTTTTCAGTTTCTCTAGGTGCTTTAAATGCGAAAGATCATGAAGATCAAAATTTGAATTTCTACAAGGACTATGCCTCTCTTCAACGGATATATTCTTATAATATAAATAGAATGTGGAAGTGACCAAGCAGACAACTGATACTGAACTTATTGATATTCGTCTAAGCTTTTACTCTCTCAAGTTAAACACAAGTTTGCAATACAGTTCAGTCACTTAATCTTCAGAAGTAGTCAAGGCCAAGATTTGAGCTCTCAAGATCTTAAGGCTGTCTTCGAACGTACCAGTTGAAGAACATATACTTTTTAACCTATTTGCTGTGTGCTAGGTTGTTTTAGTTGGTATCCTTAGTCGGAAGGATTTAGATCCTCACTAAGCATTAGTCTTTGTGTAAGACTGTTTACTCTGTGTGAGTATTTATACCCTGTGTGGGAAGTAGCCTAGGAATCTTACTGATTCTAGTAGGTTTGACTTGTTAGAAAGAGGTTTGTAAAGTTGAGACTTGTAAATCAAATTGACCTAGTGGAGTTCCTCCTGTGTAAAGGAGAAGAGTGGACGTAGAAGAATTACACCACATTCGAACCACTATAAACCTTTGTGTGTTTACTATTTTACCTACTTGCTGCATATATCATTTATATATTTTGCTCATATTACTAAAAGGATTCTGTTAAAATTATATTTGTGAAAAGAAAACTGTTTTTCAAAAGAAACTCTATCTTTGATTTCCACTGCATACTATGAAAATCGAGACAGTATGCTGAACAAGCATATTGCCAGCTTACTGAATCGAGAGAGTTGTTGCATTCTCTGTAGAATCCACTACCCGTTGGTTAAAATTGCAAAAAATATGAAAGTTCATGTTATATTTGCTAATATTCAAAAAGTTGGTTAAAATTACAAATTAAGTAAAGTTCGTGATTTTTCTGGTAATTAACCCAAAATATTATAAAAAATATCTCTAAAATATATTACTCAAATGTGGAAGGAATGTTAATTAGTTGATTGCAAATGAATCATACCTGCCTATTTATATTAGACAATCCGTAATGGATGGTGGAGATCCATTTGATCTAAGGGTTGAGAGATGGTTGATTATAAATGAATCATACTCTATCTAGGTTCGTATCTTCTAAGGATCTTCTAGACTAATTCTCACATATTACCTACACACTATAAGGATTCTTTAGAAAAAATATATGTACAAGCCCTACAACTTTCTAAAGAGTCATATGTACAAGGGTATTATTTTTTCGGTTAAATAGAAAAATTTACATGCCCTAGAATCCTATGTATAAAGGGGATTATTTTGTGGGTTAAGTACTTGAGATAAGAGATGGGAGTTTGGATATGAGTGAAACTGCTAGCCTAACCAACTTGTAAACTTCGATTCAAATATTTTTAGGTTCGTGACAATGGGCTATAAGTAGTGATGCCCAAACGGTTTGGAAAACCGGAACCGGGCCGGTTCAAACCGGCGGTCAACGGTTCGGGGAACCGTTGACCCGGTTTCGGTTCCAAACCGGAACCGGGAACCGCCGAGAACCGGTTTAGTTTCGGTTCTCAATTTGACAAACCGGCAAACCGGCGGTTCCAACCGCCGGTTAAACCGCCGGTTTTTGTATTTTTTTTGTATAAAATTGGGTCAGTACCGCGGTACTGGATATTAGTACCGCGGTACTGAGATTTTTTTTTATATAAAATTGGTTCAGTACCGCGGTACTGGATATGGGTACCGTGGTATTGAGACGCAAAATTCAGTGCTTTGGTTCTCTGCATCTCAATACCGTCCATATCCAGTACCGCGGTACTGACCCAAATTTCTTCAGTTTTCTTCGAACCGCCGGTTCGAACCGGCCGAACCGTCCGGTTCCAGTTGAACCGGCGGTTTGGAACCTAAACCGGAACCGCCGATCACACGGTTCGGTTCCGGTTCCACCAATCCGGAACCGCCAAACCGGCGGTTCGAACCGGAACCGGAACCGAAACCGGCGAACCGTTTGGGCATCACTAGCTATAAGTACTCTCTTGGTTTGCACAAAAATTAGTGTTAATTATAAATAATCATCCAAACTATATCCTTTTTTGCACTTAAGTAACTAAACTTTTTTTGGTTGCAACTAACCATCTCACCTTTGAGCGAGTTGTAATTTACCATCCGAGACCATCGGTTCTTTATTTTCCGGCCAATTTTAGTCACATGCCCGCACGCCTTTTACTATTAAGGGTATATTTATCTTTTCAAAAATTTCAAGTTGCAACTAACCATCTCAACTCTGCATGCAGAGTTGCCATTTACCATCTCAACATTGCGCAAGTTGTAATTTACCATTTGAGACTATCAAATGTTCATTTTTCGGCTAATTTTAGACGCATGTCTTGCACGTCCTTTACTATTATGGTTATGCATTATTTTCTTTGGAGGTGAAATAAAAATTCATATAAGATTAATTAACTATTCTCTAATTTACCAACTACTAAAATCAGTCGAAATACTTTAGTAACTTTTTCCTTTCTAAGAAGATATCTCCCAAATAATTGAGCATCTAAATTCATAACCTTGAACCCAATATTCAATTTAAGCAATCCTATCACATTATGATATCAAAAGCAAGTCACAAATAAATCTCTTAAATTAATTTAATAAAATCAAGTTTAATTAGTTCAAATAATCCAAAGAAAAGTATTCACCTTGATTTCAAGTTTCTTTCAATGGAATTTCTGAAACAGAACTTGCAAGTAAAAATCGACTGCTTGACATTTTCGAACACTGGAAAAATTTAAGGCTACACTTTGACTCCTCGTCAAAAAGAAAATGAATCATAATCGGCTCGGCCAGACATTGAAATGCAATTTCCAATTCAACCCACAACTCAAAACTCATCCTTTTAGAATCACGAGATTGCCCATATTTTGGAGCATACTCTTCCAATCCAATTGCACCACAACACAATTGAGAAGTTTTTTAGGTTCAAAAATCCATAACTAGAATTTTTATTTCTCTCCCTTTATTTCCCCTAAAATTAATATTCAAAAGATAGATATACCCTCAATAGTAAAAAACATGTAATATGCGTGAATAATTAAAACTTGTCAGAAATGAACATTTGAGGGCCTCAGATGGTAAATTGCAACTCGCGTAAAGTTTAGATGGTAATTGTAACTCGCATAGAGTTGGGACGGTTAGTTGCAACTTGCAAAAATTGAAAAAACAAATATACCCTTAATAGTAAAGGGCGTGCGAGACACGTGACTAAAATTGCAACTAAAGTGCGGAAAATGAAGATCCGATGGTCTTGAATGGTAAACTGCAACTCACGTAAAGATGAGATGATTAATCGCAACAGGAAAAAGTTTAATTATCTAAATACAAAAACGGGTATAGTTTGGATGGTTATTTGTAATTCAACCAAAAAATAAACATAATCTTAGGACAACACTCTTGAGACTCAATATACATATGTTTTGGTCCAAAAATAGGACCACCCCTTGGTTAAGGATTTGAAATTGCATTTTGGACCAAAAATAAAAGTCAGCATTTTAAATATTAAAAAACTATATATAAGTAATATGTGCATTTAAAATCATGTAGATTACATACCTCAACTTTTAATCTTAGGAGTAGACCATGAACTGGAGTTGATTCCACACACAATACACATACATTTCTTTGCTGTTTCAACAACTTCAAAATCCGAATAACCAAATCGAACAATCTGCATTCTCCTGAACTTAAACTCACTCTCACATCCAAAAATTTTACTTCTGATGTTGATGCTGAAACTTCTGCAATCTCCACATTTACTCTTTCATGATCACTTGACGAATAATTAGTCAACCCTATTTCTTGATCATGATCATCTATACTCCAAAGCTGTGTTTCCAATAAATGGTTCCTTTTCCTAAGCTCTTCCACTTGAGATTTCAGTGAACTTAAGTACTTAGTTGTGCTGCTAAGCACTGATGCTTTATCCTTCTGTTCAAATAAAAAAGAAAAAAGAAAAAGAGGGATGGTTTTGAATCTTTTGATGCATGCATGATGAATGAATGATGAAGCCAGAATAATATTTCAAGATTGAATTGTACCTTTGATACTTGAGGGAGTAATGTTCTTAGAACTTTGAGGTTTTCATTAATCTTTTCTCTTCTTCTTCTTTCTTGTATCATGTGGTGCAACTGCGTGGTTGTAGGCTGATTTTCTTGAATCTGTATTTCTATTCCTCTACTCATATTCAAGTTTCTGAAGAACGAAACTGCTCTTCTAAACATGCTTTGCTTCTGAGTTCTTGCTGCAACGGGGCCTAATGATGCACGATTATAAGTTCTAAATGCAGCTTGGTCATGGTTTCTAGGGTTAATTATAGGAGCCAAAATATGTGTGGTTGATGATTGAGTTGGATCTGATCTTAGGGTTTCTTGCAAGAGTTCTGATTGAGCTCCTGATCTTGAGGGCTCTGTAATGAAAGAAGTGGTTGTTGGGATGTTGAATAATGAAGGCGAGTTTTGGATGCTTTCATCAACTGATAAAAACCCTAATGATGAAGATGATGTAATTGGAAGTAGGTTTTGATTGGATGTTAGTGTAGAGAAATCCACAGGGAACCAATTTCTCATTTCCATTTCTATGTTTACCTGAAAAATATAACGTTTTGTGGCATTGAATTTGCAAATTATTAGTATTTGAGGCAAAAAAAAATACTAATATTTTGCGTTGAATGAAAAACCAACATTGGCCAAATTCTCATATTATATAGTATTCTTACTTGAGGCTCTCTTGAGAATCCAAGCTCAATCTCTCCGGAGGCGCACCCCATAAACACGACGCTCTATATATAATCGAACAAAGAAAGCAAAATAAATTTAGTTACAATATTGAATGTAATTTAAAAAAAAAAAGAAAAAGAAAAATTGTTTCTCAACAAACCTTAATCCCAGCTTCCTGTTTGATTGAAAACACAAAGCCACAAAATTATGTAAACCCCCAAACAATTCAAGAAACTACAATTATTAATTTGTATGTGTTATGTGTGTGTGAAAGAATATATTAATAATACCTGGTAGAATTGGAGTTGCACATTGGTGGATGCTAGGGTTTGAATATAATCAAACTTGATCTCCATGTAAGGGATGTTGTTCTTGAAAGCAAAACCGGGTAAACGCCCGTGATCAACAGAATATAGTGATCCACAATATGCATTGAAAAGGCTTGAAGATGATGAGGATGGTTGCTCAATGATTTCTTCTTCGTACAATCCATCTAAATATAACAAACAGCTATGTACACATATCAATTCCAGGGTTAATTATCACAAACAATTACATGTGTCATGTGTGTATATTATATACATATATATAACTCACTTGGATGGGAGGTGGGGTGAATGAGACCAGAGACAAATGTAGTTAGATTGAAAAAAGTGCATCATGTGTCGGAGAAAGGTGGCGCGATCTTCTTGAGGGAGGTGGAAGATGGAATCCATTGAAGCTAACTGTTTGGTGAGTTTAAGGTAATGATGAATATGATTCTATATATATATATATATATATATATATATATATAGTTAAACCCTCATGCATGCATCCATTCAAGGTTAATTTATATATTCATAGACTCAGCATCAAATTCTGGAAGAAACATTTTGTAGGTGCATCATGTATTTATGCTTAATTTGAAAAGTATAGAGAGTAGGTGTGTACCTGAGAAGGATGCCAGCTAGTTTCTTAATTTACAAACATATATCAACCCTGAGAGAGAGAGAGAGAGAGAGTTATGGCTATTGAAAAGTACTTGTGAAAAGGGTGGGATGGGAATTTTCAACGAGGAAAACTAGAAACTTGAAAAGTATTGCAGAGAATATAAAATAAAATAAGGTGGGGGAAGTCACCGGGAACGTTGACCAGAAAGGTATTCATGGTCAAATGTCCACTATTTGGAAGTTGGGAATAGAGGATATATATATATATATATATATATATATCTTTCTTTTATTTTTTATATAACTCAATTCAAGGTTTATAGATTGAGGATAACAATTTGATTTTTCTAAGTCGCTATCATGTCAATGACCACATGTGTCGGAATATATAGTCTGGTTTTGAAGTGTTATCATATAGATCGTGAGATCATGTGCTCGAATGATCCAGATTCTGAAGATAGATCAACTGATATCACTATCAAAGTCCTAATCTAGAAGTGGGTACAGTTTTTATTTTCACTCATCTAAGAATTCAGCTCACACCCAAACCAAAAGTTGGAACTTTCCAAACATAATTCTCCGAAACCAAACAAATTTTTGTTTTGATTTATTCAGAGATTCAAGCGGTTCAATTCAAACTTCCAGAATTATTCAATCCAAATCAAATATTCATTAAACTAAAGAATTAGCTTAAGAATATGTACATAGCAATATACTTCCTTAATCGATATATACTTGAGAGATCCACTGTTTTCACCATTTCTTATAAGCCAATTCATCCCATAATTTCTTAGGATTGTTCTGTATATAAACCAATGTGCCGACAATTTCCTTGGATATTGGATTCATAATCCAGAGTAAACATATACTCCACCTATTTGTGTTGTTCATATATAGTCTCAATGAAACATAATATTGACTAGGAACCAAGCACAAATTAACTTCATCACATGGCTCCAATGGAGGTAGTTTAATTCATTGAGTTGATTACTAACAAACATTATTTTAGGATGATCCGATTCATGTAATTGGTCGGACTGTATGTGAATCTCATTGATAATCTTGCACAAATCCAGATCATGTTGTTTTCATTGACCATCCACTATTATAATAACAATTCCAAGCAGCTTGTCTAGCCATGATCTAAAATCATACTACTTTGATACCATATAGAATTAGGTATCAAATTTGTAAAACTCCATGCAGGAAACCGTAGACTAGCACAACATAATAATGCAGTTAATGATTAAGGAAATATATTTCCGAACTACATTGCCAACTAAGCAACAAAATATCTATAAAATAGATCAACTAACTAACGTGCAACCTGACTGTATAACTCAACAAATTTGAAAACAAACAAAAGAAAAAAAAAATACAATCTTACAAATGTTTGAATTTTTTTATTTATTTTTTTGCTATTTATTCTTCTTTGTAATAAAATGTATATTTGGCCTTTGTAATTTACCACCATGTGTGTGTTTCTATTCGTAATCGACGGTTGGTAATTTTTGGACAAATGGACGAAGTGATTTAATGTCTTATTTTTCTTCTTCTTCTTTTTTTTTTTTTTTAATTTTTTTTTTCCTAATAATTTTGGCGTCTCACGCGCATCACAGCATCAAAAACTTTCCTTGATTCTGTGAAGATATGCTAATTTATTGCAATCCCACACTCTCAAGCGCAACAACAATACAAAATCAGAACACACTGATACACCATTTATCTCTTCAACAGATTCGCTATCGCTGTTCTTCGGCCACCCACCCCATCAAATTCAAAACAAAGCTTGTCATAGCTCAGAACCCTGGTAATAAATACTCTTCAACACCTTATTAGTGATCGTCACTGTTATTTAAGATAGAGAAAACCCAATTGTTTTGGTGAAATGAGGACTGATGAATGAGAAAGATTGATTTTTTAGCCCAAATGTCTCATCACTTGGCTCCGTCTTTGTCAAATTGTGAGTGGGGATTGTTCGTATACAATAGGAATATATGTATACACGTTATTGAATTGAATTTAAGGTTAATTTTGTGTGTTCATTCCTATGCTGCATTAAAATGGTTATTTGGGGGTGGGTTGGGAGGTGAGGTGATGTGGCTATAATTGAGATGTTGCAAATGTGGTTTCTGTTGATGCCAGGGTGTCTTTATTGGATGTTTGTGTTGCTACTATTTACTAGGACTTTTATGAGCCTTCTCGGTTTAACATAAGCAAAGAGCAAGAACATCAACCGTCTTTGCTTTCTATTTATGTAATATCAAATGTAGCCGAGTCTTTGAATTACATTCTCTTTTTTTTTTTGGTTTCATAGGCTCCTAATATGCCAGAATTTACTTTCTTTCTGTATGGAAGTTATTCCTTGGTATTCTGGTGGTTATTAATGCATATTGATTGCTATGTTTCAGCAGCTATGCAGCAGAAGATAATGATACCAAACAAGCGTGGTGAAAAGCTTGTTGGTGTGTTGCATGAGACAGGATCAGAAAAACTTGTAGTTCTTTGTCATGGTTTTCGATCCACAAAGGTAGACTGCCTCCTTCGGCTTTGTGATTCACCGAATTTTGTTTTTCCTCCTTTAATAATAGAAATTGTGAGATTATTTAGCAGCTTCCTCTCTTGTTCTAAGCTGCATGCTAGTGACTTAAGCGCTGTGTGCATTTATATTATGTCTAATTGGTAGAAATATCAACATGTAGATTGTTATGGCTACTTAGGTTAAACTTGATATTTATAAGATCATATAGTTGAACTTAATATGTGTACTTTTGGAACAAATGGTTCACAAAAGCTGTAAGATTTGTTTGCTGAGACCTAAACATTTGAATTTGTAGCGTTGAAATGTTAGTATGGTTTTTTCGGTGAGAGTTTTGGTTTTCAAAATGTTGAATACTGATGCGGTCGTATTCAATATTTAAACTTTGGTATGTTTGTGCCTAAAACCATGGTTATTCATAGGAGTCTGCAGTCTCCTTTTCATTATATGGTTCTCTGACAAATGCAATGTTAGGATGAAAGTCTAAATTAGTAGCCATTACCAGAAGCCTAGAGGTCCTCAGAAGTATCTGTGTTTTCCAGGAACGGAAAAATGTTGGAAAGAGAAAAATTCTAGACTTTTAATTTAGAGTTTCTATTATAAAGAGAAATCAAGTAAAGACATGTGACTCAAGACTAAAAGCCTTTGATAATCCAGATTACTGATGCCACACTTGGAGAAATCTAGGGAGATTTTGTACTGAAAACAATAAAACATTCTCGACTAGTTTAATGCTGATAACGACGTTTGAAATTGCTTTTGGAAGCCTTATGAGATATAGCTCCATCCTGTATTTGCATTTTTGTCCGGGAGATTTATATCCTTTGTGGGAAGAACAGAAAGAGCTTTTTCTGAGTTCTAGGCTCAAAGTTGCAGCTAGTTATCAGTATATCCATGATTTGGTCAATTTATATTTCGCTTCTGTCAATCTGCAGGAGTACGATATCATGGTCAATCTTGCTGCTGCTTTAGAGAATGAAGGAATCAGTGCTTTTCGCTTTGATTTCTCTGGAAACGGGTAAGGTCTTCGGACATGGGATATTGACCAGTTAATTCTGCATGAATCCATGTACTGAAATAAAAACTTTTGCATTGACACTATATACTGCATGTATACATATTATCTTATCATGATAGGATGGTGGCAGTGCGTTAACAGTAGCCAAATGAACCCCCTTTACTTTTTCCAATTTTATTCATGTTAAACCACATTTCCAAGGTGCATGGAAAGATTTCACACCGTAAATGTCATGTTTCTCTTCGGCTGTTTCATCACATGTTATCGCTTGGCTTCTCCCGAGTGGATCTGTAGTTTTGTGAACTTGATCTTGGTTTTTTCCTGAATAATATGAATGAGTCCTACCTCTAAATTTAATAATTCACCTAAAGTTTGTTCACTTAATTAGATATTGAAAAAAGAGGTGAAACTTTTGATGGGGGTAAAAATGACTAACTGAGCGTATTGCATCTGGATATTTTGAGTGTTTAGCAGACAAACATCATGAAGTGATAATTTTTTGTATTTGAAATTGAAAACTTGGTTCTAGAATGTAGAAAAATTTATTTATTCTTATCAAGTTAATATTCTGTTCCATTCCTTTGCTATAAAATGTTTACCATGAAATTGCTAGTTATTACAGGACCGCTCTTCTTGTCAGTTTATTTTTCTTCAAAGTTCAATGGAACAAAACAATAAGCAAGACTCCATAAATTATGAATTGTTATAACTCTTTTGTTTGCTAAAGCAAAATGTTCTTTTCATAAACATCACATATTGGTTGAAGTCAAAGATTATATATGATTTTTAATCAGGAGTTATGTTTTAGAATTGGTACTGACAAAATTTATAAAACTATGTATTTAATTGTATGGTTATCGAGGAGAAAACACAATTTTGTACTTCCATAAGTACCTCCAGCTTATCATGCTCTGCTCGTAAATGAGAGCTAATCTTCTCTCAATTGTATTTCTGCCGTCCTTTAAAACCAATGGACTTTTGGGATGGTCTAGTATGTGCATTGTGCAGTGGAGTTAACCTAATTAAAGTTCTAAAAACTTTAAAAAGTGTGATGTCTAGTCTATGGATTAGTTATTCTCTCCTGCAGTTTTTTAGTGATAGGCATTTTACCAAAAGCAAAAAAAAAACTTGCGGGATGGATGTTTTTCGCTTTATTCTCTTCATAGACCGACAGAAGATACATTCTTTTTCTTCTTAGAACTTTTGGCTTCCCTGGAGTAGCAGTAGCTTTGCAAAACACACTCCCTTTTATTGTGATATGGTGGAGAAAGAGGAAAAACACATTCTCTTTTAGCAGGCAAAAGTAGAGACTTGCAGCATCTTCTAGGCACATAGGATAGGTTCACTCTCTTGGCAGTGAATTAGATGCAAGAGATTTAATGTTCATCTGAGCTTCTTAGCATAACAAATAAGGATCAACTTTAAGTATCTCAAGCTTGGAATGTTTCAAACATTTACGGATGTTCTGAATTAATTTATCTAAGAGAACTCACTGTTGTCTCATTCATGTGTTTCCTTATTTTTTTGAAACAAATGAAGCTGAAGCCTCGAGTGGTGATCCCTTGAGTTGAGTGCAGTAGTGGAGAATTAGAGCCGATTAAATATTGGAAAAGGATTTCAAAAGTTTTGATATCATATGTTTGGTTTTATCATTTCGTATTTATTATTCCGGTGGATGGCCCAAACTCAACCTAGATAAAAGCTTCCATTATAATGTGTTTATAAGCCTTTTTCTGCAAGCATTCATCATTTTTTAGCATTAATGCCAGGAAGCATGGCAGCAATTTAAGTTCTTTGTGTTCAAGAAATGATTTATATCATCGAGCATAACTGAAATTGGTGCCAAAAGTTTATGGATAGGTGTTACCTAATCTATACTACACATTACATAACATTGATAATGTGAAACACTATACGACCACCTAGCAACATACCTGGGAATGCTGGGCTTATATATGCATGATATATATTCCAGGTTGAACCTGAACTCTTTTTACTTGTCCTTTTTCCTTTACAATTTACATATCACACTTTCTAATATGCTAAAGTTTTTCATCACTCTGTAAATATCTGATATGTGTTAATCCCTCTATTATTTTGTAATTTTATGTTCCATTTCTCAAGTTGAGTTTTTGGTTGGTTTTTCAGGGAAAGTGAAGGTTCATTCAAGTTTGGTAACTATGCTAGTGAGGCTGAAGACTTAAGATCTGTGGTTGAGTACTTCACTGGAGTAAATCGTATGGCTGTTGTGGTTCTTGGCCATAGTAAAGGTATATATATTTAGAACGAAATAAACTACAATTCTTAAATGACCATCAGACATATGGAAAATGATTTCTTTTCTCAATCCTATAGGAGTGAGTGGGCAAAATTCACTATGACGATTCCCTACTCAAATCATATCCGATCCAGTGTTCAAAACATATATCCAGTAACTTATTCTGGGCAATGTTATAATAGCTCATTATTCATTCACTTCTGACCTGCCATGCCATCAAGTTTCTCCTTTGTTTTTTACTTTCTTTTCTTTGTTTTTTGGGTAGGATTTTATGTTTTCCTCAAATTGCATTTGTGTGAGACGAAGTGACACTTATATCTAGCTGTTTATTGTTTGATTCCCATAAACTGAATATTGCATTTTTCTCCTCCCAAAAATAGAACCTTACAAGTCTCAGTTAATTTTGTCGCCCCCCTCCATATATTCCATTTTCCCATCATACTGTAATGAAATTAGCCGTTTTTGACTTGTTTTGCTTAGGCAATATGCCACTCTATTTAATATCTTTGAATTCTTGTTTCCACATCACAGCTGGAGATGTTGTCCTCTTGTATGCATCCAAATATCATGATATACCTGCTGTGGTAAATGTTTCTGGCCGTTATGATCTCAAGAGAGGAATTGAAGAAAGGTTGGGTAAGAATATTTTCGAAAGGCTTAAGAAGGATGGATACGTAGATGTTAAAACAAGAACAGGTAATCAATGTCATGTGCTTCTTTTAGTTGCATCTCCTATTGAATATTTACATGATTGTTTCGTTAAGCAAAAAAAAAGATAATCATATGAGCAATATAATTTTTATTTCTCTTACCATTATGGATTTTACTTGCATGAGGCCCTTTTTTGTAATAAACTCTACTCTCTTTTAATAGGAGAAGTGGATTATCGAGTCACAGAAGAAAGCATGACGGAGCGACTTAATACAGACATGCATGAAGCGTGTCTTTCAATTGCAGAAAGCTGCAGGTAAAAGCTTTACTCGGAAATTACCTTCCTTTCTTTCTGAACCGGAAATATAGAAATCTTAAATTTAGGCCACATATGAAAGGACATGGTTAATTTGTTGAGACGAAGAATTCAGAAATCTCTGTTTATCACTATGAAAGCCTTGTTATGAATAGTTTCCAACTTGTTTCTGACTGAGTTGTCGAAATATAAATATAGGGTGCTGACAGTGCATGGATCAGGCGATGAAGTTATCCCAGTCGACGATGCAAAAGAATTTGCCAAGATCATACCAAATCACCGTTTGAAAATCATACAAGGAGCTAATCATGGATATACTTCACATCAAAATGAGCTAGTCTCTGCTATCTTGCCTTTCATAAAGGAATGCATACAGTAAGATATAGTTGGGTTGGTTGTTCTTTCACTTGCATGATTGTTAGTTTTTTATGAGCATTTTGCATATTAGATTTGAATTGCGAATTTATGAAGCTTGATATTTGGCATTTATCATTGATGGCTGGTTGCAAAATGTTGTATTGGAAATATTCGTTTTCTTTCACAAACATATTGATATCTGCATTTAAAAAAGTTCCACCAAGGATCAAAGTGTTGTATCCAATCCTCCCTGGATTTTTAGTATGGTAGACATTTCTTCACCTTTATTCGAGTTTGGATCCTTTTTTACTAAAATCTCTGTCTCATGTATCATTTATGTACCACATCGTAGTTTTTTAATAAACAAAAAAAAAAAATTCCAATTTAACAGTTAATTGTGATTGTTATTATTTTTACATCAATATAACATATTTTGAGATGCGGTACATGCGTGAGATATGGATTTTGGGTACTGAGAATTTGAATTGCCTTTATTCTAGCTATTTCTCAAAATCCCAGAATGTGATTGATTAATTCTTGGTGTAACTGTACCAGACATATACAACACTATTCCATTTGCATAATATATTAAAGTAATTAAACTATGTTGATTAGAATTAGGAATTAATGTTCTTCGAAAATCTTATTACAAATGAAATGAAAAGGTTGAACTTTTTTGTCTTTTTTCCTATCATGTTTCTTTTAGTTACAAAGTTTACCCAAATTACAAAATGTAATGGACAAATCCTAATGCAATTCGGTAAGCTTGATGGTTCTATATTTTGTCCTTAATGAATAGAAATTTTTCATTTGTCATAAACATGAACCTGGAAGTCACTAGAAGTAATGAATTTGGTATTATATTTCTTGACTTTACTGATCAAATTCTCAAATTTCAGTACTTTAGGACAGGGGGTGTAATTTAAGGTTGGAAATCATGTTAAGAATCACTATACTGAAATCTTGAATGCGAGAGTTAAGGTATAAATTGGATTGAACCAAAGATCAACTCTAGTTAATAGAAATCAATTATAATTAACACAAAAATTTATATGAGACGCTCTTACGTATAGTTATTGTGAGATGCAGCCTTATTACCCATAAGCATATGAATTATATGGTGTGGACTGTGAATTGACCCGTATGTGAGACCATTATTGACCATATTAAATAAGTTAACCCACGTTATTGATTCATATGAACTCCGTCATACATAATGTCTCACGTGAGATTGTCTCACATAAAATTTACTCTTCAGTGAGTTGAGAAAAATAAGAAAAGATCAACACAGAAAATATAAAAAAATAAGGTCTCACGTGAGATCTTCTCACATTAAACTTACTCTTCAATGAGAAAAATAAGAAAAGATCAACACAGACGACAAGAATAAGAAAATATTAAAAGAAATATCAAAATAAAAGAAAAGACAAAAAGAAAGGAAAATATTATAAAAAAAAATCCATTCAAATTTGTGAATTGAAATTTAAACTTATCAAATGTGTGTTATGAATTGTGAGTTGATCCGCTTACAGAATTAAAATCGTGATATGATCTTACAAAAAATCACTCAAATTCCAAATAATGTGAAATAAAAAATAACATATATGTATGACAATGAATTTAGGAATGACAATGAGTTTTACAATGTCTATATTTGGAGGAAGAAAGTATAGTCCTGTAGAATATAATTTCTTTTATATTTATGCAAAATGTTTATTAAAGAATAAACACAATTTATTTTTTAAAATATATAAGCCAATTATATGTTATCACATATGTTGAAGTGTTTAATCTCGACCTTTTTTTTTTTTTGAATTGATATTCTTGAATTATATTTGATTTAATATTCCGTATTTACAAGTTACACCATCAATAAACAAATTCAAAGTAAAAAAAAAATGTAATTATATGAATATATATAATGTTTGATATAATAGAAACTACTCATTCATTTGAGTGATGCACATTTATTTTTTTAATTTAAAAAGGAATATTTTTCAATATATAATTCAATTTGTACTATAAATTCAAAATATCAATCTCGATATAAATATAAACAATAAAAATGAATATTTTTTAATATTCAATTCAAATTATACTACAAATTCAAAATACCAATCTCAATAAAAAAAATTTGAATTTATGAAAATATTGAATGTTGATATTGGAACAATTCTTAGAAATGATGAAAATTAAAAGTTAAGAATATTTATAAGTTTTTGTAAATATTATTAAATTTAAAATATCTCAATTCATTGTCAATATTTTCAATATTAATTGTTATTATATCTCAATACATCCTCAATATTTTCAATATCAATGATTATAATTGTCCTATATAGAGGATAAATATATTTTTCTTAAAGATATCAATATTAATATATATCCTCGAAAGTATATATTTGACCAAATATAAAAAATATTGTTGAAAAATATATTTATCCCCAAATATTGAAAATTTTAGAAAAATATCAACCATTAAGTAGATTTCTTCGTTTTGTATTGAAAGATTCAACACTTAATATGACATTGGTATTAACTTGGGATCCCAGTTGAAAGATTCATTCCTTTTGAATCCCCTTCATTACAACCAGTGAACCCTTGGACACTTTGTGTATTCCCTTTTCAGATTGTAATTTGAATCCTAGTGTATCCAACATATGTTCTTGTTACCCCCGAATGAGATCATTCAAATTGAATAACTCAAAGTAGCTCATAGTAGATACTTTAGTAACCTGCATAGAAAAAAATTGCAACAAATTCTAAAAAAATAAATTATAAAAAATATATATTTTCTCACCCTCGATAGTGTAGCCTTCCTACACGGACCACATTCACCACCAAATACCCATTAATAATTGAAAGTTGGGTTTACTCCTGAAAGTTGGGTTCACCGTTTCAAGTTTCTCTTTGATCATGTCAATTCCACAGCTTCAAGAATCAAACAAACTTGCATGCACACATGCAAGATCAAAAACCAACCAAGAACCCTAAAACGAAACAAGCTCAAAACACAATCACAAGACAGGATATACGTGGTTCGGCTAAAAGGCCTACGTCCACGGGATAATGGGGAAGGATTTTATTGATGATCAAAGTAAAGAAACAGCAAAACCCTAATCTGCGCAGCTAACTTGTGAGCTATTTTCCTCTCTCTACAATAAGAATGGAAACTCGATTACAACTGATGAAATGAACTTCACATTATATAGAAGAACTGATGAAATGAACTTCACATATATAGAAGATCTGGGAAAAAACCGCTCTCAATTTGGTTCAGTAACCCGCTCTCAATTTGGTTCAGTAACCGCCAAGAAATCGGGCCCGCAAAACTGCTTATCCACGCAGCAAACTGGAACAGCTTTTGAGCTCAACCACTTTACCAGATTGAAGTCGTGCTTTCGAAATGCGCCTTTTTAAGTCACACGTTTTTATCAATACTTTGCCAAAATTTGATTTTCTTTCTCAGCCTTTGCAAGGCTGATGCTTATACATGCTTACATTTACAGATCAAATTCTATAATTTTTGTATTGTTCCTTCATCTGATCCGAATTTTATATTAGTATAATTTTTGTTTTGTTTCTCTTTGATCAGATTCTATAATTTTTGTATTCCTCCTTCATCTGATCTGAATTTTATATTAGTATAATTTTTGTTTTGTTTCTCTTTGATCTGATTCTATAATTTTTGTATTGTTTATATTAGTATAATTTCTGTTTTGGTAATCTGTGTGTTACAGATCTGTTTGCATTTTTATCTTTATTAACTTAACTATTTATTTTAAATTTTGTAAAATACTAATTTTACATTTTCAGATTTATTCTTGTGTTTCGGATTTTATATTAGTATAATTTTTGTTTTGGTTCATATGGTTAGATATCGACTTTTGATATTGATAGTATATAATTATCATATTTTATTCATAATTATATTTTTTAGATATCGACATTTGATATTGATGGGATATTCATGAAGTTTTTAGTTAATGGATTTTTATCCATAATTATATTTTATAGATAAAGAGATTTGATATTAGTATGTTCGTAGATAATTATATCTTTAATATTTATATCATTTTAATTTGATCTATAATTATATTTTTTAGATATAAACATTTGATATTGATAGAATATTCATGAATTTTTAAGTTAATGAATTTTTATCTATTACTATATTTTATAGATATTGAAACTTAATATTAATATGTTCATATATAGTTCTTCAATATTTATATTTTTCCATGACTTTGTATAATAAATCACGTCTAATAATTTTATCCATAATAATATTTTCTAGATATCAACATTTGATATTGATAGGATATTCATGAATTTTTAAGTTAATGAATTTTTATCTATAATTATATTTTATAGATATGGATGTTCACTAGGATATTCATGAATCTTTAAGTGAATGAATTTTTATCTATAATTATATTTTATAGATATGGATGTTCACTAGGATATTCATGAATTTTAACTTAATGAATTTTTATCTATAATTATATTTTATAGATATCGATGTTCACTAAAAAAATTTAGCTACTACCACAAGTATAAAGTATAGATTGTAGAAGTGGTGAGCAATGTCGACCCCGTAGAATTAGAACCAAATTAATTATCCAAATTCAACACCTAATTTTATCTAAGCAACTGAATATGAAGATTTCAGATAAATAACTAAAACAAATAAAATAACGAATGAACACGATAACTAAAACAAAATAAAATAATGAATGAACACGATAAATCAATATAATGATGACAGGTTATAAGATATGCTTTCATCTAATTATCATCAAAATATCACTTTGACCAACCAAGTTCATTAATTATCCCCCTATATGAACAATCACAAATATAGAATTAATAGCTCTCAAGTCGGTTGATTAAAATGCTATCGAATGTATCTCTACTCGATCAGATAAAGTAATTTAACTAATCTTCTGATCTAATTCCACTTATATGTCATGTATTTACTTTTTCATAATTAAATCTCCTCTTTCAAATTTTGATTCAATTACTTAAACATGTTTGACTAGTGGTCATCTATCAAAATAGCAATAAACACACAAATGTGGTTCAAAAATTAAGAACTTGAATTCAAATCAAAGATTCATAACAATTCAAATTAAACTACTAACAAATTCTAAAAACCCTAGAAAATTAGATAGACATGATTATTAAACCACTCTAGACATAATTATTAAACTACTCCATATTAAATAACATCATATCTAAACCAAAAATCTAACTATAAGAAAAGGATGAAAAAACTCTAA
The DNA here is from genome assembly GCA_954870855.1 of Scutellaria minor. NCBI lineage: Eukaryota > Viridiplantae > Streptophyta > Magnoliopsida > Lamiales > Lamiaceae > Scutellaria > Scutellaria minor. Next base: position 5,156,009 of record OX940731.1, read on the forward strand.
GAAAGGTGATCTCTCGTTTTTCCAATCCTTTGGTTCTTGATCTCCTCCAAAACGTCTCCAAATATGATCTATCACGCTCCTCTCTACCTTTGGATGCTTCTCAGAATAATGATTTGTTTCTATCTCTATATGTGTGTGAAGTCTCCCTCTTTTCCATCACTTTTGGGTTAACATATTCGAGGTCTCCTAAATCAAGTAGAAGTCGATATATAACATCTTGGTGGTCTCCTAAATTAATTACAAGTGTTAACTATGCCAAAAATCGAGTTTTCACACAAATATAGTTCATTTGAGCACGGTCGACCGTGCCCCACTGCATACTGTTCTGGACGATTTAGCACGATCGTGCATTGTGGCACGACCGTGCGCCACGAAGACTTTGGACTTTGACTTTGTTTTCTTCATAAAAGTTGTAGGTCTTGAAGTTAATTTTCCAATGCCATAAATTTCAACTCAATATCAATTATTTAGAGGAAGTTATGGCCAAAATACTAAAGCCCTATTGGGATGAAAAACCAAACATCACAACTTTCGTCTTCTCTTAATATTATGCTTTCTTGGAGATAGAATTGAGAAATGAGATCAACATAAAAGTTGTAGATATCTTCCTGATCTTTCCAAAAAAATAAAGAACTCTCAACTTGAACTTCTAGATCAAGAGATATGTCATATCTCCCACAATTGCGCGTGTAAGCCGAAACTCACATTTTTCCACTTAAAACATTAAACTAACTACAAAAGCCATCAAATGCACTTATAGATGATATTCATAGAAATCACCTATAAAACATACCTAAATGTACACAAAAACATGTAAAAAACGACACTTCATATTAATATGTTCATAGATAGTTCTTCAATATTTATATCATTTTTGAAGTAGTTTTCCATGACTTTGCATAATAAATCACGTCTAATAAAACTTGGACAATTTTTATTCAATATTTTTCTTCCGGCTATTTATAAGTCAGGTATGTTGAATTGACTCAATTCAATCACTAATACATACTCCAATTTACAACCACTAAATACTAATACACACTTCAATTTACAACCATGTAAAATTACTCAACAACAATTTCATTCTAATCACAAAATAAAACCAGGGAACATGCACTAAACCAGGATCGTCCATCAGAGAGTTTAAAAAGTGAAATTTGCTAGCACTTGGGCCCTTTGTGAAAATGTCAGTTGTTTGGTGGAGTACTTTTTCTCACAAAAAATAAAAATCTGAGTTTGATATGTTTAGCTACCATATTATCACACCAAAATACAGATGAAGTAGAACTAAATTAACTAATACTCCTACTATCATCAAAACCCTCAAGAACCATGTGAGTGACAGGTTTGAAGTTACCCCTGTGAAGTATTTGAGGAAAAAACAAGACAAACCAATTTAAGGAACAAAAACACAAACCAAAACTAAAATATATATATTGTAAAAAAAAAAAACTAACACAATATATCCTTGATTAAAGCAAGAAATCAAATACATCTAGACTCCATCTTTTATCTATATATCAAAGTCTAAATGTAGAGTACTGAAACATATCTCAGCTCACTATACAATCAACTTAATATATCATCAACACAATCCTCCACTACATATTGCTTATTTCACTCTTACATGATGTGCGCATTCGACATCTATGAAAACTTCTGATTCGGAACTTCTCGATATGAGCATCTCATTTCTTCTGGTGAAGTTCATGCCACAATTGACGAAGGTAGTGTTTCCACGTCAACACAATTAATGAAAAAGTGTGCCACATCAGCGTAACTTCACATAAATTTTGAAATTGTGGGCGGGTGCAGTTCACTTGCCAGAAATTAGTCAGAAAATTGAGATTCCGGAGAAAAAAATACGTAGATTGGACAGATTTTCCAATTAGAGGGTCAAAATTGATGATCGCAAATTAATATGACTAAAAACGGACGTCGTCTTTGGGGCAGAACCAAAAATGAATTTTCCCAACAAAGAAAATTGCAGTCTCAAGGACCTAAAGAACTAGAAAAGAAATCAGTAACATGCCTAATTCATACCTAGGATTACAACAAAAATGTTTCATGAGAAATGTAATACTACCAAGGCATTGCATACTTAAGATAAAAACAATGTCCACCATAACAAATAACTGCCACAGATAAAGATGTCCGTTAGATATTTAGGGTTTTCAGTCTCAAGGTTAACCATTTCTAATTGGAACTAAATTGAATAATAAAAAATCTAATCTTTCTAATTTGGGCTGGGGTTGTCATCAATTATGAAGCTTAACCTTTGAAAACCCTTCATCATTTAAACAGACAGTAGCATCAAAGATAACTTGCTCTGAATCACTCCAAACTAAAATTGTAAATTCAACATGCCCAATTCATTGAATGACTTGTCAGTGAAACAGCAAACACATCCTAGTTACAGCATCAGCAAGATGCTGTCTTTTTCAATGAGCTAGAAGGAGTGGAAGAGAGAGAATAAATACTATAATATTTGTGTGATCCAAGTTCGAATACTGGTCATCACAATCTGTACATTTATATAGATGAGATACCACTTGAGCTACAATGTTGTCTTGATTTATTGCATGAAGGCGACATATAGTTAGACACAACACACCATACTAAGCGATCATCACTCTTAATTGCAGCAACTAAGGATGAAAACTTTTCATCTAATCAGGCAAAAAATGAGGGTTATGTTTGCTCAATCGAATGACTGCAAATAGGTAAGAGCATGCATGTATAGATTTATCTTCCACAAGAAACAAATGTGATGTTTCTGTTTTTTTAAGCTGAACCTGACAAGAATAGACAAAGTCCTAATTCAGCCAGTCTATGACAATAGTACTTTTCATTATCTCAATTTTAAAAACAAAACCTGTTCTAGGGAGATGTTGTCTTGATGTGAATGCATGTGTTTATGTACTCCGTGCTGTGAACTTTGGCTATTAAAGAGGGCCGGACGTTGGTTTTGGATTGAGGTTTTTCTTCGCTCCATATATTCACAGACTCCTCAATTGCAAGGTAAGCAGTCATGTGGGCATAACTTCACTAAAATGTTGAAATTGGGAGTGAATGCAGTTCACTCGTCGGAAATTGGTTGGGAAATTGAGATTCCGGTGAAAAAATGACTGAAATTAGACAATTTTTTCAATTGTAGGATTAAAATTGATGATCGGAAATTAACATGACTAAAAACAAACAACGTCCATAGGACAAGACCAAAAATGAATTTTTCCCTTGGTTTTTAATATTATTAGTACATTATTAATTTCATTAAAATGCATCAATGTAGATGCTCTAATTAGCGGCAACAATATTATCATAGAAAAATTATTTGCGAGAAATAATAATAATTCAATGACAAAATATTGTCGCAAATTGTTTTTACGACAACTATCAATATTTTTTCCAACATTTTTGTTGCTAATAAATTTATTTTAATTATGGTGATGGACGGGCACGAGGGTGACTGGTAAGGGCGTGTGGGTCCGCATGGAAATGGAACGAGTCTGAGTTGTACGAATTATAGGTCCACCGTCCATACATTAATTACGTAGAAGTTTTTGCTGTGAATTTAAAATACTTAACTGAATTGTCAAATGAAGGCCAAAAGTTGCCCCAAAATTATTTAAAGATCAATTTGACACAAATTTAAAAAAAAAAAAGGTCAATTGTAATTTTTGAGTGATGTTAGAAGCGAAATAGCGTTTTGTTTTTTTTTTTTCAATTTTAGTTGTTTATCCCTGATTATTAGAATATATTAAAAATGTACCTTATCAAAGGTATTAGCAGTTGAGTAGGTATTACGAAAAAATGTCTCACGTATCTAGTTATGTGCAAGAGGTCCACCCACAATCTACACTTTATAATTCATATATGAATTTGTGAAAATTAGTTATATTTGTGGATAATAAAAAACATAACTATAGTATAAGTTTTTGTGTTGGCACTTTGATCATCATAAATTCATAATACTTAACTAATTCTATAGAGTAGAGGAGGTGTTGCTTCTACATAAAGTAAATTTAATTAATAATAATCAACTGATATTTACCAAGCACAACTTATGAAATTAAGAAGTCCATGTTTTAGAAATAATCTAGATAAATTGCATATATGTAGGTGTGTTCTTGAAATGATCGTGTAGAATAAATGTAGAATTCTCTAACAACATGATTGGTATAATGGAATTAGGTCGAAATGGAATGGATGGAATTAGATCGAAATGAAATGGATTTAAAAATGAAATAGTGATGGGAAATGAACGGTATAAAAATTCTGATTTTTATGATTGGTATTATAAAGGAATATGAAATTAATGAAATAATTATTATGATTATATTTTATGATTGATATTACAAATAAAATGTATAAATATTAAATCAATTTTTATTTGACTAAATTACCTTCCACTATAATTTTATTTAATATTCATATTCAATATATCACTCAAATTTAAATTTAAAAATACTTTTTTACAGAAAATTGATCACTGTACCAACATTAAGGTATCTTATATTTATATATTTTATATTTTATTTTTATTATTAGGTTATTATTTTAGTATTATTTACATATTCTTAAAGTAGTTAAATAATAATATATTTATCATATTTTTATTAATTATTTTATATGATTTTATATTATTAAAATTATAATATCTTATTTTATATTATCCAAAATAATATTTTAGTTACAATTTATTTATATATTATTTATAACCTATTATATATATTAATATTCATTTATCTTATTTGTATGTGTGTACAAATTTTTTTTTTTAGGTAAATCTTATATCAGAACTAAAATTATTTGCATTATTAAAATTATATTCATATTATATTTATATTTTTAAGATTTCTACATTTATTAAATCATTTTTGCTATTTTTATATTTTTATTTTATATTAATTTTAAATTATTAATAATATTTTAAATTTATTATAAATAATTAAATATTATTTACACAATTTATGTTATAATTAACTTTAGGGAGTTAACTTGTGAAAAAATAAAATAAATAGTGATAATTGTCAAAATTAATTTAAAAAAAAAACATTCGTTCCATTGTAGACATGAATACATAATATCATGGATAGGAAGAAATGACTAATTCCTCATCCATGGTATTACCAATTCCTGTGGGATCACCATTCCCACTTATGAAACATATCAATCAAAAGAATATAAATGAATGTAAAGAATGATAATTCCATTCGGACCCCCATCTCATTATACCATCATGCCGTAATAGATGAATAATAGTCATTAGATTAATAAATAGGATGTTTTTGGTGTATTAGAAAAGGTGAGAACTTATGTATTATAAAATTCTCAACAAAACTATCTTTCTTATAACATAAATTTTCTCTTTTTAGAGTAGAGTTTTCTATTTTCTATTAGTGCATAATAAGAAAAAAAATTATTGTTTAGTGTGGAGTTTTCGATGAACATGGATAATAAGAAGAAATTTTCTTGTTTAATGTGGAGTTTTCGATTAGCAAGATAAAAAGGAAGATAAGAAAGTATAAAATATTTGGGTGGGAAAAAAAAATAAAAAAACAAAGTTAAAATTTTTTTGTAAAACGCTCACTAAACTGAAACTCCTCCCAATTTAAGGAACAAATACACAATCAGTATATTTTAGATAGTGGGAGAGCCATTCGACCAATTTAAGCCATCAAGATGAGTAATAGGAGGGGTATGTTTGTCTATTCAATAATTTTTGGTAGTAGAAAGTTAGAAACACATCCTTTTTCTAAGTTGGCCACATGTAGAGAATGAGAGAGAGTAAAGAGCATCCATTCAGTGGCTTTCGACAGAATCCGATTTAAAAAATTAGGCTGTGAAGAGCTACTATTCAAGCACCACCTGTTCGATGAAATGTCGCTTAGGGAAATTCTGTAGGATATCAAACTCTTAAAAGAACTGTGTCAGTGGCAATGTCGTTCGTAGTCCTCAGAGAGGAGCAGCGAAATGTAAAAGCAAGAAATCATCTTTTATCTATATCAAAGTCTTAGCTGCAGAGAGTCAGAAACATATCTCAGCCCACTATACAATCAAGTAAACATCATCAACACAATCCTCCACTACAAAATCAATATTGCTTATTTCATTCTTTCATGATGAGTATGAATGTTCATCACATGCGCATTCTACATCTCTGAAAACTTTTGATTGGAATCTTGATGTGAGCATCTCATTTCTTCTGGTGATGTTTATGCAGTGAGGAAGGTAGTCTTTCCACATCTATGCAGCAGGAACCTTTTTCCCATCCTCTATAAAGTAAATCGCAGTCTCAGGGACCTAAAGAACAAAAAAATATATATCAGTAACGTCTTTAATTCATAGCTAACTAGGATTACAACAAAAATGTTTCACTGCTATATGTACTACCAAGGCATTGCATACTCAAAATAAAACCAACGACTCAAAAGTGGTTTGCAGTGATTTGATAATAAGTCGGAGAAATTCTGAAAGTGGGTGTCAAAATGGCCTAGCCACCAAAACAAATAATTGCCACAGATAAGGATGTTCGTTAGATATTTAGGGTTATCAATCTCAAGGCTAACCATTTCTAATTGAAACTAAATTGCATAATAAGAATCTAAACTTGCTAATTTGGGCTGGAGTTCCTCATCAATTATGAAGCCTAACCTTTGAAAACCCTTCATCATTTAAACAAACAGTAGCATCAAAGATAACTTGCTCTGAATTACTCCAAACTAAAAGTCTAAATTCAACACCCAATTCATTCACACATATTCCACCCTCGCTACAACAAAAAGTACAAAGGATCGAGTATAGAAACCTACCACGCGATCATCACTCATTAATTGCAACAACTAAGAGTTAATTAGGCAAAAATTAACAAGAAGCAATGTCAAGCAATCTGTACAGCACTCCCTCGGTACAAGTTTTAACACTATGCAACTGAAGTCCATCTGTGTCTGACCCTTACGCAAACAACTTAAAAACTAACACAAGAGGTGCAACACCAAGTATCAGCTTGCCAAATTTGTAGTTTCATTAAGAAATGTCAATAGGATGAAAACTTTTCATCTAATCAGAAGTGAAGAATGGAAATATGTTATAAATGGTTTGACAGCATCAACTATCAAGGCAAAAAATGAGACTTATGTTTGCACAAGCGAATGACTGCAAATAGGTAAGAACACGGCATGCATATATAAGATTTATCTTCCACAAGAAATATATGTGATGATCTGTTTTTTTAAGCTGAACTTGACAAGAATAAGACAAAGGCCTAATTCAGCCAGTCAATGACGTTAGTACTTTTGCATAGATATGTAAGGTGAAACCAGAGGAGACAGCTTTAAAAACACACAAATAAGATCATGGTTGTAAAGAAATGAAATTACATCTGGCCAGGTATCTGTGATGAACTCTACTATGTCATAAGCAATGTCTCCTTGAACATCAATTTGCTCCTTCTCGGTGGGACCCTGGCAGGAGGTACAGACAGAAGAGGCACAAATCAGTTTATAGTTTTCTTTCTGAATACTTGGCATCCAAAGCGTTTCAGTACCACCAAAGCTACCTACCTTAACAACAGAGGCTCCAGTAGCAAATTTTTTGCCAAGCTTCTTTGATGCATCATTTAGCTTTACCCCTGAAAGTTGTATGAGAAAGTAAGGTTATTAAATTTAAGAAAGAAGAGTTGTTACTTTATTAGAATCATGAAACACAGAAATAGGTAGAACACATCCTTACCGAAAAGTTCTAGGCCTTTCACAGTAGTTATACATTTCCGCTTGTTACGAGTCATCTTTTCAATAATAACTTCTTGTTTCTCCTGTAAAAAGCAATTCCGAAGTTTCAATGCTTCCATTACGCATCAATGTCCAATTTTATCATCATAATACTACCATAGATATAGTACCACTTCAAGTAAGATATTAAAAACAACTTTACAAAATACGTTCACGTGTGAAACTATATAAGCTAAAACTCAGAGAAAACAATGTTTCAATGTAAACCAATATTTTTCATTGTCACAACAATCACTCAATACAAGTGAAAAGTTTTTTATACACCTGCCAGTGCAATAGGATTCAGGATCCATAGATAGGTCATGATTGCTATTGGCTTCACTAAGTCGGTATCTCAACCTCTTATCATTGTGTCCACTTTGGTTCTATCCTCCAAATTCTTAATTTCATGGATCCAAAATGTGGTCGATATGGATCTACTGAGTCCGTGCTTTGAATTAACAAACACAAAATCCAATGAATAATTAAAAAATAAAATTACAAAATGACCTTGCTGCAAAAATTAAAGAGAAACTATATACCCCCCAAACCAAAATCTTATTCATGCATAGGCAAAAGAGGATCAAAGGCAGCATATCTTTGACACTCTTTTGGCTCCCTTTCACCATATAAGGGAACTCAACCATACGATCTTTCAGTAAATGCAGGAATCCTCTCTTACAAGATGAAGCTTCCATGAAAAAGTAGAGACATGCACATCCTTTACATGAATGTCCATAACATAGTACAGAAGGTATTATACAGTACTTAATGCTATAGGAGACAGGAATGATTCCAGCCAACCAAATAACTTTACTCAAGCTCAAGAATATTTTTTTTTCAAAGCATTACCTTCTTTTTAATCTTCCCACCTGGTAGCCGTTTGACTTCTTCCTTGGGTTTCGAAGAACCTACTGCAACCAAGGCAAGTTGGTTAACAAACAAGACACAACATAATTTATGTCCAATTTATAAAATAAAAACAGAACTTCATCAAATCATTTCATGGGTGCATACCAAGTGACTGACTCTCCATAACAATGGCAAACTCTTAAAGAATTAGAACAAAGGAACAAAATACAAGTTCCAAACAAAAGAAACAGTCATATTCTTCTCCAATAATGTTTGTATACACATTTGGAATACTCCATTGATTAGAAAACTCCATTGTACATTCAAACAGTGACCAATGAGCAGTCCAGAAGAACCGGTGTTCGAATTCCCAAATTTACCAAATAATTATTTCATGTCACAACAACAGGATAAAGAATCACATTCACAGCAGAGCATAGGAACACGACAGTAAATCATACACCATAGAATATCTGAAACAAACACGAGTAATTACTAATGTGTGTGTGTATTATACCATCAGAGGAGATAGAAGTGGACTGAAGCTGATCAGATACCTTATCAGCGTCCTTTGAACCAGCCTCTGAAAATCAGGGCAAACAAAGAACCGATAATTAGAGCAGTGAAAACCTCAAAAAAAACAAGGTTAACGTTAATGAATAGGTTTAGGGCAAAATACCTCTGACGAGATCCGGATATAAATCAGGTGCGTTCTGGATCAACCAGGGTTTGCATTTCTCGAAATCGGATCCGAATTCGCAGTACTCAGCGGGTAACCCACATACTCCGCAGTACAAAACCTGAACTGGTTGGGGTTTTTCTGCCATTGCTGATGAACTAGCTCGCTCTGTGTGTGCGAGAGAGAAGGGCGGTTTCGAAGTTTTAAGATTGTGCAGTATCGTACGACAGCGTTTGGGTGGTAATGGCATAAAGGCGCAAAAAGGAACACTATATCATGTTTTCCAATTAGAATAATTGTAAAGTTGTAAAGATGAATTTAGCCTATTTAGGCCTAGTTTGGTTCGCTGGTTTAGGTTGGTTTGGGTTTATAAACCAACCTAAACCAGCGTTTGGTAATTGGGTTTGAAGCCCGAAAAATTAATTCAGCCCGGGTCAATTTTACCTCGGTCCGCGCGTAATTGATGGGTTTGTGGTGGCTTATTTGTGGGTTTATAAACCCACCCTTTTTGGAGGGTTTAAGCTTAGCCCAACAGTACCCAAAAATTGAGACCAAACTGCCCTTGCTTTTTCAATTCAAATGACCTTTGTGCCCTTATGAATACTAGAACCTCCAAAATGCCATTACATATAAACACAATAGCTAAACCCGTCTTCCCCAATTGTTCAAACCCTAGCCGTTGCGAACATTGAAGCGATTTGTCTTTTCGAGCAACCAAGAACAAAGAGCAACATTCCACAGGACACCGATGCAAGGTTCCTGAAATTGTCGAACAATTTCCGTCATCTCCGGCTACATCTCCAACTACGAAGACAGATCGGTGGCGGCCACCACTCATTCAACTCCAATCTGAACGACCACTGCAATGTAGAGGAAAATTTGAGAAGAACAAAGATATTAATCTCTAGCACGACAAAACTTTCAGGTTGGTATGAGTATTTCGTCTTCAGTAGAGATATGTGTTTGCTTCTATGTCCATTGGAATGGGTTATATCTGTACATTCTGTTTGTGTGTGGATATAGTGCTAAACATTGTGCTGAATTAATGTTGCGTGCCAAATCTAGTATATATATATATATATATATATATATATATATATATATATATTGATATACACTATTATATATACTTTTTCCCTCAAGTATGGCTAAGAATTTTGACAATGCAAAATCTGACTTGTTTCATATTTTCTTCAAACATCTACCATTTTTTCGCCATTTCAGTCCCAACAATTATAAAGGATTCGAACTACACTACAATATACTGTTGTTAATCATCATCACCATCACCATCGCTTGCAAAAAAGTGACAGTGTTTAGACTCATGAGTTGCATAAAGAAATTCTCTTTCTGCTTTACAGTTTTCACTTGTAAAGTGCCTCCTTTCACAGCCCTCATTCAATTTGCCATTACACCCACCTTCAGTTTCTCGTGTTTTTAAAGGGACATCTAAAAAGAGAAAAGAAATTGTTTGTCCTCTATAAATTTCCATATATGGTGTTTTCTCCTTTTCTAATGAGTTATTTCTGCCCATTTTGTATTTCTTGAGGAGAGAGAAAAGGGCCTACGTTTTGCTGTGTCAAAGTCTCTGATCTTAACTTGATCCTTTTCACCAGGTATTTTTCTTTCTTTCTGAATTTTGGTAACACTGTGTTGGTGTATATTTTTGTGTATGGAGAATGATTTTTTTAGGTTTCTTGTTTACAATTGCCTTGTAATTTTTCAGAATCTGGTTTGATGATTGTTCTGTCTTTAAAAGTGGGTCCATTTTCTTGATGTCTCCTTGTTAATTGCCTTGATATAAAGGAGACAACATGAAGTGAATGAAGTTTTATTTTTCTTTAGCACTACTACCATAATGAAAGGCCAAAGGTTTACCATAGGTTACCCCATGGTCCCTTTTCTCAATTTTATTGTTTGCAAATAGTTTTACCCCATGGTCCCTTTTCTCAAGTTTATTGTTTGCAAATTGGTGGATGCATAATTAAAAATAATTGTTCTTCCAAACCCTGGTGACTCCAAGATGTGTTGATTTATATTCTGTGGTGATTATTGATTGAAAGCTATGTTTCTCCAATAGTTAGCCATTCTAAAATGTGAACAACACGTGTAGAATTATTTAAATTTCTTTCTTTTTAGGCAGGAAGTTTGCAAAACCAAACAAATACTTTTTAGAAACCTATCTTTGTATTGTTATCATGAAGAAAGTTCTAATTTTTATCCATTCTGATATGTGTTGAACTTAAGTTTGTCTCTCTAAAAAGAAAACAAAAGGAAATCAGGAAAACACATTATCCATTTTTTAAATTTTTTTTCCAACCTTTGCTCCATTGCAATTCCTTTACCCAAAGCACCTTTTTTTTTTTTTTTTCAACTTCCAGTAAGGCAGCTTCCAAAAAAAGTGGGAGAGAATTGATCAGCTCTTCTATGCATATTCTAGCAATGCATGTGGTATGATTGAGTAAGTGTTGTCTATTTAAGCACAATAATATGGCTTATTGGTGGTATTATATGCTCTGTTTCTTCTGCACTTTATCAAGTGAAGCTCATGGGTGCTAGCCTTTGGAAATTGAAAACTTAATTCTAATATTCTGTTTGCATCATGAATTTAAATGAAGGAAATATTAAGGAAATTGATTCATTAATCTTCCATGCATAAATTTCTATTCATGGATTCACATTGAATTGCATATTAAACACTTTATGTGCCATTTTTGGGTCAAAAACTTACAAGCTCCTTATATCTTATTTCAAATAAAGCATATAAGACACTTTCCTGTAACAGCTTACCTCACAGTCTGACACTTTCAAGGGCTTATAAGCTACAATCTTATTTTTGCTTATAAGGTGAAATAACTTCACTTGTTTGGTAAGTTGAGAGAAAATAATTTAGTTTCCCACTCATAATAATGCTCTAGTTGTGGATCCTTTACAATTTACAAAGAAATTATACCATTATCTTGAAATTGGTTTACACTTGACTATAATTCATCCTTTACATAAGAATCTTGAAACACAGTACACAACAACTTTCTTCATTTGCATTTTCCAATTAATGTGTTCACCTCATATTTAACAGTGTTGCCTTTACTAACTATTTAACAGGAGGACCCGAAGCAAAGACTATTTAGGGAGTGTGGATTACTAACTATTTAACAGGAGGACCCGAAGCAAAGACTATTTAGGGAGTGTGGATTCCCGAACTACAACAAGTGGAGGAAGCTCATTGAAGCACACAACCCTGGACCGGTTTTGTCGGGGGAGGTTGACTCTTCAAGTGAGGTTCCAATCGTAGTAAAGGACGAGCCATTTTGGCCGTCGACGATTGGGATCGACGCTTGATTTACGCGAAGATGAAGTCGCCAATCAATCCCAAGAAATTGTCGATGCTGTAAGAAGATGTTTATGATTTCACAAATTTTACCAACCTGGGTTGTTTGAATGTTAGTATTTTTGCAAGTTAGTTGGCTTTTCATTCAAAGGGTTGAAGCCCACACGCTTAGAGCATCCTCTTTTGGACCCAACAAGGAGCTCTACAGTATGCAATTAAATGTATTTTGCTCGTTAAAGTATGACCCAAACTAGTAAACTGTATTGTGTATGTTATTAGTTCCAAAAAATATAACAGTTGGTATTAGTAATGCCCTCACTGAAGTTTCTGATGCACAAATGTTCCTCAAGCTCTCTTTGTCTAAAATGACAAAAGTCATTGTAGCAATAATTTTTCATGTTTTTTTGGCAAACATACCTCATCAGTCAATTTACCCAATTAATCTCAATAACAACCTGACATCAACATGTATCAACTCATATATTTGTTGACAATTAGGCTTAAACTATTCATCGTAAGACAATAGCAGCCAAGATACACCCTTTACAAAACCAAACACTTCATAATTGAACCATGTCAGACAACATATTTGGCAAATGATAAACGCATATAGACATGCAACAGATATTTTGTATAAAACACATAGCATAAAACAAATGACTCCTCCAATTGAGAAAATAATAGTGCTATACTTATACAAATGATGTTGTCATGTTTTACACATACCATAAGATGAATGTCCATATGCAGTATTGATACTTTGGCTTAGCTTTCCAAATATATGAAATTGCTTATTTTTTATTTTATTTTGGACATTATATTTCAAGAAAGAAAAAAAAAATTCTTAAATATCTTTGTTTTCTTATTTTTCCTTGATCGATATTCGAAAATTATTTGTGCATATATTAATGCTAAACTTGGAGGAGAGCTTAGCTGAATTATTGGTATGACTATTTTTAAGAATGTCACCTGTACATAGCATTTGCACAAAATATAATTAACATTAATTTTATTAAAAAATCAATTGATTTGACAAAGTTAAAGAATTAAGGACTTAATATCTTCAAATATATGTAAATATACACACAAAAAACCAACTAAAAATAATTAGTTATTTTGGTGCATATATTTTTAACTTGGTTAAAATTCAAATCAATTAATTATCTAGATCGTCTCTAAAATTGCATGTTTCCATATATAATTGTTACCTTTTGTTCAACTAATAATTTTGTTTGCTTCAAGAAAAAAGAAAAACCCCCAATTTTATTATATTTTAATGTATTTTGTTTATTTTATGATTTTTTTTTAGTTAAGGACAATTTAGTCTTTTTACGTTTTTTATCAATTTTAATCAACAAACCAAACACAAAGTTTAAATTAAACCCAAAAAGTAAACACACTAACCATTCAAACCAAACATAAAATTTAACTCAAACCTACCTCAAAACCCACCTACCAAACACCCAAAAAGTACTATTTTGTCTTTGATGAACAGTAAAAGCCCGAAAAGTCCAACCAACCTAAACAATCCCAACCCGCTTACCAAACGGACCCTTAGGTCACTATTATATCATGGCAAACATTTATACTAACCCAGATATGTGCCCCCAGCTCAATCCAGCGTGTGGACGTACCTAGGTCCGAGTCCCCAATCCAATCCAGCGTGTGGATGCGCCTAGATTCGGAAGCTTTCAGACGCGTCCACGCGCAGTCACACCATAGTCGGAAGCTTTCAGACGCGTCCACGCGCAGTCACACCATAGTTGATGTGCGTCACGCACAAATCTGATTATATATAGTGAATGTATCATACATTTACACTTCAGATATCAGTATCACATATTTACTTTTCAGGTATCACATATTTATCTTAAGGTATTATGCAGAAACAATATTGTTTTCTTCTTTTTCCTCTTTTTTTTTTCTTTCTTTCTCCTTTTTCTTCTTAATCTCTTTTCTTATCGATTTGTTATTCTTTCTTATTTGTTTTTTACATTCTTCTTCTTATTATTCTTATCTATCTTCTTGTTCTTATTCTTCTTTAAATTGCCATGAAGTCATTTATGAGGTTTTTTCTCCTTCTTATTTATGAGTAATTTTAAAACATTGAAAATAAATTATTTCAAATAATATGAAATCATGATTTGCAAAAAATTTGACGAAAAATATGATGAAATCGTGATTTGCATAAATTTTGAGGAAAAATATGATAAAATATTTGAAATCTTAAGATTTTCAGTGAAGGTATAAGTTTGTATGCTTTTAAGGCATCAGTTGTTTATTCTTAAGGTATTTGTTGTATACTTTTAAGGTATTACATATTTACCTTTAAGGTATTAATACTTATAATATAAAGTATTACATATGGATCTTTAAAGTATCACATTTTTACTTTTAAGATATTAATGCTTATAGTATAAGGTATTATATATGCGCACATTTAATGTATTACATATTTACCTTTAAGATATTAATGTTTATAGTATGATGTATTACTTATGCACCTTTAAGATAATACATATATACCTTTAAGGTATTAATATTTATAGTATAAGATATTACATATTCACCTTTAAGATATTATTATTTATAGTATAAGGTATTACATATTTACTCTTAAGGTATTAGTTGTTCATTCAATGAAAGATATCACTTATATACTCTTCAGGTATCACTTGTATACTCTTTAGGTATCAATTGTATACCTTTAATGTATTACATATTTACCTTTAAGGTATTAATGATTATAGTATAAGGTATTACATATGCACCTTTAAGGTATTAATGCTTACAATATAAGATATTACATATTTACTCTTAAGGTATTAGTTGTTCATTCATAATGTATTAGTTGTTCATTCAATGAAAGATGTCGCTTATATACTTTTTAGGTATCACTTGTATTCTCTTTAGGTATCAATTGTTTACTCTTAAAGTATCAGTGTACTGTGGAGTTGGTTTAAAATCTTAAAATTTCAAATACACTATTTTCATTATCTTCTTCCCCAAAATTTCTGCAAATAATATCATATTATCACAATAATTGATTTTCAATATTTTAAAATCATTATAACATGAAATCATGATTCAAATAAGGAGTAGTATAGATTGGGATATGGATCTTCTATTGGGAAAAAACCAGTAACATCATCCATGAAAATCAATCATCCATGAATAGATATAGTGTAAATTGAATCTTCCATGAACACCAATAGTCATCATTCATCAGTAACCAAAACAATCCAAAATATCGCGATGAAGAAGAAGAAGAAGAAGAATGAAGATAGTGAGAGAAGATTTGTATCATCTTTCATCTTCTTAGACGCCGTATAGAGAAAAGTGAGAAGAAGAAGAAGAATAAAGAAAAACATCAAATGAATGAATTAGAGTTAAAAAAAAAATATAAAAAAAGAACAACAACGCACACAAGAAGAAAAAATTAGAGGAAAAAAGGGAATATATATGGGACAGTGAGTTGGCCGGAGCAGATCGGGGAATACAAGTGTTGCTCTTATATTATATATACACGAAATTATGAAAGTGTTCGAAATTCTAACGGATCCCTATTAGTAGTATCTAGAATTCCAATCATAATCTAATAAGAATTCTTTTCGGACTAGAAATCTAATTTAACTAATTACTAATTAGTCTTTATTCAATTAATATTCCAAATCACGTCCAATCAATTAAAAGTACTACTTTTAATATAATTAAAATTGATATATATATATATATATATATATATATTAATATCATAGATAAATATATGATTTTTCTTTAATCTTACTACATGCAACACCACGAATATCAAATATTCCCAAAATTAAATCATATTTATATAATTACCTAAATCTTGTGGAAAATTATTTTTCATAAATCATTAGAAACGTATAAATTTATATTCAACCGTTATATTTAGGAAGGCACTAGGGACCATGAACCAATAATTATAAGCTCCAATAAACTGAATAAATTACCATTACATATATAATACTCCATAAATAATTTTGTAACTGAAGTTAGGTACTATATATCTGTCAACCTCATCAATTACCTATTCTCCTCATTTACCATTTATTTATTAGTGAATTGTTAACTTATAATCAATTATAAATTAGAGATCCCAAACCATTCAATTCCAAAATTGATAAATAAGACAACTGTCTTTCTACTTCCCATAAGGAATGAATTTCATATATATTGATTTATATTCTCATCTATTTAATATTATGTGAATTTAAAATGTTAGTATTGTTGAGAACGTCCATTGACAAACGAAAACAAACAAATTCAGAACCACATCAAAATAAATAAGAATATGTAATCACTCAAAATTAAGATTCATCTATTTATAATCATCTTATGATTTAATTTGGTTTGTATATCTAAACAAATTTGTAGGAAAAATATAAATTAAATTAGTACGAGTCTTATATGATCAAATCATATATAAATGTTCTCACTCAAATATATCCACATCAACCGTCTGCATAGTTAAGACGACCACATTCATAATGTCTGGACCGTGAATGTTCATACTCAAATGTATCCACATCGACCGTCTGCATAATGAAGATGGTCGCATTCATTATGTTTTGGGCCACATTAATGATGTTTCAATTAAATATCTCATATTTTAATTAATTTCATCATGGACTTAAATTTAAATTTACTATCCATAATTTTAATTTTCTTGTATATGATTATACTAAAATTATAGTTACATCAAAAGAATTACGAATTTTCTATAATATTCATAAAATGAATAAAATAAACTTAAGAATTCACTAATAAATATGACTTTTATTAAAAATAAAAAAGAATTCATAATTAATTTAAAGACATCATCCCAATAGAAAAAATATAAATATATGATGGTGACTTAATCTATGGCTTTTTAAAAAAGTTAACTTAAAAACATTGTGGAATCAAAATACTTAATTTCCTAAAATTATACTTTAATCATATTTTTTTAATTTAATAAAAGAATCATGATTTAAATTCATTATTACAACTTAAATTACAATTGTATCAGAAAGATCACGTCCAACCAAATATCCACGTCAAACGCCACATTATAAGTGATGCAGTGAGTGTGTAGATTAGAACACCTTCTATCAAGACGTTGATTCACAAGAATACCGACCAAATAGACGAACAGGTTTAACCCTAAAATTTAGGCATTGATTCACAAAAATACCGACTAGATAGAAGAACAATTTTAGCCCTGAAGTTTATTGTTAATATTACAAGTCTTCGTAATGAAATACGCAGCATATAAATACTAGCTTAACAAAAGCCCATAAACTAAAGGGTCCAATGCTACTAAATAAATAAAAGAAAGATAAAAACTTTTATGCACCTGGTGCACGGACCCTAAATTCGTGCACTCGGGTTAGGTGTCCCAAGTGATCAGAAGTTCAGAAGGGGGTGAATGAACCTCTATTAAATTTTATGATTAAAAACTTTTCTGTAAACAGGTTGCTGATTCTACAAAGAATGCAACAACTTGCTCGATTCAGTAAGTTGGCAGAATGCTGATTCAGCTTACTGTCTCGGTTTCACAATATGCAGTGAAAATTCAAAGATAGAATTTTTTTAGAAAAATGATTTTCTTTTCACAAGTATGCTTTTATCAGAATCCTTTTAGCACTATGCTGACGATATATGCAGCAATATAGATAGATATGCAATACAGTAAGTAAATAAAAACAATAAACACACAGGGTTTATAGTGGTTCGAATGTGGTGTAATCTTTCTACGTCCACTATTCTCTTTCACACAGGAGGAACTCTACTAGGTCAGATCGATTTACAAGTTACAACTTTACAATCCTCTTCCTAATGAGTTAACCTACTAGAATCAAACAGATTCCTAGGCCAAATCCTATACAGGGTACAATAACTCACACAGATTAAATAGTCTATACAAGACTCAACACTTAGCGAGGATCTAATCCTTCCA
Source organism: Scutellaria minor (assembly GCA_954870855.1). Lineage (NCBI taxonomy): Eukaryota > Viridiplantae > Streptophyta > Magnoliopsida > Lamiales > Lamiaceae > Scutellaria > Scutellaria minor. The sequence continues at coordinate 5,174,608 of OX940731.1, forward strand.
ACTAAGGACACCAAACTAAAACAACCTAACACACAACAAATGGTTAAAAAGTATTTTGGTTCTTCAACTGGTGTAACTCGAAGTCAGCCTTATGAACTTGAAAGCTCTAAAACTTGGTTTGACTGCTTCGGAAGGTTGAGTGACTGAACTGTTTTTGATAGCTTGAGAATAACTTGAAAGTTTGATAACTTTAGAAAATAATCAGTTGTTCAGTAAACATCTTGGCCACTCTAAACTTCTATTTATAATGTAAGGAAATGCCCGTTGAAGAGAGACATTGTCCTTGTTGATCTTCTAAATCTTCGCAATAAATACGTTTGGAAAAACTAGGAAGTAGGGCATGTCCTACTCAGATTCGTATTAATGACGCCACTCCTCGGCTACAATGTTTTTGCAAGTCCGCGGTCCAGGTGGCATCTCCTTATTGGCTAGGCGCTAACTTTCATCTACCGGATATTTTGACAATGCAGATACCTCGTACTGTATTCAGTATATTCCTCGTACTGTAATAAATAAGTTAGAATAACTTACAGCCTGCTGCTTAGGTTGCAGTAGCTGCTTACTGTTCTGCGCCAGCTTTCTGATCTATGTTTGCTTTCTGATTCTCAACAGCAACCTGTTCCAGAATCCTGCAATCAACTTTCAGTTTTCCTTACTGTTTTCTGTTTGTTGTTTACTGATCTAACTTGCTGACTCTACTTTCTCCTTCTGCTTACTGACTTTCCTTGCTGAAGATCAGTCTTCAAAACTTTTTCATATGCAGAATCCTGCTAACATTAGTATACTGTATCTTTCTGATTTTCTACATCTTTACAAAACGCAACTTAGAAAGATAAACTTATCAAGCTAAAAATCCACTTATATAACGTGGAGAAAAATTGGGTACTCTAACTTCTAAAATAAAGTTATATTGTCTCATCAAAACCTAATAGAAATATTCCAACAGAAATGTATGAGTAATATCACATAAATGTAAATATCTACAACTTGTACCGAAATTAGGGTTTATTGTGCCGAAATTAGGGTTTAAGGTTAAAGTATTACATAAAGGTATGATATTTGTATATAAATGTATGACTAATATAATATAAATGTATGATTAACATAGTATGAAGACCAGCAAATTTTTTTTTTAAGTTAAAGTATTACACTAAGGGTATGAAATCTAGATATAAAAGTATCACTAATAAAACATAAAGGTATGACTAATATAATATAAAGATATGACTAACATAACATAAAGGTCAGGGCAAAAAAAATGCGTGGATTCGGGTCAGATTCGGTCCGACCTGACCCGAGTGCATAGATCTAAGATTCATGCATCAATTGCACAGGAGAGTGACTCTAAAAAAACAATAAACATGAAATTAAATCACACGACATTCTGTAACGCTTAGGACAAAATGATGCATAATTGACTAATTAAATAATTAAACCCCTAATTATTTGATTTAATTACGTGCGTTCACAAAAATGAAATAATGCATGATTACTTTATCGGGTGTATATTTTAATCGAAAAATATAGGTTATATTTTATTAAAAGGTATCGTAGTTGAAAACCGAAAGTTAAAATATTAAAGGACGGCTCGTTAAGGGTTTGTGGCCCAAATCACGAAGAGTATAAAATTGAAACATATATATATAGTAGGAAACGAAGTGTAAAAGAAAAATCGAATCAAAAGTGAAAAAATAAGATTTTTTTTTCTCTCTTTCCCCTCTCTCCTCTGTCATTTTGATCGGCAATCACCGCCGGTGCCGCTTGTTCCTCATCTGCTTGATTTTTACGCAGAAATGTAGCCCTTGCCGAGCCTATTCGGTTCTGGACTTGGATCGTCCAACCGACGCCTGCTTCACCGGGAATCAGCCAAAAAAGATCTGGTCAAACCCCTTTTCTCTCTCTCTTCCGTCGGCTCTCTCTCCCTCTCTAGGTTCATCTTTATGTCGTTGCCGCTGTGTAGAGTCGTGTGTGTGTGGTAGTCGGGGGTGATGCTAGGTGGCGTCGTCGGCATGCGAGTCTGCTGTTGTGCGCTATTGTGTGCGCGTCTTGGGCGTGTTGTCGGGTTGTTGTGTGTGTTGTCCGGGTGTGTTGTGGCGTTGTTTTGGGTGTCGCTGACGACGCGGTGGTCGCCGGTCATGGCCGTGTATGTGTGCGCATGTTGCAGTCGGTGTGTGTTTAGTGTGTATGTGTGCACAATGCCGGCATGCGGAGTCGCGCCGGCGTATGGTGTACGTCGTGGAGTGTCGCTGACGACCATCCCATCACCAGCCGTGCTTGTGTTTTGTGGCGGAAGGGGTGGGAGGCGACAGGGGTGAGGTTTGAGAGGGAGAGGGCTTTTCTGCAAATTTCAGAAGTCCAGGGACCTGGGTGCAAACCCTAGGTTTTAAGATTATTTACGATTTAGTCCCTGGGTTTCCTCAAAATATCGTTTTAGCTCTCGAACTTTCGAAAATTATGTTTTTAACCCCAAAAATTTCAAGCTTTAGACTTTGATCCCCAGAACTTTTGAAAATCGTATTTCGACCCCAAAGGTTTTAAAAATATCAAAAAGACCCCAAATCTTTTTTGATTTTACAAAAATACCCCTGGTCAAAGTCAACTTTTTTCCAGAATTTATGAAAAACGCCCCTGCACCTTTAAAAGCTCCGTATAAGCTCATTTTTCTTCCATTTAATCCCATTTTTCCTCTGTTGAAACTCATATCGTTTCCTTTACGCCCTATGATCAAGTTTCGAACCTTCGTTTCATTTTCTTTCCTTCAACGCCTTTCTTCGAGAGAGTTCTATGTTAAAGTATACGTAATTATCGTAATAAAAATCTAAGAAAACCCTCATTTACATGTGTAGACTTTAGAGTTAAGGAAAGATCTTAAGGTTTATAATTCAACGTATCACGAGGGATTACCACCGAACAAGGTGGGGGTAACTTCTAATCCCTAATAACTATGTTTCTGTATTTAATGCATAATGATGATGAATGAACGCATGCATGTGAGCTTAATGTTAAATGAATTGTTGAACCATACCTGCTGTGATTATATGATGTGATTTGTGTGTTCATGCATGCATTATGATTATCTTATGAGGGGACGAAAGTCCACATTCATACTGAAAGGATGAAAGTCCACAATCATGCTATGGAGGGACCAATGATTCGTAATGTAAGTTGGGGAGTACCCGCATCCAGGGTTAATGGGGAGTACACGTACCCTTCTACAGATATGAGCTATGATGTTAGGTGTTATGCATTCAACGTGCTGTGTTTAATTGTTGTACTCTCACATGTTCGATTAGTTTAATTGTTTAATAAAAGATAAAATATGGAAATTACTCTCACAAGTGTATTCAACGCACTCACCCTCGCGTGTATTCACGTTACATGAAATAATGGAAGTGGAGAAGCGTAGCCAGAGGGGTGCCATATCAAGTCGTGCATTTTCCTTATTCGATTTTTCCTAAACATGTCTTAAACCGTTTGTTTAGTTAAACTGTTTTTCTATATTATGGATCCTGATGATTTTCTGTTGCTTTGTTTTCAAAATTTTACTTCCGACTTGTCGCCGAGAATCTTGAATATGTAAATCGTATCTTTAACTGTTTTCGAAGTTTCTGTTTCAAATGTTGATTTAAATCTTCATTCTCCTGTTATATTTGTATCTTTTAAAGATGTATGTTTCTTTTTCTTCTTTTCCTGCACGCCCACAAGGAAACTCTGATATTTCAATTATAAAAATGGGATGTGACAATTTGGTATCAGAGTAAGGTCCTACCCTTTGTAGGGCCCTGCTCAAACTTGTTTTTCTTTTCAAACGTGTTTTAACAGGAAAAATCTTTTAAAAATGATAGATAAACACATCTCCCTATGCGTTTCTCTCCCAAACCACGTAATTTAACGAAATGAATGTTTATTTGTACCTTGTTACCTATTGTTTGTTTATCTGTTGTTATTTATATTATTGGGTTATGTGGGGTAGATATAAGGGTTAGTTTTCGTATGTCGTCTTTAGAAGGATATGTCACGAGGTCGATCGCGTAGAGACCAACCGTCAATGGAGAATCCACCTGAACATGATATGGACGCCACGAGACTTGGTGTCCGTGTTGAAGGGCTTGGCTCGACATTTTGAGGCCACACAAACTGTGCTGCCACAACCGTTGAGAAGCGATGCGAACCTGATCATCGAACAATTCGACGCTTCAATCCACCGACCTTCAGTAGAAAGGGAGAACTTACCGAGGCTGAAAAGTATTTAAGGTCGTTGGACCGACTTTTTGAACATCTGTCATGCATAGAAGAGCAGAAGATCTCCTGTGCCGTGTTCCAGCTCACCGAGGAAGCCAGCTACTTGTGGGAATCGTACACAAGGACTATATCACCGAAACATAAGAGTGTTATGTCTTGGGGAGTCTTCAAGAAGGTGGTTAGGCAGAATTTCCTGCCTTAGTCGTAACGTGACCGAAAAGAAGCAGATTTCCTACATCTTCTTCGAGGAACCACCTCTGTAGGAGAGTACGAGAGAAAATTCAATCAGTTGAGCAGATATGCCCCTCATCTGGTGGACACCGACGCCAAGAAAGCCCGACATTTCGAAAGAGGCCTTCGTCCGGAGATCAACTCCATTTTGGTTGGTTAAGGGACCATGACATATGCTGAAGTTGTAGAGAGAGCTCAGGAAGTTGCTTCTCATCTACGCTTGGACGTTGCACCGCTCGAGAAGATCGTAATGACACCAGGAAAAAGAAAATGAACTGGTTCGATTCAGAATTTCAATCAGAACAAACACCCAATGACCAACATTGCTCCGTTCCTCCCTACTCCTAAGCTGGGAAACTAGTGTGCCAAGTGTGGAAAGGCATATGCAGGACCATATCTTCTAGGGACCTAGATTTACTTAAATGCAGAGAACCAGGACACATCGTCATCAGATGTCCGAAGTTCAGAAACGCAGCAACGACGCAGAAGCCAAGGTCGAGAACAGACAAGGCTCGAGCTTTCGCTCTCAACCGCACAGAAGCTGTTGAAGGATCGAAGACCACGACAGATATGTTAACATTATGTGATATCCCTGCTCTCGTTTTATTCGATATTGGAGCAACCCACTCCTTCTCTGTCGAGTTTTGAAATCTGTTGAGATTTAAGAACGGTAGGGTAGTCGCTGAAACCCTAAAAGTTAGTATCTCATCGGGAAGGACAATAAGAACGAAACACCTTTATCGAGGTCTGAGAGTCGTGTTTGGGAGTATATAGATTTTTTTTTCGGAAGACCGACTCGGTCCTCCATCGGATTGGTAGAATGCTTTTGACACACATGAAATTATTACATTATGAAAAAAAACACCATGTAATACTTTTATGTGTATCATGTGATACTTTCAAAAAGTATTACATGATATACATAAAAATATTACATGGTACACATGAAAGTATTATATTATGAGAATAAAAATTATGTAATACGTTTATATATGTTATATAATATTTTTTGAAAATATCACATAATACACATAAAAGTATAATATAATATTTTTATGTATATGAGACAATATTTTAATGTATATCATGTAATATTTTTGAGTCAACAATATTGATCGGTGTTGATCATAAATCGTTGATTTTGACTGTTGACTGGATTAAGTTGACCCATCTCACAAAATGAAATATGTGAAACAACCTCGCACAAGACTTAGTCTATACATTGAATTGATTTGAAATTTTTGCTAAAGTATACGAATGATATATGATACATGAAGTTATTTGGCGTATCCCATTAAAATTCATAAGAAATAAATGAAAAGACAAAAGAAAAGGTTTTTCCCCAAGGCTTTGTTGCTCTTCTTGCTCACTAGTACATCACTCTAATGGCAGCTCCACGAATCCTCCTCTCCGGCGACGCCCTCGGCCGCCTCAACCAACTCTTCAAACGCGTTTCATCGGTAAACTCTTCATTGCCATAAATGAATACTCATTTTCCCAACTGAACACACGTTTTGCTGTTCAATTATCTGCGAATTTTCAGGTGAACAAATCGGCAGGGCCATTCGATGCGCTGCTGTGCGTGGGCCAGTTCTTCCCCGACACACCGGAGCAGCTCGACGAGTTCAATGACTACATCGAAGGCCGCTCCAAAATCCCCATTCCCACTTACTTCATCGGCGATTACGGCGTTGCTGCCGCCAAGGTTCTAGCGGCCGCCGCCAAGGATTCGGCCAACCTAGGGTTTAAAATGGATGGGTTGAAAGTCTGTGAGAATTTGTACTGGTTGAGAGGCAGTGGCAAGTTCCTGCTACAAGGTAACTCCCTTAATTAATCCAGAAATATCAGTGTTGCTAATTTTTTTGAGTGCGGTAGCATGAATTTAGCTTGTATATCTTTTATTTTTTGGGTGGAATGTTTTTTTTTTTTGTTTTTTTTTGTTTCCGTATGTTTGTTGTTTGATCATTCTTGAGTTTGTGGTGTTACTTCGAGACACTAAAACTCTATAATATAGTGGCTTGATGAATGGACTTGTTTATTTTTGATTAATCTAGTTTTTGATTATAAAATTGGGAATGCTTAATAGTAGCTGCGTTGGTAGTTGGTTTTGGAATTGGAACAATGCTTTACCCGCAGTTTGTATTTTGTAGAAGACTTCACTATACCTTCAGCATTGGCAAAGATGGAGCTTGAATTTTTTTTTTCTCTTTTCCATTTTGTTTCGTTGTTTAGATACCAATGCTATGAATCATTAACCATTTGGCTATACTTGGATTACTAAAATGCTTGAATTACAAATAATGAAGAATGGCTCCATAGATTGAAGAACAACACAAAGTTGATATGCATATGATTTAAGTATCAAACTTAGCTTGTTTGCATGAGGACTATCACAACTATACGAACATTAACTAGTGAGAGCAAATCGTACTCAAGTTTTCATAATTGATGTTGTTTGCTTGAGTTTCAGTTGCTAAAGATAATTATACAATGATGCATCAATCAAATTTTGTTCAGCTGAAAATACCCAAAACTAGGAGATCATAGTCTGTGTGATTCAAGCATTTTAAATTTCCCACTACTTAGAAAATCTTGTTACAGGAGCTGAATACTTCGCATAAGCACCTTTGCCTTCTTGCCCATACCTCTCCAATTGCAGGCACCTGCAATATCTAAATTTATAGAACAGATGACAATCTGACCTTCTGGTGCTCATGCATTTTCATAAATCTATCAGATTTTAAGGTAGATTATTCAAGAACAAGGACATGAATTTTATTTGGCATATTTTGGTTTAGTCTTAACAATTTAATATTGTTATGGTTAGGCCTAATATTACAGATTTGGACATGATATAAAGTTTAGCAACAGTTTTTGGAGGAAGATAGCATTCCTGTGTTTGTTTGTTTGTTTGTTTTGTATGTGTGTGTGTGTGTGAGAAGAAGTTTGAGAGAAGTATTTTTGCTATATTTTACGTTGTCACTAAATAATTAGGATTAAAATTTAACTAAATGAAGCCAAATAATAACATCAAGCTCAGGTCAATTGAGTTTTCCGTAGGCTACCGCTTGGCTCAAGCTTGGATCATTTTAAGATAGCCCGCGATCTGCTCAAGCTCATGATTACAAAGCTCATGATTGCCTTGAGCTCGGTTTATAAATAACTAGTTTTTCATGGTAAATGAATTTAATTTGAGTTTGTCCACTAAATATATAATTGAATTCCAGCCTATATTTAAACATGTGAAGCTATTTATCAAAAAATGTTTGTGAACTCTTAACTGAGCCACTTGAGAACATATTTGTGAACTCCAAAAATGAAGGCTCATGAGCTGACAAACCAAATACCATCAAGCTCGAAGCCTTGAGCTCCAGTTCAAATTTTTTTTTTTTCAAGCTCGAGCCTGCTCATTGAAACTAATGATTGACACTTATTCTCGTGCCCGAAACCTGAATAGCTAGTGAGCAGCTTGACTCATTTACAGTCTTAATAATCATAGTTGTCAATTGCGTTTAGCGATCTATAGCGATGAGGCATGGCTAAGCTATATAGCGATAGCGATCGAATAGCGATGGCTATTCGTTCACATAGCGAAATATATATAAAAACTTAATATATATCACAAATTCACATAAGATAGAGTCTAGGAGTGTAAAAAGGATTCATAACACATTTCCTAAGATTATGCAAAGTTTTCAACTTTCAAACATGTTATAGTCTTAAACTTTAAGCATTAATTATGTAAAGTTTTCAACTTTCAAACATGTTATAGTCTTAAACTTTAAGCATTAATCATTCATTAACGTCAATCACAATCCTAGTATCATTCATCAAAATCAAATTCCAAATCTAACTTTTTCACTATTCTAATATATAATTAAAAAAAAAAACCTTAAAAAACAATAGCAATGCTATTACAGCTATTCTCTAAATAGCGACCCATCGCGACATGCCCTCGCCTCGCCACGCTATTCGCGATCGCGAACTTCGCGATCGCTATTGACATCAGTGTTAATAATTCACATCTACTGATATTTACTTCTCTGTGTTGTTATAATTGATTATTTACCCTGAGTATCACATAAATCTTTTCTTTGCAAGAGATGTAACTATTATGAGTATTGGCAAATATTAAGATAATGCTTTGACACAGCTTAACTGATCCTAGGAAAATATGTGACCAGATTTTCGAGTTGAATTTACCCAATTTAAGCATTTATGTATAGAGTAGCACCACATTTCTACTAACTTCTGTCTATTATCACTTTTTTTACCTGGGTTAAAAACAGAAGCGAGACAAGACAATAGTGTGTATATATACCTAGGGAATTAGTGTCCATTAAACCTCTAGGACGATTCCTATATAAGGAAAAAGGCTTGGTTACCTCAGCCGGTGGTCCTCGTATTTTAAATTTATGGTTCTTATATACTTATGTGGCTACTGGATATGCTACCACTTGTTTTATTTTGGAAGCGTGTTAATCATTTATGCTTTCCGATCTGTTGACTTTGATAGGCAATATTCTGAACATCTACTGATATTGCTCTGATATTAAATACTCATATATAGGTCTGTCCATAGCGTACTTATCTGGTAGGCGATCTGCTCATAGCCAACAATTTGGTGCATACAGTCAAGATGATATTGATTCACTAAGGGCATTAATTGAGGAGCCAGGGGTTGTTGATATATTCTTGACATATCCTTGTTATATGCTTAATGTTTATGAATGATTACCCGCTTTCTTTTTTCGGTTCATCTTTAAACTCCATTTTCTCTTGTCGCTGGGCAACAGTTCTGTTTTTTTTTTGTTTCCTTTACTGGATTTCACTAATGAATGGCCCAATGGCGTCACAAATAAAGCTGCTGCATCTGGTGTTCCTTCTGGAATTTCAGATCCATCTATTGGCGATTCAAATATTTCAGAATTAGTAGCAGAAATCAAGCCACGGTAACAATTTCTATATTACTTCTGTGTCATCACTGTTATGTAGGTTCCATATTGTGCTCAAACTCTTAAGTGAGTTCGCAGTTTGATTTCAATGCAAATGAAGTGAAGCAAAACAAAGTTTCAGTTGCCAAAATGCGGCAAAAGTGATGACAGTTCTATTTATTTCCAAATGAGAATATGATAATATAATTGTTTTTTACCGACTAGTGGGTTCTTGAGAAAAGAAATCTAGATTTTGGTTCAGAGTTCCACAATATCTGTACTGGCATAAAGTTTGCAGATATATGCATAAAAACTTGGATCACTGTGAATGAACTAGTTATCAGTACTTCTGAAAAATCCAACTGTAAACTTATTATTTTCAGTAAAGTGTAAAGTCTGAAATTATGTCTGAAATTATTTTTTTGTATTTGAATAGCTGCAAATGATAATTATCTAGATATAGATTCTACTGGAAACCAGCTAGTTCTACCAAATATAGGAAATATTGTGTTAATGCAATGCTGATTCTATTATAATCTTGTTCAAACGTTGCCATCAAGCATTCTTGTTTTACTTAGCATACTACATTTAGTTTTCTCCATAACTAGTATTAAGATTATGGATACACATGAGATCCATATAAAGATATCATCTTAAAAGCTGAATTGCTTTCTGCTTAGACTAGTTATCCTGCAGTGGTTGGATAATTTTGTAGTTGTTTTAATATTTGCATTAGTAGAGAGTGAGGTGTTTAATCCTAGGTTGGGGGAATGACTCCGTAAGTATTGGAGATATCATTAGATGTTTAATTAATAGATGATTGAATTTTAAGCTGTGAATTGACAGCGCTACAAACAAAAGAAACCTATTGATCTTTGAGTTGTTTTTGTTTAGATTTTCCAATAGTAGACTTAATGCTTGAGCTGCAATTACCGTAGGTGATGTGGAACAACCTTAGCTGTTTATTAGCACTTATTAACTGAAGGGAAAATTGTCCTGATGTGGCTGCAAAAAATCTGATAATAGAGGAGAGAAACAGATGGATAGAAGTAGGAATACAATTAACCCATGTCACTGTCCGGAAAAATCACTGACTCTGGTATCCTTTGCAATGATCAACTATAAGCCTACAACAAGATGGATCTTATGTAGGAAACTGCTTACTATTTAATTCTAAAAATAAACTCTGGACAAGTAAGAGACTCAAACGAACCATCGGCTGACAAATAAAATCTTCATTCTAAGAATATGGCTGAATAACCAAATTTTAAGTTGATTGGTAAATACTCCATTTTGAGTGAGACTACATTCGAGCTGCAAGATTTTCAAACTTTCTCTAGGAATATGAGAGTTCAGTTGACTGATCTTCTTACAGGATGATGTTCATTGATTTCTTATGTTTCCATTCACTATTTTAACCTTTTCATTGGTTGTATGATATAATCTTGTTCCTAAAGAGATTGCTTCTTTTATAGCTACCATATTGCAGGAACTCTTGGTGTGTACTATGATCGTGAACCTTATGCTAACGTTGATGCTGTCCATGTGACTCGTTTTATTGCCCTTGCTTCAGTTGGAAATAAAGAAAAACAGGTTTAACTCTTTTTCCATATGCCATCCTCAATTGTGAGTTATGATTCATGTGCTTCATTCTTACATGCTGCACAAGAACGAATTCCCAATCTTGCAATGCATGAAGAATATAGTTTTCATCCCAATTAAAATATTCTGCTTCCTTATATTCTTTTTCATGCTTAGCTCATGAATTATATTTTTGGCTTCAGAAATTCATTCATGCACTTTCGCCTACTCCAGCATCCAAAATGTCCGCTGCTGAACTCTGCACAAAACCGACAAACACTACTTTATCTCCATATTTATTTTCTGATGAACTCGGATCTGGAAATGGAGCCATAAAAAGATCTGGTGAAAGTGTTACTGATTCCCAGTATTGGCGGTATGACGTCTCTAAGAAAAAGCAGAAACATGGAGATGGTGTGGGTGATAGGTTATGCTTTAAATTTGTTTCTTCAGGGTCTTGTGCAAGAGGCGAGAATTGCCATTTCAGGCATGATGAAGATGCACGGGAACAATCTTTAAGGGGTGTGTGCTTTGATTTTCTAAACAAAGGACAATGTGAAAGGGGCCCAGATTGCACATTTATGCATAGTTTACAAGAAGAAGGTAAAGGATTTCCTAGCAGGAGATCTGGATCAGGGACTGGAAGCGCTAACAGGTAAAGTATAAATCACTTTCTCATTGCATCGGTGGAATTTTGGATGTGTTGTTAGGCTTTAATATAATCGGCTCATTTTAAATTAAAATTCTTTAGATATGAACTGATTTGTTTATAAAATTGTGTTTCAGGTCGAAGGAGTGCTGGTTTTGTATGTCAAGCCCCAGTGTGGAGTCACATCTAATTACAAGCATAGGCGAATACTGCTATTGTGCTCTCGCTAAAGGACCATTAGTCCAAGATCATGTGCTGATAATACCTATCGAACATTTGCCGAACACCCTGTCTCTAGCACCAGAATGTGAAAAAGAATTATCCAGATTCCAGAAAAGCCTTCAAGCTTACTTCAAGAGACAAGGGAAGGAAGTAGTTTACTTTGAGTGGGTCTCCAGACGTGGAACTCATGCCAATCTTCAGGTGCTGAAATTGTTTCCACTCTCTGTTTATGTGCATACTTTACTGATAGTAGATGCTTTTTATGTTTGCTGATGTACGTGAAGTAGATACTGTTTATTTTCTGTGTGATGCTTTTTACTAATTTTAATTTTTGATAACTTTCCATCTTCAAGTGGTGCGTGCTATTATTGTTGAGTTCCTAAAGAGTTTGCAATATTACAATGTGAATATTGCCACCTACAGCTGATTACCCATTTATGGATGAGCAGCTATCTGATTCCAAGTTCCTTTTTTCCATTATGCTTTTCTTCTTTCCTCTATTGTGAAGGCTTTATTAACCTTATCTTTTTGCAGGCTGTTCCTATTCCATCATCCAAAGCATCATCTGTTGAACAAATTTTCAAATTGGCTGCGAAGAAGTTGGGCATCCCATTTACAGCTGTTAAGAGTAAGGATTATTTTTCTCAAAAGAAATTTGATTTTCTGACAGACACAGATACACACAAACACACACATATATTTATAAACTGCTAATTGCCTAATAATTAAATGCTTTAGATGCCTAAACAGCTGTGGCTTATGGTTGTGCTGAGATTTTGTGCTGGCATTAAAACCTTGAGTTTTCTATCAGCCTAATCTGTAGAGTAGGTGGGAACTTGAATGGACAAGATTGTCACATGATAAGAACTTAAAAGAGATTCTTATGTAAGATTTCATTTAATTATCCCAAGGTTGACACAATGGGTTACTTTTCTGAAACTGGTTATCACAGTCTCGTATTTGACAAAATAGTGACTCTTCGAACAAAAATATGCTCACTATTGTGAAAAATGGTCACTATCAACCTTAAAATCATTAACTCCCTTTGAGTCTCTAGTCTCTGGCAACATATGCTCATTTTCTTGACTGCCCCTGAAATTTAAATATAAATCATGGAATTTAGGATGATAATCCGTTTTTCATTCCCATGTCTCTTATGATAACTATTGCATCATTATGTATGTTAAATTCTTTGTTTGCAAGGACATGCACAATTTCTTCAGAACAAATTATGTCATGTAAGTAACAAGCATCTATAGGACCACCAGCAGATCTTTGTGGCATTTGATTGTTAGGGTCACCAGCTCTGCCTTTGTCTCTGTTATTATATTTAATCTGTAATTTCTTAATATCTATCTTTTAAGATGAAAATCACTTTTTACCTGTGTGCTTTAGTTCCTGTGGCACAATAATTGTCACAGTTACAGACTCATTTATAATTCATTTAGAATTCATTGGTTTGGGTCTCTCAAACATACTTTCAGCAACATGGTTATGTCACTAGTCCAAAATTTGATAAGCAATCCTTTACTCAACCACATCCATGGATAAAAACACCCCAAAATATTATACAACTGATCTCTCTTTATTTCACATTACATTGAGCACCTACTAATATAAGTGATGTAAGCATGATAAATAAGAAAAAAGGAGAATATCACTGTAGAATCAAATTAATAATATCACAATAATCAATTAGAGGTATATTTTTGTAAATTTTTTATTATAGCAAAGATCAATTGTTGAATCTTAATACTTATGAATATGTGGTACAGGTAAATTGTGGATAAGAACTTTGTAAATTTCAGTTCATAATCTCCAATCTTTTCTCTCTTAAGCTTTTCCTTTACTCTTTTCCATTTTCTTGACAATGACTGGTTGGCTCTTTGGCGTATGGTCATGGGATTTGAGTTGAAGGCTGTATAGCTTGTCTTTTTAATTATTGTTTATGGGTTCTTAAATCGTACTTGTTGCAATATTTTTCTCATTTCTTTAAAGCATTCGATAGTCATTACCTGTGCTGAACTCTAGAACTGCTACCTGAGTCCTCCATTATCACTGATTATGTTAGTTCATAAAATACTTCTTATTAGATGGCTAACGAAAGTTTCACTTCATATAGCTGATAACACGGTTCTAAGTTTCGACTTCTTCATGAATACAATGTTTAGAATTATAGATCTATGACGTAGAAATCTATCTTCTTAAAACTTCCACATTTTAGTAATAACCTGCACTTAAGTTTTACTGACTAGATTTGTGCAATATCGCTGATAACAATCTTTGAGAACTTATTTGGAGGGTAAAACATCTTATAAGATGTTTAAAAGCTTATATGGTCCTCAAAAGTGTTGGTAAAGATTTAAAAATAAGATATTATTTCATCCTAAAATAAGATGTTATGAGCTTATAAGTTCTATTTTGATAAGAGGATCCCAACTTATTTCTAAAATAAGATCTTATTTCTTTAAACACCTTTAAATTTGATCATTTAAATTACACAATTGTCATTATTAACGTCTTATAAGCTTCACCATCTTAGTTATACAAGCACTTCAACAACTTATTTTAAACTAAAATTAAACATCTATAAGAGCTTATAAACTCTTTCAAATAAGCCTAGCAAAACACCCTCTTAGACATGTCCGGACCACAATAAGAATGCCCATCTCTCATCAAAATTGGTGCTGCCAATCGTTCATGTTTATTATGTTCTTCTTCGCTTTGACTTGCAAGTCTCTACATTGTCAATTAATTAATGTGTATTTTTCCATGAACAATTTCCATCTGTGATGTTGATTTTCTGATCATTGCAGATGATGACAATTTGGAAGGGCGTAAATTGTTGGGTATGCATCTCGATAGAAATCAGAGTTTATTTTATGTGGAACTTCCTGGGGGAACAATTTTGTCACACATCGTTGAGGAAAAGGAAAACTTTCCTGTTCAATTTGGCCGAGAGGTAAGAACATGAAATTGAAATGAAGATCAAGGTTGGTAGTCGTCAGGGTATAGTAAATGTTTGTTTTCAGAAATTTAGAGTCAGTATATCTGATTATGTTGCCTCTTTACTTTGTTTGTGTATCGGACCTTTCCTGTTGTGTTGGGACTCTTGACCTAACACCTAAATCCAGTCTCACTGGGACCCTCAAAAAATCACTGCAAGGCTCTCGAAAAAATTGTGGTTATACTACAACATATTACTAACATACATCATTATGTTTGTTGATAACAGATACTCTTCTTTTGCACAAAGCACTCCCTTTTCTTTTCTATTGTCTATTTTTGTGCTGATAATTTCCATAGCATCATAATAAGTGCATACTGTTCCGTTGACATGTTAAAACCCTACATGGTCAAAGGTTTGAGAATTCTCTCCTTTGAAACCAGAAACTACCGTACTCAATTAAGATGAAGCTTTGTATTGTGATTTCTCTCTCTCTCTGGTAATTGTAGTAGTCCAGGGGAATGTCCCGCTTGACTATTCTAGGTAAAGAAAAGGTCATTTGGTTGTTCTTTACTACCCGAAGATGTTTCCAATACCTTAAGTTAATAAGGTAGTTACCTGTCAAACAATGTTTATCTAGCTGCAAAACCCACCAAGCAAAACAGAAATCCTTTTTAGATACCATCATTGGTTATGCCTCTGAAGTATCTAACCCACATGAGGAAATATGAGTGTGAAAGTCTGCTTTTGCACAGAGGAGAGTTAGCAGTATTCATATTTTTTGGTCATGTTCATTTGTCATTATCTCCGGTTGATATTTGGGTTCGGTTTAACCATTCTCATGCAGGCATATCAATCTCCTTTACAGAGTCTTAAGCTTAACCAGATGTATATTCATGATGGCAGTGAAAGTGCATGTGTCTATTGTTATTTCTTAAACAAATGTGGCCCTTCCTTGCTGAACTCCTTAAGTTCAAATTCATTTCCAAATTTTGAAATTAGTTTGTGGCCTTAATCCAACATGAAAAACTGCTTCTTTTTTTTGTTATAGGTTCTTGCCGGGTTGTTGAATATGGCTGATAAGGCTGATTGGAGGAATTGCCAGCTCAGTAAAGATGAAGAAACGAAAATGGCCGAGAATTTTAAGAGTCAATTTAAGGAGTATGATCCAAATAGCTGATTCTTAAAAATTAAGGTACAACACAACAGAACTCTTAGTATTCTTTTCATGATCCTTTTTTCTCATGATCCTTTTTTTTCATGATCCTCTTAGTATTCTTTTCATGATCCTTTTTTTTTTTTTTTGTACTAAACGTATAGACTGGAGCTAGTAGTCATGGCCATTTCATTTGTGCAACTGTTGTGCATTATTAAAAATGAGCTGGACAAATGTACCACATTTGTTGAACCCCTTTTTTGCTTCAGGATAGCAGTATATGTTCATCTAGTAAGTTGAGAATGCTGTTGGAGACTAGAAAACAAACACCCTAATATGAAAACACACCGATTTTCATCAGTGAGATTGAGCTTGGCCGATCTTTCAGCTGCTATTCAAAGCATACCATCATAAGGATGTGAATTTTCAACTTCTCAAGTGCAAGCATTTGTTCTTTTCATTCTCAATGTGGTGGTCTTGCACTTTGGCTGGTGAAGATGGATTCAGGAATAGCAGGTTTTCACTGTTTTTCATCCTCATCGAAATTCATTAGTATAATAGACTTGTTTTTTCTTCTATTGCTTTTTTTTAATCCCTTAATCATCCGTCCTACTTTTTACATGTACTCCATGAATAAAATTTTCATGCTACTAAGAATCATTTCATGATGTTTAGAAATGAGCATCAAAAGGTAATCCTTAAATTTACACTAATGATATGTAGCAAATTTCATGTTCTTGCATTGGAACTGGCAAGTAAACGAACTTGTTGTGTTATTTTTAATATTTTGTTCTTTATTGGGGGTAAGGAACCCCACACACCCCCTTGAGGGTGAATGATACCAATTTTGCAGTACTTTAAGCCACGAGACTTGTTGTGTTGTTTTTAACTTTGACTTGTGAATTTTGATTTGTCAAATACAGACTGGCTTCTTTGTTTTCTATAGGTATGCAGTTTAATTTGAGGATGGTTATAAAAACTATTATTGAGATTTGACCTATTTGCAAAGTTTGTATAACAAATACGTTTGTTGGCATCAGTTTTTATTTTATAAATTGCCCTTATAGAGGGGATATTTGTAATTTGTAAGAAAAGAATAAAGAATCTCAAGGTGTTTATACTTTATAGTAATGTTTGTGGAACCAGACTGGTCGGTTTGATCAGGAATTATCTATTGGTTCATTTTGGTGGAGGAAATAATTTTTTTTTTAGATTTAGAAAAGATTTTTTTATTTTTATTTTTGTAGTTATTATTATTTTTTATTTTGCTAATATTATTTACAAATTGTAATACCCATAAAATAATAATGTTAAGTAAAACTGTAAAAAGAAAGAATTGCAGGTTGATTTTATCTACCCGGTCGAACTATCAGTTGAATTAGTTTGACTAGTTGAGTCATGAATCATTAATCAAATAAGTTTAATTATCAATCAGAATCCACAAACATTGGTTACATAGTAATAGGAGGAGTTAGTTGCAAATTCAAAAATTAATAGGATTTTTTGAACTCTTGGGCTATTTCCCCTGTTAAAATAATTGAACGAGTTATGCATGTGATTAAATAAAGCAGTCCAAAATCCTCAATTTCTGAATAAAACCAATTCAAAATCCCCAATTCCTGAAATAGAAGGGGACAAGGAAGGGGCAACTAGATTGGTCCGTCCATCACATTCATATCATAATCATCACAAAACATCCTCTATTATTAAATTTGAAATAGAACAACCATCTTCGTGAAAAGAATTACTCCATCCAATCTCAATTAAGTATTGTTATATAATTTTTATCACAAATTAAGAAATATAAAAATCAGATAAATATATCTTCAATTAATTAAGGAAGTTAGGATCCAAAATTCAAAAGAAAATTAAATTAATTACATATAAAGTATTATTTGAAATTTCTAAATTTTACTGAATAAATGGTAATAGGTATAATCTTCGAATAAATTTGTATAAAAGATTAAAAAGGTAAATAATTAGAAACTAAATTTAACCTCTAAAACAACATTTAATTAAGATTGAAGTATTAAATAAGATGGACCAACCACTTAAATTTAATTTAATCCCAAGTTAGTCACCACCTTGTTGCTGCAAAAGTGCCCAACACTAAAATTGAAAAAAAGAAAAAAAATGAAAACTATAATTTTATAAACCTATAATATTAATGGACTTAGTTATAGGACCAAAATCGAAATATTTCCATTTGTTTTTGTCAGTTTAACGAGGATAAAGTTCTATTAAGAAAAGTCTGTTACAATGGCATTATATAAAAAAATAATAATAATTGAGTTTTATATTTGAAACTTAACTGTAATTCAGAAAAAAAAAAAAAAAAAAAAACCAATACTCCTTTTCTTTTTGGATGGGGCACTAAAATAGATAGTTTTACACTAAAATATGAATTAAGAACATGGTTTTGGATCGTAAATTTAATTGTTTTTTTCTTGGTGGGGGGGTTGGGTAAGTTGGGATTGGCATGCTAAATAGTTATAGAAGGGGACAAGAAGATTGGGGATATATAAGAAGCCCAACGTGGAAGTATTCCATTGCAGTCACACAATTTTTTGTTGTTTTTTTGTGCAATAATTTCTACAGCAAGATTTGTTTCGTCAAGAGAGGGACCCCAGAAATCTATGAAAAACCATATACATAATTTGGCATGTCTCTTCGCTTCTATATACACAATTATTTCTATGCATAAGATATTGGTAGGAATCCGTGCAACTTGATCGATCTGACTCGGGGTATTCACACGTTCCACATGCGCCCTCATATTCGTGTCTACACTCTTATCTAACGTGCGTAACATTTATGTTATGGTAGTTTAACTTTTACATTATATTATGAACATATAATACTTTTAAACCTTTATTGTCACAATAATACAACTTTATGTCATGATAATTTAACTTTTATGTTATAATAATATAATCTTTATATAGTACTTTAAAATATAAATGTTAATTTAAGCATGGATCTAGGTGGGATCCGACTCGATCCGTGCACCTCTAATTGTATGGACACTATTTTTCTATATATGTTAAGTTTTACAATAATATGCAATTAGAAAGAAATAAGCTATTTACTTTATATGCTAAGGTTGAGAATATCAAAATATCTATCCTAAATTCATGATTGCTTCATGATTGAAAGAAAGTTCAGAGATTAAAATCATGTGCATCTGATAATTATCCATTTCTTGAAAACGTGCAATTCTGTAAAACAGATTGCGATGAGTATAAACATGTCCGTTACCTTCCCACTATTGATGTATATTAATATATTTATTGTTGATGTAATATAAATGTTAATTTCAAATTATAATATTAAAGGGATGTGATCCTTGCACATCATCGGTGAATATATCAAGATATATACACAATGGGTAGGGATCATTATTTAGAAAATAAAATAATAAAAAAAATGTGGGAAGCATAGAGAAAATGTGATGGATAATATTTTAATATAACTTTTTTTTTTTAAATAAAGTACACATTCTTGATGGGGTTACAGTGACACCTACAAACCATAGTTCATAATTAACTATTAAAACAATTTCTTATTCCAGTAAAAGACAACAACAAATTCAAAAGAATGAAAAAAACGAATTTCATTATGAAGATCTTGCAGTAGCACGTCCAAGAATAGTGTCGAAACGCAAAATTAGCAGTAGAAAATTGTAATATGAGGTTGTTACAATATAGTAGATATGTTCACGGTTCAGGTTATAACAGTGGTCAACATTTCGATTTAACTATTGACTTGATTCGGTTTTGGATTCGATATTCATACGATTCAATTACAGTTAGAGGTCTAACAGTTGGGTTTGTATCAACAGTTCTCGAAATTTTTTTCATCAACTATTCAAATCTTCCGATCTTTGGAGATCAACGACTGAAATTCAAATAGATTCTGACCATTGGTGGAACTGTCGGTTCCAAACCAAACCGTAGGTTCCAATTGGAAAGAAAAAGAAAGGAAAAAAAAAACCAATTGAACCACCGATTCAATCCAAAACGGAAACCATATTACATGGTTCGGTTACGGCTCCCCTACATTTGGAACTGGGAACTGACGGTTTCAAAACCAAATCGACCGTGCTCACATCTACAACAAAATGACACTAAATGAGAACGATGTTTGAGCTTGCAAAACAACTAAAAAACCAAAACTAGAGACACATTAGAGGACTCGAAATCATTATAGTTAAAACAATCTTTATGTATGGATTTTTAGACTTATTTCTTTAAACATACAATTACCATCTCATGTTCATTCATCAATTTTAAATCTGTGTAGTTCCTCACTTGAGGTCAACTGTCTAGGATTCACATTACCATCATAATTCATGTTATCTCAAATGAGGGTCAACCAATCATTTTAATGTTAAGCATAATTTAGTAAGGTTATCAACATGTTCAAACTTGTTTAAGCTTAAATTGACTCTATCCAATATGTACATTCACTTGATTGAACACCACCCTTGTTTGGACATAAGAAATAATAACATGTTATTATCATATCATTATTGGAACATAATTGACAATTCAAATCTTACATGTACTTAATATTTGTTGTTATTCTAACTAAAGCCCCAATATAGACATGGAGATGGTTGGATTTGGATGTGTGAATAATATTATGTTGCGTCTAAGAAGGTTTGGTTAGACTTTGATTGAAGAACTGTTGATTGTCTAATCATAATCTTGAGTTTGTAAAATGTGGACAAATCTACATTAGTACAAATAATGGTAAAATGTAAACAAATTTTTACTAGTGAAATACCTTTTAGACGTAAAAAAATCAAAATGTTCTGTAACAAATAATATGTTAGGATATTGTTCGCTTTGGGTTTAGCCTGTACATACTTATTTTTGGGCTACACCAAAAGGTATCATACACCAATGAAGAGTTTTTCATCCAAACATATCAATATATAATCTTTCTCATGTCTAACCTAAGTGGATTTTCTTTGGCAATATTAAAACCACTATCTTAAAGATATTGTTAATCGATGTATCTTTGGAGATGTTTTGTTAGGTGCAGGGAGTTCGTCAAAGGTTTGAGGTTTAGGGTTACATCTTAAAAACATCAATCATTGGAGGTTGTTATATTAGCAAGTGTAAGTATTAGACGAAATATACTCATCTTGCAAAAAGAATGCTCAATCTTATTTTTCATGCATCTTTATCTTACTAACATTTTGATCTTTATATGTAGGAACAAACCAACTTGTTATAGAATTCTATTGCAACAAATATGTGATTCTAAGTTAGCTAGGTTATGCTGCAACATGAATGGCCTAACCTAAGTTGTTATGATACACTAAAATAAGTTCTTGAATTCAATTTGTGTACCGATTGTTCTTTGTTCTAAATTATGTTTTCAATTAAAATAACAAGTCCAAAAATCAACTTTTCCTTATTCTTATTATTATTTTGCTTCTTGTTATAATGATGCCCATATAACCAAAACTTTCCAACATAAAAAATTCACATATATTTCTTTTCAATGCAAAATTCTTGTAAGAATATCCATTTCATAAACACTTAAAATGAGGAAAGTGAACCTAATTAAAATTGAATGCAAAGAAGCCCAATGGATTGAATGCATTTGTCTTGTAACATTAATTTCTCCATGCAAGAGCAACAATAGTATTGGTATGGTAGGGGACCTGCCTACATAGGCTGATTAATAGAATCTCATTTTCCTTTTCATTTTTCATTTTTTTAATTATTAATGAATTAAATATTTGAAAGTAGAAATTTGGTGGGTTGTCAAGCTCCAGAAGACACGTGCACACATCAACATCTCAAAACCAGGGAGAGAAAGAAGGAGCTCTGTCTGGTCAAGCTTATCATTAATTAATCCCATTAAATCTCAACACCAATTAATACTAATATTTAATTTTATACAACTACTTTCTTTTTCTTCTTTTTCAAATTTTAAATTACGTACTTTGGGTTGGAAATATTTTATTATTCTCTTATATAAAGAAATATAACGTTTGGGCACTTTTTACTTTTCGAACAAAAATACCATTTTAATTTGACTTAAAAAATATTAGAAAACATATTTTAATTCAATAAATTTTTATGATTATTTTAATCTTGTAAATGAATACAGACTAAAAATGATAATTTCTTATTTAATGGCAACAAAAAAAAAAGGCATTTGTCAAAGCGGTAAAAAAGATTAGTTTCCCTACTTTGCTTGATGTATTTTCCTTTTCCTTTAAAATATAAGGCTAAGTAAATACTAACTCAATTCCCAAAATAGACTTATAAAAAAACGATTGTTCCAAAATAAATATCATTCTAAGATTTCAAACATATTTATCTATAACGTACCAAAAATATCATCATTTACATGATCAAATTAAATGTGTTAAAGAATGTTGATAAGAGAGAGGTTAAGTGGAAAGAGAAAAATACTTCCATAATAATCATACTTAAAGGGTAAATCAGAATTTTTATTATTTTTCTTAATTCGTGAAAAATATTCTAAAATAATATTTATTTTGAGATGGATTGAGTAATTATTAACAACAATGAGTAAATTAAAATATGACCAATTTTGTGAGAGTTTGTATATTTATTTAATTAGTAAGTCTTTTGTGGGACCGTCTTACAGAATTTTAATGCATTGTATGAGACAAATCAATCCACAACCTAATTATCCACTACCCAAACCCTACAATTCACATGTTGTTTGTAGGTGATGAGGCTCCATCTCACGAAAACTATCCGTAAAACAGTTTCACATAAGTTTTTGTGTTATTTAATTGAGATTTAACAATGATTAAATCATCGAGTAGGTAATTGGTGTTTCTCCGAAAGTTGATTTGATGAGCTGACATGAACTATAAAAGTCATACTAGTCGATTTGTATGGACTCTTAATTATAGATAATTCGTCCCCACTCATTATAACATAAAGTAATCTTACAATTTTTTTTTTTAAATTTCTTTTTTAGTCAGTTAAATCTCAATTACTTGATTTGATTTATGGATCAAACAACTATAATTGTAAGCCATCGGATTGATTTTAACGTGTCATCAATTATTGCAAACCTAATCTGATCTATTTCATGAGTTTAGCTACAACACAATTCATAGTAAGTTCTATGTCAAATAATGTTGGACAATAATGATAAGTCCAAAACAATTATTTTGAATCTAAGATCCATGAGTTGTTTTGAGTTTTATTAGTATTAATCATTCAAAAATAGATCCGAAGTGTAGATAAATAATATTTTGTGAGAAATTAGTGTTACTTTATATAGGAATCTGTAATACTTTAAAGTCAAAAGTAATACATTTTTAAAAACAAATTAGTATTTTTCATGTTAAAAATAATACTTTTAGAGTGTTTAATAAATAAATAGTAAGTCATATTTTAAAAATAAAATAATACTTAATTTTAAAAGAAATAACAAGTAATAAATTCAAATTAATATTTTTAATCGAATACGTAATACTATTCCAGTAAATAAAATATAGGATTAAGTTAACTATACTATTCAACGTTGACTAATTGCTAATTGTAAAATTGGAATTTTATTTCAAGAATATTCCGTAAAATGATCTCACACAAGTTCATATCTTCTACTTCCTATATATTTAAAAAAAAAAAACTTTTATATAAACACCCTCAAATTTGCCTTTTTTTTTCCCCTTCTAAATCTTGAAAATACATAGTAAGTATAACAACAAAACAATTCATTAACCAGATTTCGATAAATATATGAAGTAGAAAAAAAAGGTTGAATTCTGATGATACTTCAAGGAAAAGATAAAGTAATTATTGAATAGAGAGAAGATTATCCACACAATTTAAATGGAATGTCAAATTGACACTTTTAATTAAAAGAAGAAAACCAAATTTTTCTAAAACTGAATAAAAATCTCCCTTGTTGAATAGATGGGGTACCATAAAAGTCTTTCTTTTTAGGGTCCCATTTCATTAATTGTTAATTAATTGTCCACAAATTTGTTGAATCTTCACTGATCCTCTCAAACGCCAAAAGAAAATATCCATTATTTCGTACTTAATGAAGAGAAAAAAGGATGGTCAAATTAATGGTGGAAGAGAAAAGAGAGGAAGACTAGACTAGAGAAAACAAAAGCATGAGTTGCTGTGTCTCTTTTACTATTAATTTACCAGTTATTACCAGTTTGCTACAACTATCACTGTTTAGTAATAAGAATTGTTTGTTTCCTAGTTTTCATTTGGTAAGAGAAAAGTTACCTGCTTAGCTTTTAATATACACAACAAAGGCAGTACTTAATTGCTCACATGTCAGTGGAAACGGTAGTTTGTTGTGTTGTGTTGTGCACTGCAAGAACATGCCAATCTCTCACTCACATCTCTACGAGAATTCACTCAACAATTTGTTGTTTTTGTTGTTGTTGTTATTCCTCTCTTGTTCTCAGAAGCCCTTTAATCAGAAGAAAAGGATCAATCTTTCTTGCTTTGCACATGCTTCTTCCTTTCATGGCACCACCACCCAACTCTTTTGTGGGCTTTTCAAGAAACCAGTGCTTCTCTCTCTCTCTCTACTCTATTGCTTGCCTCTCACTCTTTCTGCTTGTGGGTCTCCAGCTTTAGCCTAACCCCTTTTGTTATTGCTTCAAGTCATCCATTTTTCTTCAGTTTCTTTGTTTGTTTGCCTCATTCATTCATTCATACATTGAGAGAGAGGAAGACAGAGGGTTTGGGATCTTTCTCTCTCTGTGTGTGTCATAGCTGAGAATTTTTCTGGATTGGTTTTTTCTAATGTGAGATTGGGGCAATGATGCTGCAAGTTTTGACTGTGGTGCTTAAAGTCTGTGCCTTTGCTTGCTTTTTGGTGATTCAAGGATCTGCTGGTAATCCTTGCATTTCTTTTGTTTATTGTTCTTAGATGTGAATTACTGTTGATTTCCTGATAAATCAGTTGCTAATTTTAGTTTTGAGAACCTGGGCCCGTTTGAAATTTTGTTATGGGTAATGTAAAGTTGCTCATTTATTTCATATTTCTCAATAAGATTCATTCTTGATTCAATGGCAGTGTATGATCAGTGAATTATGAATTGAGTACATTTAGGGAATCAATATGCAATGATCTTCTGATCCAATGCAATGTTAAATTTGTAGAATGGTCTTTCTTGAGTCTTTGTGCAATTCTGCTTAAGTTCCATTTTTGTATTGTTCATTTTGGAAGATCCACACAAGTTATTAATACCTAATACTTTGTAATTCTTCTTTCACCTAATCTCATTAGCCACCTCTATATAATAAATATAAGGTTTTCTGAACTACATTGTTCATTGGCTAGCTGAAGTTAATTTTTGTAGAGTATATCACTGAGATTTCTATCTGTGGTTTATGCTTATGTCTTCCTTAAGTTCAGTAACTGGTTATTGTAACTCTTCTGAATTATGGGAAGTTATACTACACGCGTTTCTTTTATCATTTTCCAGTTTAGTATAAGTACTTTTCAACCTAATTAAGTATTTAGTTGACCGAATTTTGTTTTGTATAAGTATATACAGAGTCGCAACTAGTAAATTTGTTGTTAATTTTCCTATGATAAATGTGTCTATGTTAATTGCTATTGTTAGCTTATTTTGTGCTTTTGTATGTGTTTGCCTTTTTCAATCAATGCTTGTTTTGTATTGTTTTTCAATCCAGGCGATGGGTCTAATGTGAATGTGTTCATCAACAAAGCACCATCTCCGTTACCTCTACCAATAGGTAATGTTCCTCGATTACAAGATACATTATTTTTGACATGCTCTTGAGCTTAATGTAATCTGTTGATGACTATCATTTTCAGGGGCAATGCCTCCTTTGAGATCTGCACCTGTACCTGAAACGGCAAAAGGTCCCCCGTCTCCCACATGGCCCGGCCCGTCAATGTCACCTCCAAATCCCTTTGTTCCACCGCCAGCATCTATTCCGGGCCCCATCTCATCCATGCCTCCGATTCCTTCTCCAGGGAACCCACAGCACTCAGAACAACCTCCATCTACAGTACAAGCTCCAGGTATATAGTTGTACAATGCAAGGATGTATCATATTGTTGCTCTTTATTGGTTCGAATTAATTTATATTTTCCATATGCAGCACCTGTGATATCACCTTCGAACAGTTCGTCACCAGATAAATCTACTGCACCCATCAATAATGCTCCTTTATCCGCAGTTGCGCCAGGTACTTGAAAGCAGAGAACTTTTTCCTGCTCTTTGCTGGATTTTTTCTCGTACGTATGATAATTATATCTTATGTAAAATAATTGGAGTGTAGTATCAGCTGTGCCTGCTCCCAGGGGAATGCCTGAGACTCCACCTCCGTTCCACCCGATTTTGCCAAAAGAACCACCTTCTCCTCCTCCAGGTCTGCTTTTTCACTTGTACTTACATTACAAAAATTCATTTGGCTATATCTTCTGCTAACTGTTACCAGATTGTGAACACGTAATGAATTTTTCGTATGATGTTTCAGATGTGTCAACACATCCAGCATTGCCTCTACCCGTCAAACCGATTCCGATTGAACCTCCATCCAGTCCTCCAGGTGATAAAAGGATTATGCTTGATTTATGTTGCGGATAGTGATACCTTAGAAGATGTGTGTTTGTTTTAGTTTAGAGCAGTGATTACTTTAGTCTTTTGTTGTTTTCTTCTGATGCTTATGTTGAATTGCTCATTGTAATCTCTTCTCCTAAGTTAAGAATACAGCAAAAAGAAAACTGTCTGAGTGACAATGCATTAGTTATCTTCGTGGGATTTACTGTATGAAGCATCTTTGTGAAATGTAAATAGTTTCTAGAGTAGTGAGATTGGTCTATATAAAGCCGAAGTTCCTCCATCTCTTTACTAACAAACAATGTTGTTAAGTGTTGACACGGGAATTAGGGAATTTATTTACATTCCACATCTTGATTGTGTATGTATGTTTTCACTGTTATCTCATTTGTTTCTAGTAAATGAATTGCATATGTTTTCACTGTTATCTCATTTGTTTCTAGTAAATGAATTGCATGCATATATAACATTTTCTCGCAGTGCAAAATCCCTCTCCAAATTTAGCACCTCCTCCAAGCATGAGTAAGAAACCCGGTTTAATGCCAGTTTCAGCACCCACAAATAGAACTACCCATCGTCACACACCTGTAAGCCGTTCCCCTACTGAAGGTTTGTTGAGAGATTCGATACTATTTCCTCACGATCCCTGAAAAGAAATGGGAACACAAGTAATAATTCTGTTGTGTTTCTTCTGGTTCAGCTCCTCCTTCAAAAACCCCTGTCGAACACTCTAATAGTGCTCCTCCTCCACGTCAATTTTCCAAATCAACAGCGTCTGTTCCTCCGACAAAACAATATCAACCACATAAGACCACTCCTGCTCCAGCATCACATGTGATTCCTCCACCTTCAGGTCTTCTCTTTCTTCAAAGTTCATTTACTTCTCTTGTTCAAATGTATACTAATTCCAAGATGAACTTGACAGTTCCTCCAACAGCTCCGTCTCCAGCATATCCCTCTGGGAACGCTAAAAGTAAGACTAATTCTCTGTTCTCCCTTCCACAATAAGGGAAGTGAACTTCAAGTACTATTTGAACTTAAATTCTATATTTTTTGACTTGAAGCTCCATCTGTCTACCCTAAAGTATCTCCCTCTGGGCCATCGCATAGAAGTCCCAAAATTCCGCAGTTGCCCCCGTGGCGAGCACTACCACCACCGCCTCCTCAAAAAGGTCGATATTCTTTCTGCTGTGCTATATATATATCATTATGTGATCACCTAAACTGAATGTCTTGCGTAATTTGACAGACTGTGCACCCTTGACATGCACCGAGCCGTTAGCCTATGGTCCACCAGAAGCTCCATGTGTCTGCGTGTTGCCAATACAAGTGGGGCTCCGCCTCTCTGTTGCTCTGTACACCTTTTTTCCTTTAGTTTCAGAACTAGCATCCGAACTTGCAGCTGGAGTATTTATGAAGCAAAGCCAAGTGCGCATCATGGGAGCAAATGCAGCTGAAGAAAACACTGATAAGACCATCGTTCTTATTGATTTGTTACCCCTTGGAGTAAAATTCGATGATACTACAGCGTATCTAACATTTCAGAGATTTTGGCACAAACAAGTCGCCGTAAAAACTTCTATTTTTGGTGACTATGATGTACTATATGTGAGATATCCAGGTACTTTATAACCAAGCTTGAATCACTGTCTCTTTTTTTTTTTAATAAATATTTTCCTGACTCCTCGAGTATACATATTGCAATCGATAGGTCTCCCTCCGTCTCCACCTTTGCCTCCATCATCGATTGGCATCGTTTCAAGTAAACCATACCCTGGTCATGACAATAATGCAAGGTCTATGCAGCCCCTTGGGGTCGACATTAGTGGAAAGCAGCATAAGCGTGGGCTTAGTGGAAGCATACTAGCAACAATAGTCTTATCTTGTTTTGTAGCTCTTATCTTATTGTGTGCTGTTGCATGGGTTTTGGTCTTCAGATATAAACAATGCGCCCCCCAACCGGACCCCACTCCCCCGGCTACCATTCGTTCCCTCGCTAAGTCATCAGGTAAAATTTTCTTTACTCATCGTGAATTTTAGTTGTTTTTAATGTTTTGTTTTCTACGAGAGTACTACAAATCTCGATTTTCCATACGTTAGACAATTGAAACCTGTTTTTCCTTAAAGACTTGATTTTATCATTTGATTGAGGACAGAACATTTTCCCAATGATGATTGATCCTTGTTTCTGGGGTTAAAATGCCTCGATAAATCATATATCAATTTTTTCATAATATGAGATATTTGCTGATAAGAAATATAATGCACATGATGTAGGCCTAGCAGTGTCTATAGTTGGAAGTGGGATCAGTTCTCCTTCGTTCTCCTTGGGCTCAAGCATTGCAGTTTATACTGGCTCTGCAAAAACTCTCAGTTCAAGAGACATTGAGAAGGCAACCGATTTCTTCAATGAAACAAGAGTACTAGGTGAAGGTGGATTTGGACGAGTATACAGAGGGGATTTAGAAGACGGGACAAAAGTTGCAATTAAGGTACTCAAAAGATACGACCAACAGAGTGGTCGTGAATTCTTGGCTGAAGTCGAGATGCTGAGCCGGCTTCATCACAGAAACTTGGTCAAGCTGATTGGTATTTGTGTAGAGGAGGATCGCACTCGCTGTTTGGTTTATGAACTAATAACAAATGGTAGCGTGGAATCACATCTACATGGTATAAATACTCAACTCTTCGAATCTCTTACTTGTTTCACCATGCAAGTCTTATGGTGATGCTTATTTTCAGGCATTGACAAAGAAAGATCTCCACTTGACTGGTGTGCTCGGCTCAAAATTGCACTTGGATCCGCTCGAGCTCTAGCTTATCTGCATGAAGATTCAAGCCCCCGTGTCATTCATAGGGACTTCAAAGCCAGCAACATCTTATTGGAAGATGATTTTACACCTAAAGTATCTGATTTTGGCTTAGCACGTTCTGCATTAGACGAGGAAAACAAGCACATATCAACACGTGTCATGGGGACCTTCGGGTACATCCTTGTACTCTTATCTTGGCTTAATTGCTGGTTAAATCACGACTTTTACTTTAATTGCAATTTTATATCCAAAAGTTTGGTTAAAATTGCAGTTAAAGTAAAGGTGGCAATTAAGCCTTTTATCCTTTTCTTTCTTGAATACATGAATCCTTATGTTCTGACTTCTCTTCCTCATATCGTGGCAAGTTATGTGGCACCGGAGTATGCAATGACGGGGCATCTTCTGGTAAAAAGCGACGTATACAGCTACGGTGTGGTCCTTCTAGAACTCCTAACCGGAAGAAAACCAGTCGACATGTCTCAGCCACCCGGTCAAGAAAACCTAGTTTCATGGGCCCGTCCGCTCCTAACAAGTAGAGAAGGCTTAGAATCAATAATCGACCAATCTGTGGCACCCGATATTCCATTCGACAGCATAGCAAAAGTAGCTGCTATAGCTTCAATGTGCGCTCAACCCGAGGTATCACACAGACCCTTCATGGGCGAGGTCGTTCAGGCCTTAAAACTGATATGCAGCGAGTTTGATGAAGTCAGAGAGTTGCCTTCTAGAAGCTGTAGCCAAGACGATTTGCTCCCAGCTCCTTTGCTTTCTCCATCGACCCTCTCTGATTATGACTATCGGCTTGATCTTGAGAGAGATCTTTCCATGTCTGAGCTTCTGAGTTCTCCTGCGAAATTTGAGAGAAAGGATTGTGAGTCTTTGAGGAGGCATTCAAGCTCGGGTTCTTTGAGAATGGGCAAAGAAAAGCCATTGTGGAAAACGATGAGGCGATTGGCTCGAGGCAGTGTGAGTGAGCATGGGGTGATGTTCAAGCTATGGCCTGGATCTCATTAGTGTTGATATCACTATAACTCAGACCAGTTGTTGATCAGTGAGGTATTCTTTTGTAATCTTGATGCATTGTTGTACAGAGGAATCTTGTAGTGAGCATATATTTTTTTGGCTGAAAATGCGTTTCTTGCATATAAGTGCAACTCTTGCTATAGATTTTCTACTTTTTAACTGTGTTCCGGAACTTGCATTTTATTTCATCGGTGCACATTATCTACACATCGTGTTGAACCTTTAATCATCAGTAAAATTACACGAATCATATGCCAAAATGACCTCATTATGGAGACAAATCATAACCTTAAATTAATTTCGTGGTTCGCATTTGATTTGAGCTCAAATCAAACATGAATAATGAAATGGGGAGGACTAAAGACACCTGCCCATTTTCTAAGGGTACCACACATTTTTCTTTAAAAAATTTTTTAAAAAAAATACCAATTTTACCCTTAGGGTTTTGTACGCTAATTGTGTTTGGTCATTATGACCGAACGTACTTGTTTGTGTTCGTTCAAGGTGGCCGAACAGGCTTCTATATGTTCGGCCAAGATGGCCGAACACTTTTCAATGTGTTTGGCCAATCGGGCCGAACGAAACTGATCCGGTTCAATCATTTTTTTACGTTTTTTTTTACGATTTTCACACATTTAGCAAATCCGTAGAATATTCGTCATTATGTTGGCATTACATTTTTAAAAAAAATTAAAAAATTTAATATTAAAAATATATATATATCCGGATTAACATAACAAATCTGAGTTTGATCGATTTTTTTGCATTATTTTTCTTTTATGTTAAATTTTTTAATTTTGTAATGCCAACATAATGATGAACATTCCACGGATGTGTGAAAATCGTAGAAAAAAATGTAAACAAATGATTGAATCGGATCAGTTTCGTTCGGTCCCGGTTGGCCGAACATATAGAAGCTTGTTCGGCCACCTTGGCCGAACACGAACAAGTACGTTCGGTCATAATGACCGAACAAAATTAGTGTACAAAACCCTAAGGGTAAAATTGGTACTTTTTTTAATTTTTTTTTTTTTTAAATGTGTGGTGCCCTTAGAAAATGGGTAGGTGCCTTTAGTCCTCACCTAATGAAATTGATTCATGATTATAATTTAGCTTCGAAAGATGTGTCACTTTGGTGTATAACTTGGGCATTTTGGTTGATGTTTAGAGGTGACTTGCATTTTCAAGTATTCCAGAAGTTGTTTTCGGTTGAAAATGTATCAAAAATCGAGTTTAGGTAGCAATGTAAAAATATCGTAAAAAAGTATGTGTATCAATTTAAAAGTTTTTTGGTTTAGATACAAAGTGGAAAATTGATAATATTGGTGTTGCATTTTGATATTAATCATATCTTTTTAAATTAAATTAAAGTGTATTTTTGCCCGAAAAGTAGGAAGTTAGTTAAAACATCTATATATTTATGGTAGAGAACATTTTTACTATATGTAAATTGATAGAACATTCTCCGAACTCGATTGTTTAACTAATCTATAGAATTGTCAAAATGACCAATAATTGATGCATTTTATGTTCTAAAACTAAATATCTAAAACTTAATTATAAAAAAAAGCTAGCTTTCCTCTAATACATCCAATAGGATGGATATTCATTTGATGACTCTTATAAAATTTAGTAGAATCGGAACATACGTACATCTGACATAAATCAACTAACAATAACTAAATAAGGACCAAAATTAACAATATTTGTAAAAGATTATAACATGTGACCTCTATGTTTATCGCCATATGAAAACTAAATGCCAAGGAATTAAACCATATAAGCCTCCTTAATTTCCTCAAATACATATAGATTATGTTTGAAAAATTGCTCAAAGATTGATCATTTTAACTTAAAACAATTACAATTCTTTGGAAACCAATAGTGGCATTTTGTTGTCACAATGAACACTAAATATGATCACAATCTTAGAATACATAACTAGAATAATTTATTGTTAGGACAAGTGTCCTTAATCATAAGAAGTTAACCTAATAAGTTGATCTTCACACCTACCCAAACTGCCTCTGATCAAACTCAAGACTTTCTCATCAAACCACCATCTATAAATATGTAACACAATTCTATTTCTAAATCATAACACACTGCAAAATTCAATCATTCAATCAATCCTCAATGGCAGCCTCTAACTTTCACCTTGTTTTATCTCTGATCATCGCATTCTCATGCATCCATGCAAGTTGTGCGGCGCGCAACCTGTTGCAGACAATCCCGTCACTGCCTAAGGCCACGCTGCCGCCACTGCCGGCCATGCCAAACTTTCCGGCCACCACACTGCCACCACTACCAAAGCCCACATTGCCGCCTATGCTGGTCACCATGCCGAAGGTGGCGCTACCTCCAATGCCTTCATTTCCGACCACAATGCCGGCTTTTCCATTCATGATCTCTCCACCTCCATCAAACTAATCCCTCATATCATGATCCAGGGTTTTATGTAATTTTGTTTGTGTGGTCTTTGTTTTTATGTTGTTATTAGGTTTGTAGTGGTTTGCTTCAATTTGGTTGGAGTGACTCATTGTATTCTGTTTCGTTCCTCATTCTTGTTTGTGTGTATACTTTGATTTACGTCATCTCAGATGGTTCATTACACTATTAATAGATAATTGTTTGTTTTCCACCGTCATCTTTTACACAGGATCGTACCTAACATTTTGGGCCATTGCGAAATTGAGAAAAAAAAAAAAAATGAGTCATATGGAGAAAAAATTAATATTTCTAAAGAAAAAAAATTCATTCAAAAATTTGTGATACATAGATCGAGTTTCAATATGCTTTCTTGTCCATCTAAAATGTTGGAAAAATTAAACACCAGCAAACCTAAAAACAAAAATAAGTTTCAATTCTCATTGAAAATATCAATATGTTTCTTTGTCCATCTAACATGTTAGGAAAAATGCAATACCGACAAACCTAAAAACATAAATAAGTTTCAATTTATCCTTGAAAATATCTATCTTCTAGCATTTTAAAGTGGAAAAAGAATTTAAAGTGTCTCTATGAGGCATAAATGTTTTAGAGTAGAGTTTGTATGCCCTGGGGTATGGTGTGCCTCTAATCTCAACTCTAATACATTTAAGTAATATTTCATTAAACCATATATTTCAATTATACAAGTAAATACCTTATGAATAAACAACTAATACCTATTGAATGTACAACTAATAACTTATAAATGTACAACTAATAACTTATGAATATACAACTAATATGTTTCACTAAAACATATATTTCAGTTATACAAGTAATACCTTATGAATATGCAACTAATATCTTATGAGTATTGACTATACAACTAATACTTTATGAGTATATAATTAATACCAAATTAATAATATTATATCGGGGTATATAAGTTTTTGCCAATATTTTAATTTTACAATATTAGTGGTTATATGTGTCTAGATGTAAACATCCGGAGATAATATTAAATGAAATGTAAATGATATATATGTAAACATAAGTGCACTATCTAACTCTTTTTCCCAACTTTAATTTATTCATATTTTTTTTTAGTAAAGTGAATTTGAATTTATCAATTTAATAAAAATACTTAGTGATCAGAAAAATGATATAACTTACCTTTGATTCATTTTAATCAAACATGTTTCAATGCACCTTCACTCACGTTAATATTGAACCAACGATTCATCCCTTCCTCCTGTGAGATTCCCAACTGTCTTGGAGAGATGTGTGCACACCTCAATCCTAATATTACCAAAGACATATACATTTGTTTGCGGTAGATGAGTTGCATTTGTTCCAGTCAACATCATCATCCTACAAGATAAGCAATTCGATATAATATTTTGTACATGCAAGTAAAATAAAACTTCAATATTTCTATCATAAACATCATTATATTATTGATAAATAATTGCAATGATCATTTGGTGTTTAAAATATCATAATAATTCATTGCTATATTTTTTTTAATTCTATAATAAATATTATAATATGTATTTGATATATGCTCAATAATTGGTATTATAGAGGGTGTTCCAATCGAAAATATTTCTTTGATCTATTGTTGATATATCCTCAATATTTGTAACAATTTATATCATAGAGGATATTCCAACAACATCTCTAAATTTTTTTTTAATATATCCTTGAAATATCCTGAATATTTGTAGCAGTTGTTCCCCATAAAAAAATTTGTATAAAATATCTTTAAAATGCTGATTATGTTTAAGTTCATATTGATGATCTCTTAAAAAAGTCCCACCATCAAAAGAATGTGAATGGTCGCTAGAGCATTAGTTATACGCACCAACAAATGAGGTTATGAAATATTATACAAATTTTTATTAATTTGTTTCAGATCAAGTATAACGGTGAGTAAGATCGATTCTCAGGAAACACAACTTAATTCTGTCGGGTTGGAAAATATTTAGCCAATATTTTATTTAGGGAGAACTACTAGAAATAATTAGATAGATAAAACTTGTTTCAATAATAATTCTGTATCAAGATATTTTATGAATCTTGTCTCAATATTAATTTAGTGTCAAGAGTGATTAGTTTGAAATGTTTATTGAATTTTGTTTTTTTAATTGTTTGCAGGTTTGGCATACCCGCGACCTCGCTTATGTGTTTAAGTTTTATCTCTACCAAACTCTTCAAAAATCATATGAATATCTGTAAAAATAAAATTGAAATCACACACTTACTCCTCACACATTATCAATAATTAATAATTTCATAGTTACTAATTTATTTAATTTGACATTAATTAAATAATATAAAATAAACTTATATATATATATATTTAACATGTTTTTCACCCACGTTAATAGCAAACCATCGAACCTCTGAAAATTGATTCTCTGCACCTTAAATCCTATAGATATCAACCTTAAATTTTCCTTCGATGATGTTTTGATAGTCACAATCACTACAGTAATCACAGTTGTCTTCTTATCATATGTGTTCATTCATCTGTTCGGCCGTTGTTGTGGAAAGGCGCTGAAAGCGCTGGAGAAGCCAGAGCCCAAGGCGGATTACTCCATATCTTGTGGGATTCGGGCTTTGGCTCCTCTCTTACCCCATATCTTGTGGGATTCTCAACTGCATTTCTCAATATGCTGGGTATAGACATAACTCATTCATGAAAATAAAACTATTAATAGGTTTAAAATATTATAATAATCTATTATTACATCTTCAATATTTTTATTTGTTGGAATATTTTTGTTTAAATTTTGATGAGACTAAACAGCACTGTAATAGGAAATTAAAGTACCCCATTTTTCCATACTGTTTAAGTGGAAACTTAGTTTTGTTTTCGAGTCTTTATAATCTAAGTTGAAGAATGGAGAAACTTGAAAATCAGCAACTCTAGTTGAATTTCCTTTTGTATTCGTCCACATTGGTAGCTCCTGTCGCAGATGCAGGAACTCTGTTTCCTTCCGATCACAATATGACTGCGGTATAAAATTATGCATAACCATCTCTTTGAAGGTTTCCCAAGTCATAGCACCCTTCTGTTCCAGTGATAGTATAAAATTATACATAACCATCTCCTTGAAGGCTTCCCAAGTCATAGCACCCTTCTATTCCAATGATATGGTCCTTGCGTACGATATCCACCAATAGCTGGCTTCTTCGGTGAGCTGGAACACGACACACGAGATTTTCTGTTCCTCCATACATGTTAGGTGTCCAAGGAGGCGGTCCAATGACCTTAACCATTCCTCAGCATCATCAAGCTCTCATTTTCTATTAAAAGTCGGTGGATTGAAACGTTTTCGACCACCAGATTTGCATCGCTTCTTAATGATGTTGGTGGTATGGGCTGTGTCGTCTCAAAATATCGGGCCAAGCCCCTCAGCACAGATATCAGGTTCCCCATGGTGGCGTCCACATCGTCTTCAAGCGGATTCTCCATTGACGGTTAGTCTTTTCACGGTTGACCTCGTGGCATACCTTTCTAGAAAAATGATACATGCGTCATTTAACGATACTATGTAAAGATCCCAAAATATCGTGAAAGAAACAAATCACATTGTAGGAAAGAGAGGGAATGAGAAGATAAGCTTTAACATAAATTCCATAAAAGAACATAGGTCTCGAATAATCATTATACATCTCATGCTACAACCGATCCTATTACCTCAAGGCCTTATACACAACATGCCTAACTACTCCTACACTACTACTGCGGCGGTACCGACTGCTGGCGGTGGTGGTGGCCCCTGTGCCCAGGATAGGAAGGGCCCTGTTCCTCATCGTCCGGAAGCTCCTCCGGGTCCTCCTCGGAGTCCTCATCTCCGCTTGAGAGGTCGAACGGTCCAGGTTCCAAAAACGTGGGCTGCCCATCCCATACCTACGCATCGAGGATGATGCCGATGAAAGCGTATGAATGAAATGATTGGCAGATCATTGCGTATGGAGTACACTACCTCTGTCTGGTACGTTCTGTGGGTGATGACTGACCAATCGTCGGGCATCACCCGCACGACATGCTGACTTGCTCGTACATCTGATATCTCCCGTTAGAGCCTCTTGTCCTTCTCCATAAACTGAATAGTCGAGTCAGGAACTCTCCCACGGACTCATCAGGCAACATGTTGCTCGCAAAAAACCTCCTCATCCAGTCTGTCGAGATCATGGGGTTTCCCTCCATACCCTTCCGTACCGTAAGTCGTGTCCTTACCATCTTTACCGGCAAAAAGGGTGACTACCTCCTCCTGCACATCATATAAACAGCAATGACACAACAAGCAATAGATAACTATATAATACATAAACGTTTCTTTTATTAAATTCTGTGATTAGGGAGAGAAGCGCATAGGGAGAGGTGCTTGTCCGTCATTTTTAAAAGATTTTCTTGTTAAAACACGTTTGAAAAGAAAAATGAGCTTGAGCAGAGCCATAAATATTCCTATCATAAATATCATTATATTATTGATAAATGATTGTAATGATCATTCGGTGTTTAAAATATCATAATAATTCATTGATATATTTTTGATATTTCTATAATAAATATCATAATATTTCTTTGATATAAGTTCAATATTTGAAACAATTGATATTAAAGAGGGTGTTATGAGTGAAACTACTTCTTTAATATATTATCGATATATCCTCAATATTTGTAATAATTAATATCATAGAGCATATTTCAACAATATTTCTAAAATATTTCATTAATATATCATCGATATATCCTGAATATTTGTAATGATTTACTTTCTAACCATCTTGTAGTTCTCACAAGTTCTCAAAGATTTTATCCATTTTCTAGAGACTTGCACTCATACAAATATGTTTAAATCTGAGTTGACTTGTATCTAGTTACAATTATTTGATATTTTGTATGCATTATTTATGTCCTTCATTTTAATTATTTTGACAATTTTCCCTCTTTGTAATAATACAAAGAACAATCAACTTTATATAGTATTGTTATAAAAATGTAAATAATACAAAGAGTTAAAGAACAATCAATTTTCTTTTTTACACCACC
Source organism: Scutellaria minor (assembly GCA_954870855.1). Lineage (NCBI taxonomy): Eukaryota > Viridiplantae > Streptophyta > Magnoliopsida > Lamiales > Lamiaceae > Scutellaria > Scutellaria minor. Next base: position 5,212,474 of record OX940731.1, read on the forward strand.
AAAACACACCCTAAGCTACCAGGTTACCACTATATAACACAAATTAAAACACACACACGCACATATATATATATATATATATATATATATAATTTCTAGTGAGGAGTCCGCACAGCCGGCTACAATTAGCTTCGTTCTAAGTTGGACCTGAAATCGTTTAAACATAGCAACATAAGATTTAAGAAAATTTTAGTGGAAATCGCTTATTAATTGTTATGCGAAAAAGATTAACCAATACGATAATTACATCATCTCCAAGATCCGAAGACCTGAGATAAACTCTAAGATTTGAAGACTCACAATTTATATGTCACGCCCTATTTTCATACTTAAAAATATCAGAGTTTTCTTTGTGGGCGTGTATGAAAAGAGAAAGGAGAAACATACATTTTAAAACTTACAAATATAACAGACGAATAAAGATTTAAAAAACATTCATAACAGAAACTTCGAAAACTTTCAAACTTGCAATTTTACATGTTCAAAACCCTCAGTGTATAGCCGGAAGAAAATATTGAAAATTAAACAGCGGAAATTCATACAGGGTCCATAATGAAAAAACAGTTTAACTTTTCAAACGACTAACAACATTGTTTAGAAAGACAAATCCGAAAAAGAAAAAAGATACAGCTTGATATGACACCCATCTCGCTACGTTACTCTACTCTCATCGTTTTCTATAGTGTGAATACACGCGGGGTGAGTGCGTTTGAATACACTCGTGGGGATAATTTCCATATTTTTAAAGTTCATTAAACAGTTAAGTTGATCGAACAATTACAAATATAACAAATAACACAACATGTAATATGCAATGCACATAACATAAGATAGGTGCGGGCACTCCCCGTCTTACCCTATAAACAGTTTTTATACTGTTGGTGCTTTTTACGGACCACCAGTCCCTCCGTAGTATTTTTTACGGACCATTAGTCCCTCCATAGCATGATTTTTGGACCTTAGTCCTTCATAGCATAAGTGTGATATGCATGCACATTCACAAAGTCACGACACGTAAACACGACACATAAGTTTCATGAAATTCATATCATTAAAGCATCTTTCCATTACTCATAGATTCACTTAACTTAGCAAATAAGACTCATCTCGTTAAGCATGCATACTCATCCATTCATTCATTCATTCGTAACATCGTCTAAGTCCTAAGCATGCATCAAGAAACAGAAAGATTAAACAATAGATTTAGAAGTTACCCTCACCTTGTTCGGTGGTAATCCCTCGTGATACTTTGAATCCTAAGCCTTAAGATCTTTCCTTAACTCGAAAGCCTACACATACAAACGAAGGTTCTTAGATTCCTTATTACGTTAATTATGCATACTTCAATATAGAAACTCTCGAAGAAGAAGAAGCGTTGAAGGGAAGAATATGAAACAAAAGTTTGAATCTTGATCATAGGTTTAAAGGGATCAATTAGAGCTTTAACGGAGGAAAAATGGGTTTAAACGAAGGAAAAACGAGCTTAAACGGAGCTTTTAAAAGTGCAGGGGTATTTTCGTAAATTTTGGAAAAAGGTTGACTTTGACCCGAAATTATTTTGTAAATTAGAAAAAGTTTTGGGACCTTTTGATATTTTTAAAATTTTTGGGGTCAAAATACAATTTTCAGAAGGTCAGGGGGTCAAAACCTAAAGTTTGGAAACTTTAGGGGTTAAAAATATAATTTTCGAAAACTTGAGGGCTAAAACAATATTTTAGAAGGCTCAGGGACCAAAACGTAAATTCACTAAAAACTTAGGGTTTGCAAAAAGGTCCCTAAACTCTACCAAATTTCCGAAAAAACCCCTCCATTTTCTACCCTCCCTCCCGGTCGCGCCACTGCCCGTTTCCCATCGCCAATACACACATCGGCGACACCACATCGCCGATAACCTTCACAACGCACGCACACACACGGCGGTGCTACACCCAGCACAGTCCGACACCACCCACAACACGGTGGTGCTACCCAGCGTCGTCCCGACACATATACGTGCACACACATTGCGCGCACACCACACACACGCACAGTCGCGGTGGCACATAGCCGCTTACAGTGGCTCCGACAATGTGCCGGCGCAACCTTCGCGCCGGCCCAACCAACACACGACAGCGGCAAGAAACAGTAATAACCGAGATGAGAGAGAGCAGACGAGAGATGAAAGAAATGGGGAAAGAGAGAGAAGAAGAGGGAGAGAGAGAGAAAGGGGTTTGGCCGGGATTTCATTGTCCTTTTCCGGCAAAATCGGCGGCTGGATGGAGGTTCCGAGCCCGAATCTAAAACGAGCTCGGTGAGGCTCCGTTTCGACATAAGAATCGGCCGGAATGGTGGAAAAAAAGGGTGCTGCCGGCGATGGTGGAACGGCAACACAGCGGTCGGTCGATCAGAGGGAGAGAGAGAGACCTTTTTCAAAAGTGTTCAAAATTATTCCTTTGTTGTTCCATCTTTTTACATTTATACACTTCGGTTTTAGGCCATGGGCTTTTAATGGGCCATCCATTAACACGTTAACTTTGGGCTTCATCTTACGATATCGTTATTAAATTATAACCTATTCTTTTTGGATTAAATTATAGCTCGATAAACAAATTATGCATTATTCCGTTTTTCTGAAACGTATTTAATTAAATCAAATAATTAAAGGTTAAATTATTTAATTAACTGATTATGCATCGTTTATTCCTAGGCGCTACATTATAGATATGATTGAAGATTAAATTGAATAGACGCTGTACAAAAAACTAAATTGTGAGAAGTGTAAAAGGCATGTTTTAGAAAATAAATATGACACATTTAACAATAAAGTTCATAATCAGACTAGACAAAACATGTTAAGTATATTAATTACAATAATTTTCCATCTTAAAACATACACAAACACATTTTAGTTTGTCATGAATGGGATGAGGAGTTGTTGTCTTTGTACGATCTAGTATAGAGCCAGCGAAGACGATGACTGGTACAATGTTTACATTATGTATTTTACAGCTACGTGAATTTTTGTGATAGTTTATTTGACGTTGTCCTAGTATGCTAGATATATATGATATACTTTAATTATTACATGCATATACATGTATATATGTTTGTGATTGAGATGACCATTCATATGGGAGAACAAACATATTCTTGTCTAGGGGTGATGAATGGAAAACAACTTTCAAAACAAAATATGATTTGTATGAGTGGTTAGTTATGCCTTTTGGCTTAACAAGTGCAACAAGTACTTTCATGAAATTAATGAATCATGTTTTGCGTGACTTTAGCATTCCTAATGTTAACGAGTAGTATTTGGTGAAGAATTTGTGAATTTTCAAGTGTCTTTAGGACGAGTATTTTAGAATATTTCATATCTAATTCCTAGAATTTTAGTTTCTAGTTATGTGTAATTTAAAAATTTTATTTCTAGTTTTCTACTAATTGCATGTCATCTTATTTTTGTTTTTTTGTACATTTTTATTATAGACTTCAGGAAGATAAAATTATTTAGCTTTTTGTGGAAATTGTTTTTATAATTTTTTTTTCGTGTTTGAATACTTATAAAATTATGTAAACTTTAATGTGGTTGAACAAATAAAAAATTTAAATAGACTTGTATCGAAGATAATCATGTAAATATGAACAGTGAAATGATTTGTATTGAAGAAGAATTAATTGAGAATTTATGAAAGTAGCAAAGTTGTGGATTGATAATTCTTGATTGATTCAAAAATAATTACTTGATTTGGATTTGTGGATCTTGGAGAATTGATAACTCGTCCAATTTAAATTGGAAAGTTAATTAGCTTGTTTTATAGATAAAAACTCTTGTGCACCTACTGCATGGATTTAAAACCTATATATTCAGGTCGATCCAGCCCACCACGTGCACGCATGCGCCACTAGTTCATACACAAATTTGTCCAAACATATTCCCAGGTGACTAATATAGTATAAAGGTCATGGTAAATAATGCGCGTTGTCTGGGATTCGAACCTGAGAGTCATGGTTGTATCCCAACCACTAGACCACTAATGCTTTATTTTATAAAATTCTACATGCATTTCTTTTATTTCAATTTTTTATTATCACATATTTTTTGTTAATTTTTATTATTTGTATTTTTAATATATTTTAAAAGGTTGAATATATATATAATTGGAAGATTAATGACTAATTAATATGTTTAGTAATGTTTAATCTAATTTCATTTTAAGACAATTATAAAATATACTAGTGCATATTTTTTATATATTTTATGAAAATACTATTTTTTTAAATTATGAGTTTGTTCATATAAGATAATATTAATGCAAATAATATAAGATAAAATCATAAAATTAATAATTAAACTTTTGAAATTTAATTTAATTAAAAAACAATTAATATTATCACATATTTTTTGTTAATTTTTATTTTTTGTATTTTTAATATATTTTAAAAGGTTAAATATATATATAATTGGAAGATTAATGACTAATTAATATGTTTAATAATGTTTAATCTAATTTCATTTTAAGACAATTATAAAATATACTAGTACATATTTTTAATATATTTTATGAAAATACTATTTTTTAAAATTATGAGTTTGTTCATATAAGATAATATTAATGCAAATAATATAAGATAAAACCATAAAATTAATAATTAAACTTTTGAAATTTAATTTAATTAAAAAACAATTAATATTATCACATAGTGTTTATTAATTTTTATTATTTATATTTTTAATATATTTTAAAAGGTTAAATATATATATATATATAATTGGAAGCTTAATGACTAATTAATATGTTTAGTAATGTTTAATATAATTTCATTTTAAGACAATTATAAAATATACTAGTGCATATTTTTAATATATTTTATGAAAATACTATTTTTTAAAATTATGAGTTTGTTCATATAAGATAATATTAATGCAAATAATATAAGATAACATTATAAATTAATTAAATTTAATTTAATTAAAAAACAATTAATTTATAATTAACACAACACATAAAAAAAGCGTTGCACAATGGGTTGTCTATTGGCAAAAAAGTACTATGAAAAGACAACGCATAAAAGCGTTGCACAAAAGCATTGTCTTTTTAAAAAAAAGATGTCATAAGACAACCCTTTGAAAAAGCGTTGCACAAAAGCGTTGTCTTTTTTTAAAAAAAGATGTCATAAGACAACCCTTTGAAAAGCGTTCACAAAAGCATTGTCTTTTTAAAAAAAAAGACGTCATAAGACAACCCTTTGAAAAAGCGTTGCACAAAACCGTTGTCTATTTTTAAAAAAAGACACCATTTAGCAACCCTATGAAAAAAGCGTTGTCTTTGAGCGAATTTTTTGAACAAAGACAACGATTTTATGAAAAAGGGTTGTAAATTTCGAAATGACAACCCAATTTCATGAAAAGGGTTGTCTTTGGGGTTGTTAAAAGCCAAATTTCTTGTAGTGAACGTTATTACTTAACTTTTATCATTTTTCCTTAATTCAGTTTTTAACCCATAATTTTATATTTTAAAGTCTAGAATCATAGTTGCAACAAACTTACAATTTGGACAATATTTTTGTTGTAATAGATTAGATTTCATAGGATTTGAATCCAACTTATGGATCATAATATATATATATATCATTCTTATAACATCTAGATATAGCTTCGAGATAGAAAGGTAGTTCAACAAGTTTGGAGAAATCTTGTTAGCATTTGAAGGGATCTAACAGGGACGATACTGACATTTTGGATGTAATGGCGAAATAGAAAAAATTGATCATATGGAGAAAAAATAAACATTTTTACCTTAAATGATAAATATAATTTAAAAACCTAAAAATAAGAAGAAAAAAATCTCTTTCATTTTAAAAGGTTTTGTACATAGATCAAGTTTCAATATGCTTCTTTATTCATCTAAAATGTTGAAAAATGCAACACTAACAAACATAAAAACTGTTGGGATATTTCTGTTAGGATTTTGATGAGACAGATATCTTTGTATAGGAAGTTAGAGTACCCCATTTTTCTACATTGTTTGAGTGGAACTTAGTTTTGTAAAGTTTACTTTCTGAATTGTCTTTGTAAAGATGTATAAAAATCAGAAAGATGGAGGTTACTGATCATAGCAGGATTTTGGAAATCAAGAAGTATCGGATGCTGATTTTCAACAAGGAAAATCAGTAAGCGGAAAGAGTAAGCAGAATCAACAAGTTGAATCAGTAAGCAGCATACAAAATTCAGTAAGGAGAATTGGAGGCTTTCTGCAGGATTCAGAAATAGGAAGCTGTTGTGGAATCAGCAAGTAGGATTCAGAAACATGAAGCTGTTCCGAAATCAGTAAACAAACGCAGATCAGAAAGTTGGCGCAGAACAGTAAGCAATTACTGCAATCTAAGCAGGAAGTTGTAAGTTTGTCTTAACTTATTTATTGCAGTACGAGGAAGAAGTGAATGCAGTACGAGATTTATGCATTATCAAAGTAACTGGTAGATGAAAATTAGCACTTGACCAATGAGGTGATGTCATTTGGACCGCGGACCTGCTAAAACACTGTTTCCGAGGAGTGGCGCCATTAATGCGGAGCAGAGTTGAACATGCCCTATTTCTCAGTTTCTCCAGGCACATTTAATGCGAAGATCATGAAGATCAATAATTGAATTTTTACAAGGACTATGTCTCTTTTCAATGGACATAATCCTACAAGTATAAATAGAAAACGAAGGTGACTCAAGCAGACTACTGAACTTACAAGATACTTTCTAAAACGATCATAATTCTCAAGCAAAACACAAGTTTGCTAACAGTTTAGTCACTCAACCTTCAGAAGCAGTCTAGCCCAAGATTTTGAGCTCACAAAGTTCTCAAGGCTGACTTCGAAAGCACAAGTAGAAGATCATACACTTTTAACCTATTTACTGTGTGCTAGGTTGTTTTATTTGGTGTCCTTAGTGGGAATGATTTAGATCTTCACTAAGTGTTTAAGTCTTTGTTTAAAGCTTCTTACTCTATGTAAGTATTTGTACCCTATGTGGGATTAGCCTAGAAATCTTACTGATTCTAGTAGGTGTTGGCTCGTTAGGAAGACGATTGTAAAGTCGAGACTTGTAAATCAATCTAACCAAGTGGAGTTTCTCCTGTGTAGAGGAGAAGAGTGGACATAAAAGGATTATACTACCTTCGAACCACTATAAACCTTTGTGTGTTTATCGTTTTATATTTACTTGCTGCATATCTTATATATATATCCTGTTCATACTGCTAAAAAGGATTCTGTTAAAATCATACTTGTGAAAAGAAAATTGTTTTTCAAAAGAAACTCTATCTTAAGTTTCCGCTGCATACTGTGAAAACCGAAACAGTAAGCTGAACAAGCATACTGCCAACTTACTAAATCGAGAGTGTTGTTATATTCTTTTTAGAATTCAACAACCTACTTACAGAATAGTTTTAAAATGCAAAATTTGATAGAGGTTCATTCACCTCCCTCTGAACCTCTGACCATTTGAGACCAACAAAAATAAAAATAAGTTTCAATTTATCACTGAAAATATCTAAATCTTCTAATATTTTGAGAAACAAATATCAGTTTTTAGCAACCCGATCAACAAAGAGTTCAAAGTTGAGATCCTCCACTTCTATTTATGGTTTTAGATCGTATTAGAATTATGGAATGTGGGTTAGGGTTTATAAAAATATTGGGAATTGAAATTGGGAGATGTAATCATGAAATTAGAAGAATTTGAGGATATAATCACAATTAATTTGGATGTGTTGTTTCTTTAATTTGTTAACGCAACTGTGCAGCTTAAATAATATTATTTTACCGTTGAAGACAATTTGAAGTTGGAAAGGTTATATTAATGAGTATGTCTCCTGTGCACCAGGTGCACATATGCAACCAGGTCGATCTGGATCTGTGCATTTTTATTTTTAACCTTTTTTTATTCATGTGTTACCTTTATGTTATATTAGTGTGACATCTATGTTATATTAGTATGACCTTTATGTACAAATATCATTACCTTTATATAATACATTAACTTCACAAAAAAAAAAGAGCACAATTTATACATATATACATTTATGTGATATTACTCATACATTTATATAATATTACCTATACATTTATATTAACGTAGCCATGCATTTATATAATATATTAAAGTGCAACTAACATAACTACAAGGTACGAGTACATAACTAAATGTATGACTAACATAATTAACAACATGATTGGTATGATGGAATGTGGTGGTAATGAAATCATCATTCTTACCCACTGTTCTAAAAATCGGCCTAGGCGGTCATACCGATTTTTGCCTGTTCGGTCACCTTAGGTGCTAGGCGGAACAATTCGGCCCTAGGCGGTCTAGGCGGCCCTATTCGGCCCTAGGCGATCCAGGCGCCAAATACTTTATTTTTTTTATTTTTTATTTTTTACATTTTTTTTCACTTTTTAGCAAAATGATGATATTATTAATGTATTATAGTCTTCTATCAAATTATTATTAATTAATTAGATATAGATAAAAATTTCACAAATTGAAAAATACAAATAAAAATAATTTTATAAATGAGATATGATGTTTTTACTTATCCTCCTATATAAAACCAAAACAATATAATATAAGAGTTCCAAAAATATTTTGTAAGGATAAAAAATTAAGAAAAATAGGTAAAATAATAAAAAATCTATTTAATTTAGATATGCCGCCTAGGCGCTGCCTAGGCCCCGCCTAGACATCCTAGGCGCTAGGCGCCAGTCAAGCGCCCGACTAGCGCCTAGCGAATTTTAGAACACTGTTCTTACCTTCATTCATATTTCTTTAATTAGTATGTTTCATAAATGGTAATGGTGATTCCTACATGAATTAGTATTAACATGGATGATGGATTAGCCATTCCTTCCTACTCTCATGATATTATATATTTTTGTCCAAATAGAATGAACAATTTTTTTTATTAATTTTGACAATTATCATTATTTATTTTCTTTTTTCACAACTTAACTTCCTAAAGCTAAATTATTGCATAAAATTGTGAAAATAATATTAAATTATTTATAAAAAAGAATAGAATATTAATTAATAATTTAAAATTAATATAGAATACAAAATATAAAATAGGAAAAATTTACTAAATGTAAAAAATCTTAAAAACATAAATATAATATGAATATAAGATTTATCTAAAGATATTTTTTTTTTGTTGTAAATAGATAGAAATAAGATAAATCAATATTAGTATAGATAATAGGTTATAAAAAAAATATACAAATAAATTGTAACTAAAATGTGTTTTTGGATAATATGAAGTAAGATATTATAATTTTAATAATAAAAATCATATAAAATAATTAATAAAAATATGATAAATAAATTATTATTTATTTACTTTTAAGAATATATAAATAATACAAAAATAATAAACTAATAATGAAATAAAAAATAACATAACTTAATATTAATACAGTGACTATTTTCCTGTAAAAAGAATTATTTTTAAATTTAAATATGTTAAATAATTTAAATTTAGTGATATATTGAATATGAATATTAAATAAAATTATAATGGAAGGTAATTTGATCAAATAAATATTAGAATCAAGAACATCCATAGCGATTAGCTAGTGTTTGTAATCGCATCCTTCAAAGAGGTTAGACTCGATTTCGTAGGTTTTCATATCGAAGGTCTTGTGGAACAAGATAGTGGTTGAAATGAATGGTTGAGCCAATTGAGTGAAGGAGGCAGTATGGGTAGGGCGGGGTGTTGAAAGAGTATGAGAGTGGATTGGTTTGGACATGGAGAGAGCGATGGACGAGATAAATTGAGAATGAAAGAGCACGGTAGAGGCAGAGAGGGTGATGAAGAGCAATTGACGGTGGTGAAGAGCAATTGGCGGTGGCGCAGAGAGCAAGCAGAATCTGTGTGTGGTTGGAAGAATTCAAATTGGTTCGAAGAATTCAATTTAGAAAGAAGATGATGGAAAATTGGAGGAAAAACTACAAATGTAATGGAGATTGAAGAGAGGATGAAGAATTAGGGCTGCAAAATGAAATTGGGGAAGAATACGACCAATTTTCACTCCAAATGCTTATGGTTGGTTAAATTTAGTCAAATTTGGACGGAAACTTGACAGAAAGTACCAAAAATGTGATTTTTTGAAATATTAGGTACCATTATTGTAACTCGTGAAAATAGGGAAACCAAAAGTGAAATTGAGTTGTACTTTGTATACCACAAAAATGTAGTTTACCCCATTTTAAATCTCATGAAAAGCAATTTCCACGTAATTATAAAATACAAAAATCCCACAAAAAGCGCGTTGCTATTAAGAACGTTTATTGAATTTGAAGATGGTGTCTGCCTTCAATACATGGTTGAAAAACTAAAGCCTCTCTCACAGTAAACGGAAGAAGAGCTGAAGGTCTATTCTCTCTTATAAACCCTTCAAGAAATGGTACCAACAAATTTCTCGTCCCTTTCTGATCTCTTCCCTATTTATTTTATTTTCTGATTTTATTAATCTTGATCTATTTAAGTTGTGAAATTTCTCTAATTTCTCTTCGTTTGATTTCTCAAAAAATATTGAAAAAAAGGCTCAATCCGTGAAACCAATCTCAAGCCCAGTTCCAGATGCGTGGTACCCAGCCCTCACCGTTCTCATGCTCGCCGTAGGTCTCCTTATCACCGCCTCTTTTTTCATGTAAGTCTAATTTACAGTAAAGATTATAATTTTGTTTTTGTTTGTAAATCGTATTAGATCTGATTTTATCTAGGTTGACGTTTATTCTGTTTTTGATATTATGTTTGTTTTTTCTTGTAGGAGATTAATTTGTTTCGTGTTAATTATCTAATTGTGGTTTTACATGAGCTTGATCACAACTGAGCAGCGTTAGAATTGTGTCCTATAGATTTTTATCTTGAGGAGTTTGTTCTGTGTGTTAGAAATACTGATCAATCTCTCTGTGATTAGAGTTCTAGTTGAAAATGGCCTCAGATTGGCCCGTTGCACCTCATAGTATGACATATCAGTCCTCTCTTCTCTTCCATTGACTTGTTTCTTTGATGATTGCCTTTCTTGAGCTGAATTGGTTCAGTCTTGATTATATTTCCTACTGTTTGAATGGGTACCGGTTTTGTTGATTACTTGACTCTGTTTGTGTGCATACATGTGTGATGTGTGTGTATCTTACTTATGGTCTTCTCTATACATAAATGTCATTGGGAATGAGAACATGAAGTTGAGCTATTTTGGTGTGAGTGTGTCCCAGAAAGCGTGTTTGGAGATGCATGTAAGATAGATATATAATTCTTTATAGCTTAGACTGCATAAGGTATTCTTTTGGTGTGTAAAGACATGCAATGATTGTATTTCAGCTTCATGAGCCTCATATCGTTGTGATTCAGCGTATTCCGAAAATTTATCTACCCTCTCGAGGGAGGGGAGAAAGAAACTCCTTCAAAATATCATCAAAATGAGCCATGCTATCCTGATTCTCCCTTCTATGCTGTTCTAGTGCTTGTTATCTTTAACTTTTGTCTTCCCTCTTCATCATTGTTCCCTTGCATCCTTCATCACCATGGTACCCCACCTAATTTCTGGTAAAGATAATAACAAGATTATATGTGTGTGTGTATTTGACATGATATGTGTTTCCAACTCTTTTCCTGTCGATCACTAGTATTGAACATGATTTTGTTGGATAAAGTTTATTCCAAACAGGGCTATGGTTTGTATAATCCTTTTAGTTAGCTTCCGGCTAGTTTTTATCCCATTAAAGGGAGTTGGTGCAAGACAATAGCCAATCAAATTTTCGGGCATTGGGTGAGACATCATTATCGCCAACCATACTTAAGAAAGTTGCATGGCTTGATGTTTTTAGCTTGCAGAGTTGCAGGTGATATGATATGTATTCCTAAAGAAGTTGATGTAGTGGACTGGATGGAGGCTAGTGAGCTTCAACTATAATGTCTAGTCTAAGACTTAGAGATAGTGATCATTAATACTTGATATGATGGTGTGACATTGATTTGAATCCACAAGTTATGTGGTTAGTACTGGCAGTGGTGATGTAGCATTGAAGATAGTGTTGGGGTAGCTGTTTTAGATTATATTGGATTTTTGGTTCACTTTTCCGAATCGAATAATTGCCAAATGTATTTTCATTTGGAGAAGCAATACAAGAGTAACATGCAGATGTGAGAGAGGAACCGGTATTCCGTATTTGTCTGTGTGATGATGAAATTTTTTCTTGTTGGGCCTAAAAATTGTCTCTATTGTCTGATCCAGGTCTTTGAAACAGATTAAAACTGTTCCTATTGTTCATAATGTCCAAAGTGACTCTGCCCAAATGCTAGCATCCCATGCTTTCTAGTTATACTAAAAGGTCCATCTATTGGATTTCATGTAATTATCTAGGCAGTGGATATGTGTATGAAACAATGTTTAGTCTCTACCTTAAGGATTATAAGACATAAACCTTGTGTTAATAAAATTAACAATAAGCACAGAGGTGTAGCTCTTATGTTTATCTCCAACCAAATCAGGCTTGGTAGTATTGCACCGAAATTTACTCATTTCTTGTTACCTCAAAATGCTTTATCTTTGTGCTTATGGGCTTAGTCTAGCAGTAGGTTGGTGCATAACTATCGAGCGAAGTCTCAAATTTAATCCCCTCCCCAATTAGTTATGGAAAATCTCTCTCTCTCTCTCTCTCAGTGACACTAGTACCGTATAAATTTGTTAATTATTTGTGCTTCTTTTATGCAGTTATGAAGCCACTTCATCCCGGAAAAATCGCAGTCTTGCCAAGGAACTGGCAACCGGTGCCTTTGCATCTGTTTTCTTGGTATGTCAGCAGAATATTTCCTGATTTTGCTTTTATCTAATCCTTGTGCTGATTAGTGACAACAATTCTTGTGTACTTTGGCAGGGTTTTGGATCTTTGTTTTTGCTGCTTTCTTCTGGAGTCTATGTTTGAGTCTTAACTTCAAAAAAGGACAAGATTTTCTGAGTTTTACATTCTTGTGATGTGAACCTAAATGAGCTTGGTTTCAAATGTTGATCGTCGATGATTGGACTCATTCTGATGATAGAAAATATGAAATCAATTTCTTGCCCTTATATACATTTTATGACTATTTTAACTGATTCTTCAAGTTGAATGTTGTACTAGCACACACTTATTTAATTGGATCATATTTTCTCCACAAGTTTAGTCAATGTAGTTTGTCATAAGTGTAACAAGTAATCTTTGGACGATGTTGATAACTAGATAGATAGATTACTCATTTTCAGGAGCTTTGAAATTGTGATTGTTGAAAGGTGGTAAGAATCTATGCTCGTATGCCTATGCTAAAGCATTGAGTCCAACCAAAAAAGAAATCACAATATTTTCCGCTTTCTAAAATTGGAATAATATTTGTTGTGAAAAATAAATAAAATAATAATAATAATTGGGCGTTCAATTTGCATCCAATTAAGCTGTGCTCTGATTTCGGCAGGCAACCCAATCAAGTACATGTATTTAGAAAAAAAAAAGGTCTTTGGATAAGAACAATAAATTTGAAATTTGGACAAATTAAAATTTAAAAACAAATTTGTTGGCTTTGTAACTTTTGTTAACTTGAGTTTAGTCTATTTATTGACCCTATTTTATTTTCACAAAGTATCCAAAAAAGTGAAATACATCTCCAAATTTAATTCACCTATTGAAATAAAATTGCTAATTACTGTGAAAATGACTATATGTTCATTCTTGTTCAGAATTGAGACTGAATCAACTCGATTAAAATTTGGAATATTGATTTCAGATTGAATATCATTGTTGGGTTTTGATATGTAACTACTATCATAAGAAAAAACTTCACTTACATTGTCATTTTATCCATGAACCCCAAAAAAACCTACAATTTTGATTTTACAATTCATATTTGTACTTGCAATATGGTTGTCAAATTAATGATCATAACATAAGAAATCTTGGATATATCATGTATAAAAGATGAATTTGAAAACGAAAAACATTTTTGTATTTTGAAATATTTGAAGAAACTATTTATTTATAAAAGAACAAAAAAATGTAACTGAAATTTGATAGCTTTTCGCCTACATGCCTGTTCTCATTATTCCCGTGGGTGCGTACACACATTTTATACAATTTTTTTTTCTACTTTCTATTTTTTTGATTAAATTTGAATGGAAATATTAGCTGGTTTCCATTTTTTGGAAGTAGTTCTACGCATATATGTATTATAAAAATTCATAAACTTTTAAACTTTATATAGTAAATTTTTCTACAAAAGCTTACAAGTTATAAAATGACGAGTTTATAAAAAGAATCCAACCCAATTAAGAAAAAAGTTAGATATGCAACTTGATAGATTCATGAAAATTTAGTTTAGTGGATTTAATTTTGAAAATAAATAGTACATCTTTAATTTTTGACGTAACATAACGTGACATTAATATTAATCACAAAAACAAATAGGTTTATAATTGGAGAAAAGGACACATAATTGAAAATTTTATTAGTAAGCACAATTTAATGAGCCAAACAGAGCCTTGCTCCCGTCACTCTCACTCTTCAGTGACTACTTTAAATACCCACCAACTCAGAAAAGTAAAACCTCAAAAAAAGGGGGGAATTCGAAAAACGAAAAAGCAACAAGGAAGCGAAAATGGAGGCGACACCACCACTGTCCGAACCGAGGAAGCGTGGGAGGCCGAAGGGATCGACTAAGGCCAAGGCCGAGAAGGACAGAGAAGCCAGCGGTGGCGGCGGAGCACCGTCGAGAATGAGAGGTTCCGGCGGCGAGAGGAGGAACACTGTCGCCGACGAGAGCTACGCCCACTGGAAGCAGCTCGTGCCCGTGCTTTATGACTGGCTTGCTTCACATAACCTCGTTTGGCCTTCTCTCTCCTGCAGGTACAATTCTGTGCTTTCTTTTGTTTTTCGCATTTTTCTGGCTAGGGTTTTTGGTCGAAACTGGGACTTGCTTCGTTTAAACTAGATAATTTCTTAATTTTGATTTTTATTGTTAACGTGCTTAATGTCTACAGATGGGGTCCCGTTCTCGAGAGAGGAACTTACAAGAACAAGCAGCGTCTTTACCTTTCTGAACAGGTGGATTTTCTCTTTTTCTTTTTCCTTCTTGATTTTATTTGTTTTGTGTTTGTTTACCTGTGAAAGCTTGATTGGTATATTTGATTGATGTTGGTTTAAGTTCATTTATCATGTGGTTGTCTTCTTTTACCGTGGATGTCCAACGTGATTCTTTGCTCTATTGTCAAATCAGTATGATTCTATATTTTCTTCAAAGCTATAATACTAGCTGATGAACGCCAGTGCCTCAATGTACGTACATGCTCACAGATGCAGATATATAATAGTTGTTTGTGAATCTAAACTTGGTAGCTGCGTGGTTCCACATGCCATTATTGGATTTGACATCTGACTAGTCTTTCATTTCTGCTTTAGTCTGACCAGGATTGTCCATTGATTTTGAAGTTCATTTATTATGCTTGCCTTTTGGACTATTTCTATGACAAAAACTTCAAGCGCTGAAAAAGTTTCCTTGTCAACGATCGCTAAAGGAGGGCTAAGGGTTGTTTTCTTCCCATTTCTGCTTCTAGATTTATCTTCTCAGAATTTTAGTGTGGTTTTAAGTGAGCTTATTCTTATTTCCTTTGTTGTCCTGATATAAAGAAGACATGCATGGAACCTTTTTATTTCATTGTAGTGATGTAAAACTCAAGTTTTGCTACCTGATGGAATTCAAAAGTGAAAGAAATTCCTTCTGTCAACCTTCTGTATTTGTTGCTAGGCATCTGCCTCATCCTCTTTGCAGTAGTTTTAATGTTTGATCTTTGATAGTTTTATTTCCTAAAGATTGCAGAGAATTTGGGGGGTTTCGTAATATCTTCCACTTATTATTTCTATCAGCTTTTTTCCAGCTTTCTAATATAACTGCATTTACATTTCAGTTTTCTGTTGACTTACATTGTTTTATCTTATGTGGTGTACTTGAGCTAATCCATAACTTTCATGTTTTTGACCAGACTGACCATACACAGCCAAACACTTTGATTATAGCAAATTGCGAGGTTGTCAAGCCACGAGTTGCTGCAGAAAATCATATAGCCAATGTATATCTCTGGATCACTTTTTTTTAAAAGTTTGAAATATTAAAACTTGCATCTACTGCTTTTTCAGTGATCTGATTTCATGTTTTCTGATTATCAGTTTAATGAAGATGCTCGTTCTCCGTACGTGAAGAAGTACAAAACTATCTTACATCCAGGAGAGGTATTAGCTAAATTCCTTGAAACAGTGACTCTGGAATTTTTTATTTTTTATTTTATTTTTTTTAACGTTGATATCAATGATTCAATGTGCATATAGAGCTAACAAATATTTCTGTTTCGAATTGATTAGTTTTTTTTTTTCCTCTTATAAAAGAAATGATTATTTCATTTGATTTTAGGTTTTGAGAAGCTGAGGTCAGAATTTCTTGTTAGATTAGATATGATGCGTAAAGTCTATGCTCAACATTATATAGTTCCATTTAGTGAAACAAACAGTGTGACATCACTCTTTGTATTATCCTACATGCCATTATTGGGGACTAATGGAATTTATCTTTCAATTTTGTTTGCCCCTTCATTTTTTGAAATGTGTTGTGCTGGTTGTTGAGTGAGTAAAGGCAACATAATTTTTGGATATAAGATAATGAAAAGTTAAGAGCTCCTTCAAAAAATTGCTAAAATTAAACATTGAAGATTTAAAAATTATATGAAGGAGTTCTTGAAATGACTTTTATTCTCTTGATATCAATCCCTTATCTGGTGAGAGAAATTTTGTTGGATTTACGTAATGCAGATTACCTACCCACACAATCATATGCTACTTCTATTCCTATAAGTAATTTCTTTTACTCAATACATAATTACAGATACCTGTGAAGGATTATCCTCCTGACCGGTAGCATTTCCTTATCTTTCTACCATTATTTGTTTTTTTTGTACCTTGTGTCTTTCTGAATATTTTGGTTGTAAAAGTTTATTGGTTGCTCAATTTGATAATTATGATGATACTGATTCTCCCTCCCTCCCTCCCTCTCCCTCTCTCTCTCTCTCTCACACACACACACAACACACACACACATATATATATATGTATATATAATGAATATAATTTCTGAAAAATATCTTCTTAAAGAGTGGGTGCAATTTATATTTGTATTTTCATGTTATTTCTATCTTGCAATCTCTTTAGTACGTCTAGAATATACAACTTTGTTATTTGCTTTTACAAATATCGTTGCCTGGTCTCTTGCTTTTGTTACCATTATTACCAGATTGCCCATTTTTTTCCCCATAATTTTGTAGGTGAACAGAATCAGGGAGCTGCCGCAGAACAAAAATATAATAGCAACACACACTGATTGTCCTGAAGTAAGTGATTGGTTGAAGATTTATCTGTCTTGTATTCTGTAGAGTAGTGATTTACTTAATTGCAACAACAGTAACATTTTCCTGATTTCTTTGTAATAGGTTCTTATTTGGGATGTTGAGTCGCAACCTAACCGACAAGCTGCTCTTGGAGCTTCAGATTCTCGCCCAGATTTGGTGATCGATTGTTCTTTTTCCATGATTTATTTTTTGTGTATCGTCTTGTTATATTTTTTTGCTAAATTGATTATTTACTTTCATTTAATAACCTCACAGAAACACCTCTGACTCTTCACTGAGAGCTGTTAGAGCCGAGGTGCTTTTTCCTGCTGGAGTAGATAATCTAGAACTCTCTAGTTTGATTACTGGAGGATAGAAAATTATGTTGTACACTGTAATAGTATTCTGTAATGTTCTCTACAATTAATGTGATTCACAGTTGAAATTCATCCTTCTTGTTTACCAGGTTTTATCTGGACACCAAGACAATGCAGAGTTTGCTCTTGCAATGTGCCCTGCTGAGCCCTTTGTGCTTTCTGGAGGTTAGACATGAGTCTCTTAGTGCTTCCTTGTTGGAATCTTTGCTTGGTAAAGCTTATGATGAGTTTTCCTACAGGGAAGGATAAAACTGTGGTGTTGTGGAGTATCCAGGATCATGTTTCAACACTTGCCACTGATGGATCCCAATTGGCAGAATCTTCTAGTTCAATTGCAAAAGCTGCTGATAATTCTACAGTTGGTCCTCGTGGTGTTTTCGAGGGCCACACTGATACAGTTGAGGATGTGCAGTTTTGCCCATCAAGGTAATACTTACTGATTCTAATATATTGTATGGATTAACATATATATTACAATCCGCACATCAAAGTTATGCTTGAAGATAACTTGTCTTTTGTCTTTGTTTTATTTTCTGTTTACTTCTCTTGATTGCATGTTTGTTTCACTCTGTTTTTTCTACTCCTTAATTTGCAGTACTACCACTAATTGCTTTCTCATGTGTCCTTTCTAATCTGACATATACTGTATTTTGTAGCTCTCAGCAATTTTGTAGTGTTGGAGATGATTCTTGTTTGATATTGTGGGATGCGAGAATCGGAAGCAACCCTGTTGTTAAGGTAGGATGAATATTTTCTTGATTGCTTGGCGTCTTTGTACTTGTTGCTTTCATTTTGTATTAAAGACTGACTAGTTGGGAGTTGGGTTATGCTGATAAAGCTGGAATTTGTTCTCAACAAATGTCTTTAAATGATTTGAAGTGTATCAAATTTGACTGGTCTCGATTGAGTTGAGTGCAAGTAAAATTTAGACCCAACTTCTGTTGAAATTTTGATTTCCAGATAGCTGGATTTCTAGATTTGATTTTTATCTCTATTATTTAAATTCCCTTTGCATGTTTCTCTAAGCAGCACCAACTTAGCATTTCTTGCTTTGACTTCTATGTTTGACTCAACATTACCTGTTGTCACTGTTGCTAGTAAGATCTGAGTGATGGCTCTCTGGCCCGAACTTGATAAATGTGATCTTTCTCAATAAATGGTAAAACATCTGGACTTTGGGATCTGAGTATCTTTGAAACTGTTTTCTTATGGTTGAGATCTTTTCTTTTATCTTGAAATTCTAAGGGATATGGAAAAATCATTGCCTGGTCAGAATTTTTGGATTAGAGTCTGATGTTTTTTTGATAATTTTCTGCTTTATTGATTCATCCTAATCCTTTCTGTTATGTTGCTTTATTTGATAATTTTTGCTTTATTTGATAGTAGTTTCCATGTAAAGCTTCCTCTATTAGTGGTTTGCTGCTTTCATCACCTAGGATTTTACTTGAATTATTAGGTTGAGAAGGCGCACAATGCTGATCTTCATTGCGTAGATTGGAATTCTCATGATGAAAATTATATTTTGACAGGGTATGCCAAAATTTTAACACTCTTATGGTGACTGTAAAAGTTTACATAATGATTGATTAATTCATTTTCACGTTGATCTCATCATGCTCTGCTGGTTCCATGATATGATTTCAGGTCTGCGGATCATACAGTTTGCATGTTTGATCGCCGAAATCTAACATCTGATGGAGTTGGTTTGCCTGTTAATAAATTTGAAGGTCATAAAGCTGCTGTTCTCTGTGTCCAGGTATTGCATTTCCTTGTCTGATTGCATAGTATTCTTTTCATAATAGATGTCTGATGTGTTTCCATTACATGATCCAAATAAATCTATGCAAATCTCAGTGGTCACCTGACAAGTGCTCTGTCTTTGGGAGCTCAGCTGAAGATGGCTTGTTAAATATCTGGGACTATGAGAAGGTAGGGTTTATGGATACTCTTTCCAGTAGAAATATGATGTTATTTGCTTCGTTTTTTGCTTATCCTAAATCATAAGAATGCTTCTTTACTACACCTTGGTGATAGATATGTAAATGTTATTTATTTGGGTGCAGGTGGGTCAGAAGGAAGAAACAGGGTCCAAATCTCCTAGTACTCCAGCAGGCTTGTTTTTCCAACACGCTGGGCACAGGTGGATGCCTTTTCTGTTTATGATATACAATTGGCCATCTAACTCTTTGCATTTTGCTTATCGTTGTGTGATGCAAACTCTTTTACGTGATTTTGTATCCTGGAAAGCATGATTATCGCATAGTTGAGGAGCATAGGTGATCCTAGGGGCAAGCCTGAGGTCTGCGCCTCTTGAACATGAGGCCAAAAAAAAATAAAAAATGCAATGCGTGTATACTTTGCATAGATCAACACTTTAATTGTTGGAACCATATTAAATGTGAAGAAAAGAATGAAAAACAAGTATTTTTCCTCCAGAATGAAGTTCCCACAATACTTATGTTTTCCTCGAGAAAAAAACGTCTTTAAAAATCTTTATAGGGATCTTAAAGATGTGTTTGGGGTTAGAGGGTGGTCTAAACAAGAGGTGAGCAGGAGGCACACCTAAAAAGGTACAAGTGGTGCTGAAAGGCGTGCGCCCCAAGAACAACACCTGCCTGTTGCTTGTAGAGGCTCTATATCCAGTGCCGTCTGCGCCTTGCGCATGCCTCTAATAACTATGGATTATCGATGCCTTATTCATAGAGATAATTGAGCTCTTCTGTTTGGGTTTACACTCCTAGAAGGGAAGAAGATGAAACTAAGGCCCAAGCATATTAGGGAACAATTATTATCTTAAAGCTTCAGCTTTAATTACTAGCTTAATCTTAGGGAATACTATTAGGAATAGTATCTTATAAGTAATGGACAGGGTCAAGCATCACAGTAGGCAGAAAAGTTATGTATTGTCTTTCGGCTATTAGGTGGGATGGTGTAGTGATCCTGACAGGAATTATTCCTGGTGTAATTTTATTTCAAATAGATCATTACTCTTTTATATAATTCATTCTTTTATGCTCTTTACTCTATCACTTATCATGTCGGGCATTTTATGATCCTCTGTCTCTGTGTTTTACCACATAGATCAAATTTTCTGTTGTGTTGGTGTCTGAGACTGAAATGAAGCTAGCAAAAATTTCTACTACCTAGTTTATATGACCTTCACCCAAATGTCTTTTTGTAATTTGCTGAATGAAATAGCCCAAGTAAGATTTGAAACCCAAATTTAGATAAATGCACCCATATATATAATAACTCATCTAAGAATAACTTTTGCAGTTGGTGGATTATTTTGCCCTCGAACATGTGTTATGCCATACTTATTCTTGTATCGATCAAACAAAAACAATTTAACATATGCTTCTTCTATGTTATGGGATTGAAATATGAAAGTGGAGGCCCACATTAGAAATATAATTTTTTTCTTAATTTTATACCCAAAAAAAAAACTGAATTTTATCTTAATTCCCATTTCCAATCATTGTCTTCCTAAAAGATATGTTATCCCTTAGCATTTTTAAACTGCTTGTGAATGAGAATACTTAGTTAAGTGTTTCTTTTCAAATTGTGGTTATTTTGATTAACAGGGATAAGGTTGTCGACTTCCACTGGAATGCATATGACCCGTGGACCATTGTTAGTGTATCAGATGATGGAGAATTCTGTGGTGGCGGTGGTACTCTGCAGGTATTACATTGTTCTATGGTCTTTACTACAACGCTTCGTAATATTGTTCACCACATATTTTAGGCATACCCATATGGGAGTGTGTGATCATGTGAAAATTGTCGTGGCAAGTACGCTGGTGCACTGTGTTCTATAACGATGACAATTTTCAGCTGGGCTAATAATTTGGCCTCAAATATGACATGATCTGTGTTCTGCTATGTTTTTGCAGCTGTGGCGGATGACTGATCTTCTATACCGGCCCAAGGAAGAGGTTTTGTCTGAGCTTCAGAAATTCAAAGACCATGTGATCGAGTGCTCCAAGACTTCTTGAAAAAACCATGGTTTGGGCATTTCAAGAAAGTCATGTTTCTCTTTACTGCACTTTTGTCTTTTCTTTAACTTGTTGAAATGATGTAGGAATGAATTTGAAATGTAGGAATTAAGTAGACACTAATTGCTGTTCTGCTTTGTTTAGGTATTTGGCATGTTCAAGAGTTGGGATTTGATTTTGCAACTTACCAGACATTTTATCTCTAGTGGACTTGCTAAATTCTGAATGCCTTTTATTGCAACTGTGTGTTGGATGTGTAGAAATTTGGCAAAATGCATTTTTAAGCCCTTGCAGTTGCACACTGGCACTTTCACATTATGTTTTGTTTTGTTGTTTCTGGTTTTTGTTTTTGTTTTGTAGTCTCTGTTACTTTAAAATTTTGTTTTAATAGGTTTCTGTTTTTGATTACGACTTTTACTCACTTTTTAAATCTGTTTAATCAAATATGTACGAAAATTTTGTAAAACAAAGCATGTGGTTTGGGTCACTAAATTTGAAATCACTTAAAATGTGAGTGAATTCAAAACATTTTTTTTTTTGGTAATGAGAATATTTCATTAATTTGATTTTATGGAGTGAAAATTACTCCTAGCTCATCTATTATAAATGGCTCGTTACATGGATTAGAACCAGGACGAAAATATCGCTATATTTTGGTGATACATTGCTGAATGTTGTGAAAATCAAGCTATTGATAATATTGTGCTTCAATTTTATTTCGTCAAAATATTGGTGATATATCGCACATATTTTGATTTCGATGAAAATATATATAAAATCGTGATGTACTGGCGATATATCGTGCATTTTCATATTTCGGTGGAAAATGTGTGGTTTTTTTTTTTTTTTTGAATGAATACATATCAGTGAATGGAACATCGGCTGTTTTGTTTTTTTTATTTTCCTTTTTCCTTTTTTTATTATGAATGAATATATATTAGTGAGTCGAAAGTGGAGATAATCATATCAAAAATCATTGAGTGATGACAATATTCATATCTCACATTTTCATAAAATAAATAATTATTTCTTTACATATAGTCACACATTTATTTCATATCACACATTATATACATTTTATATACAAAATTTCTCATGTTATCATAGCAGATAACGTTTATATAATAATTTATCTCTGCATTTATTGTAAATATATCATTTTATTTGAAACTTATGTTCAAGATATGTATAAATGTTAGATATAATATTCTTTAAACTACTAGATATATTTTCCAATTTTTTACAAAATTTCCAATTTTTTTTCAAAAGATGACCGATATTTCCCCCGAAACCAATATATCCATCGATATTTCCGTAAAATCAAGGTACTGATATATCCATCGAAACCGATATTTTCGTCCTTGATTAGAACTTAATTTAGGTTCCCAAGTTAGAATGTAGTTAGCAATGAAGCATATCTGCAGTATCTGGAGAGATTTACAAGCTATCAGAATGTAGCATATCTGAAATATTTTAAATATTGCATTTTGTTCTGTAGCTAATAAATTGACCTTTATAATTTTGTTCTATTAGATCAATAGAATGATAATCATTTCGAAAAGATTTATGACTTGTGTATGGCGTGAATTTCTGGTATGTTAATTGAAGAAATTTAATTTCACATAGCTTGCAGGCGGGAATATCGTTTTACATTTGTTCATAGAATCTTCTCTATTTTTTTCTTTCTTCTCTAAGCGATGCGTTTGAAATGTGTTTTGCATTCCAGATATCTTGTGGTGTCATTTTGGGTACAATTTTGATGAGATCAAAGTATTTCAAATATGAAGATTGTAGGGTACATATTTTATGGGTGAGAATTTGAATATTAAAGGTATTTATCCATATTTATCAATAATCATTAACTGTGCATATTGTATGAGCAAGAATTTGACATTTAAAGCTTTCTACCTACATTTATCAATTCAATAATGATTTATTAATTGTTTTTATGTATAATTATCAGAATAATTGCATGAAATCTCTCTAGGTTTAAAAATAATGTGAAACTTTCCTGTGGTTTTGTAAATAAGGTCCAAAAGCGCTTTTGGGTGTTTTTTTTTTTTACTAGAGAATGCCTTATTTACAATTCTTTGACTATATGAAAGACTCATTAACTTGTTGGTAATTTTAAAAAATTTCCTTTAATTGATTTTTCTTTTACAATTTTATTTATTTTTATTTTACTTTTCTGCAGGGATTCACTACAAAATTTATGACTTAATTCTCAAATTTTACAAAAAAATTAAACTGTAACATTGCAAAAATATTCCTATTATTATAAATACATATATATATATATATATTTATATATGGACTAAAATACAATAAAGAATATTAAACTAATTATCAAACATATATATTAATTACTACTTTACTACATATATGATAGTCAGATCATGGTTTGGTTTTGCGGTTTTTTTGTGTAAATTTAAATTGCATTGCCATATGCGGTTCGGTTAATTTTTCAAATTTAAACCGCGGTTTTTTTTGACTAAACTTGATTATGCGGTTTTCAAGCGGTTTGGTTAGTTTTTTAAAGTTTTAAAATTAACACTGAACATAATTACTCTTTCAAATGTTCCCCATGACAACACACGATACCGGTATAACAATTTAATTTCACCATGTCAAATGGTTATCCATGTCATATAGAAAGGATAACATGTATTAAACCAAATATAAAACAACAATGCTCTAGTATTGATAAATCATGATAGTCTAAAATGTTTTTCACAGAATTATGTTATTTGATCACATAAGCAGTAGCCCAAATTCATTGACACTCCACTTGATATCATTTCTAAATCACATAAACTTCATACATTAAGAGATACTAAAACACGTTTTCATTATATCACATAACTACATTATTAAATAACAATCAAGTTAGAATTTAAAAAAAAAAAAAAAAAAAATATATATATATATATATATATATATGTATGTATTTGGTGGTGCGGTCGGTGCGGTTTTGAACATAATATGGAAATTGCACCGTTTGAGCGGTACGGTTTCCTTAGAGAAAAATTAACTGACGGTTTATCGGAAAAATTTACAAATATCGGTGCGGTTTGAACTGTTTGGTCGGTTCGGATGGTTTTAAATTTTTTTTGCTCAGCCCTATATGATACAAATTAACATATATATATATATATATATATATATATATATAATTTCAATTTCATTACTACATATTTATATACTATGTATGTTAACGTAATGGTTTGGTAAAAAAATATTAGTGCTTACTGCTGCTTCTTCTACATCTAACATTTCTGATGAGTGTGTTGTTTGGATGCGCAATGACCAGTTGTTGCTAAGCTGGATGTTAGTGAGAGCATGCTTGGTCATGTTAGCTTGAGGTTAATTTTGACATACACTTGAATCAAATTTTCAAAGCAAGTCTAAAGCTAGGTTGCTGCAGTTGTGGTTATCTTTACAAACTTCAAAGAAATGTGATCTTTCTGTTAATGAGTACATTCTCAAGATGAAAAGTTTTGTTGGTGATTTAAATTCTGCTGGAACCCTTATTTTTGATGATGAGTTGAGTTTGTATATTCTTGGTGGTTTGGGGTTGAGTTTGAATTTCTGGTTACCTCACTGCTCAATCTTCATCTCTAAATTTTCCTGAGGTACAATATGATTTGAAAACGCATGAGTTTAAGGATTCAAAATCACAATGCTTCTATGGTTGCATTGCAAACAAAGTTTACATCCAATCTTTCTGCAAAATAGGATTTCTTGTTGGTGTATGTTCCACACAATGATTTCAGTAGAAATGTTCCTGCAATATCTACTAAAAAAAAAAGAAACAAAACATGACTTACTAAATTTCTAAATTATTACAAACTCGAAGTCAGCTCTCCGAGGTCAGCTAGTTGAGGTCTTTTGAACAGAAATCTACTAGGCAGAGACATCAACTGATGTCAGCTATTAGAACGTCTACTCCCAATAACAAAATTCAGCTCTCTGAACGTCTACTCCCAACAACAGAAGTCAACTCTCCGAACGTCTACTCAAATTGCGGCAGGAGTTTACTAACAACACGTTTACTCACAGAACATCTGCTAGACAGAATGTCTACTCATACAAAAAGAAGACAAGTTGAGTCTAGGAAACCCTCTCTTTTTAAGACAAATCACGTCCAGGTAGTGTTCATTGGAACCATGTGTTGCCTCAAAAAATAAAATGACTTACGTCTTGTAAGTGGTAGCACCACAAACTCACAAGCTCCTGCGAGCTCTGGCAAAAGAGAACTGAAACACAAATGCAATGATGGAAAGAAAACAAGAGTTTTTGCAAAATTAAAATTTTGTGAAAATTGTGTTTGGAATGCATGACATACTTCCCTATTTATAGGCATCCACATCTGGGGTTAAAATAAATTAAAGATGAGAAATAACTTTCAGACCATCATCAACACTTGTAATGACCTCAAAGCACACATAATGTCTACTTTGAATTTCAAAACTCAGTAGACTATGGTCAATAGCTAAACACACACTCTACTAGTATAGAGACTCATTTGATCTCTACTAGCTAAGACTTGTTGGGCAACCTTCTTGTTTTCGAGTCATAAAAAGAGCCAGCCCAGTCCGCCCAAATCCAGCCCTAAATGCAATTGCCAAGGACAACGGTCCACAATCGAGCTTGAGTCTGAGCCGGAGCTGGGTCGAATGCGCGTGTGTTACACAAGCTCTCTTCTTCATGAGTGAGCAACTAGTAGCTCCATATGTCAAAATCATATTTATATTAGCTTTAAATGTACACTTTTTTCAATGTGCATGAGATGAATAACTCTCCACTCGTACATCACTTGACAAATCTCATTTCAAATGGTTAATTTCAACACTTTCCCTTACCAAAATTCGATTTTGAGTGATTTAACATGTCTCGATTATCTACTCCAAACTTAGATTAATATTTTGACATTTAATTATCCAATAATTAAATTTAATTGCCACCATCACTAACTTAAAACCAATTTCAACATTCTTCTCTGATGTGTGGAAATGGTGGATCTGGAGGTGGTTTTGCTCGTGGCAAAGATCGAGGTGGTCGGTTTCATAAAGGTTTTGGACCGTGTCTGTGTGGTAGGACTGAACACACAACTTTTACAAGAGATTTGATAACAGTTTCAATGGAAGTAATCTTAGTACATCAGGCCATGTTTACTACAAATTGATATTTTGACAGTGGGACAACAAATCATGTCACTGCAGATCTTGAGAATTAATTGTCTATTAAAACTGACTATAAAGAGTCTAAGATCAACTTCAAGGGGGAGTATTAGAGTAATCCAGTCAGCATCCACTCAACACTCCTTTAAACTACAACTAACTATTTAGATTGTCCAGCCAACATGTCACTTACATAATTTTTAACCAACTCTCCTATATATCTTGTTCTTTGTCATGAATTAAATCACCTTTTCTTTTCTCTTATGCATAATGTATTCTTCTTTCTATCTTCTTTTTTAACAAAGTGATATATATATATATATACATATATATTATTTTTACGTTGGACCGACGTATACAATTGTTGTTTCTGTATATAATAGAGAGATTTGAATTGAAATCTTACTCTCTTTCTTAAAAAAAAGAAAAAAAAAAAAACCCACCCCTATACTCTCATTTAAAAACACTTACACAAACATATATAAGTAAATTTGGTTCTTAATCCAGATATATCCAAAAGTGTATGACAATGTAAGTAAATAACTAAACTTTAATACGAATTAACGAAAGTACAATATCCCGACATTTATAAACATGACACTCAAACTTCATACAACATTAAATATAAAAACTGTAAAACAAAAAAAAAAGAAAAAAAAACATAATAATTAAGTAACTATTTGAAAGCAATTATGAACCCTTGGATACTTTATGATAGGTAGAATAGGACAGGAGGAGGAAGGAATATTAATGAGAAGTTATGAGTGGACGTGAAGTTCTTAAAAAGCCATAGACCCTATGATTAGACCTCTAGATTCCTCCCACGTTTATTTAATTAAAAAGGGCTATCTTTAACTCTTTATTTCTTTATTTGAACCCCTTTTTAAAGCAAGGATCGATGCCAATATGATAACATACTTTAATCATTTATATTATCTAAAATTCACAAAACAATTAGCCTATTAAGGATGGACATGTCATTGTTGTATTTGGTAACAATAAAGCTAGCCTTCTTTTTTAAACTATTTGATTATTCTTTTTGTAAAAAAGGGTTGGTTCTCATTGCATATGATGATGATTGTGAAGCCAATATTAGATTTGCAAATCACAACATGGGCCAATCATATTTGTTTAACTTATTCGTCGTCTAAAGCCATATCATTAAAAGATGAAGTGATAAATTTGATTCGAGTGTTTGATTAACAAAAGGAGATTATAATTGGCTTAAAAAGAAGGAATTATAAATCATAATTGAAAAGATAATAAAAATCTATCGTACTTTGGACCCATGCATTGAAGTTGAGGAGACACGTTTCGATGTGTGAAGGGATAACATTTTTAGAAATTAATTTTTGATTCTTGCTTCACTATAATATTTTTTGTTTTTTCTAGCAGTTATAATGTTATTATTATGTTCTTGAATTTTTGGCCCACTTTTGTTTTCTCTTTAATTGCAAAACCTATTAGCATTTCCCTTCAAAAGTTTGTTAGGACCCTACGATTCAAGTCTACAAGATGAATTTGGTATTACTTGTTAGAAATTAATTAAATCAAATAACATATTTTAAATAAAATTGGCATGTTTGAATATGAACAACCTAAACAATCAACATGCTCCATAATAATTAATATAATTGGTGAAGAACTATAATTTTAAAGACGGAAGCATATTTGAATTAATGAATCAAATCAATTTCAACAAGATTTGGTATGATTTTCAAATGATTAGTTTCTTCTTCTTCTCTTTTACATAGAAAGACTACAAAATAAGGACTATTTTCTTACTTTCTACATTTTTTACGTATAAAGACTATAAAACGTGGATTACGTTATACTCAACAAATTGAAATCTAATAATATTCACACATAAAATGTGGATTACGTTATACTCAACAAATTGAACCTAATCATATTTACACATAAAGTTGATGATGATTCCAATACATTTAATTACTTAAGCCGCATTTGATCACTTTAATTGGGTCACTTTTGGACACTTGGACATTTAATTTTACATGTCTTAGCACAATAAGACAATTTAGGACCGTAATACCCTCTATATAAGCAAAACAACAATATAATAGACTCCACTAGCAACTACTTCACATACATACAATAAAAGAGTTCATTTAATCTTTCCTTTTCCATCCGATGCATGTAGTGCATCCATAGACGAAAATATCGCCATATCGCTGATTTATCGCGGAAAATAGCCTACCGATATCGCATGGACGAAATTTTTGGGCAAAATATCGCGGATAAATCGGCGATATATCGCCAATTTATCGGCTGTCGGTGGAAATCATTTTTTTTTTTTAATAATTGGTTGGTGGAAATGCATGATTTTTCTGTTTTTTTTTTTTTTTAATAATTGTACACCTATTTTCCAATATCTGAATCCAAACACATCCTAAATGTATGATATATTTAGGGTTTAGAAAACAAATATTCTTCTTTGAGTTGGTCTTGTGTGCACTTGGTGCACATGCAATCCGGGTCGACCCGGTTTTTGACCCGGATCCGCGTGTTTTTTAATTTTGCCTTTTGTTTTTTGCTTCAGGTTGTGACCTTTATGTTGTAAATGTGTGACCTTTATGTTATAAATGTGTGACATTTATGTACAACTATCATGACCTTTATGCACTGTAACTTAGGAAAAAAATGAAGATTTTCAACACAATTTGTACTATGTACCTTTATGTGATATTAATGCGACCTTTATGTTATATTATGTCAACCTTTATGTACAAATATTCTGACCTTTATGCATCTTTATATATTATATAAAAGTCAGAATATTTGTACATAAAAGTGACATAATATAACATAAAGGTCGCATTGATATCACATAAAGGTACATAGTACAAATTGTGTTGAAAATCTTCATTTTTTCCCTAAGTTACAGTGCATAAAGGTAGAGATAGTTGTACATAAATGTCACACATTTATAACGTAAAGGTCAGGACAAAAATTTGGAAAAAAAATAAAAAAAAATTAAAAACTCGCGGATCCGGATCGGATCGACCCAGTTTTTGACTCGGATCCACGTGTTTTTGAATTTTGCTTTTTTTTTTTGCTTCAGGTTGTGACCTTTATGTTGTAAATGTGTGACCTTTATGTTATAAATGTGTGACCTTTATGTACAACTATCATGACCTTTACTTAGAAAAAAATGAAGATTTTTCCTAAGTTACAGTGCATAAAGGTAGAAATAGTTGTACATAAAGGTCACACATTTATAATGTAAAGGTCATACATTTATAACATAAAGGTCAGGACAAAAATCTGGAAAAAAAAATAAAAAAAATTAAAAACTCGCGGATCTGGGTCGGATCGACCCGGATTGCATGGATCTTAGATCCGTGCACCTGGTGCACAGGAGTTTTTGTATTCTTCTTTTACAAGTATTGTTCTACAAAACGACACTAAGTCGAGAAAGAGATACAAAACCTAATATACACAAAACCTCGGGGGCTTTGCCCCGAACCCCCATCGAGGGGAGCATTGCCCCCCAAACCCCCGGACCAGGGGCACGTCGCCCCCTGGACCCCCGACTCACTGACCGGTCAGCGAGACCCCCGACCAGCTCAGCGTAGGGGAATCAAGACATCCCAACACAATATATGTATTAATGTTACTTATTATATTATGTAAAATGTTAGATATATTTTTCAATTTTTTTTACAAAGTTTTTATATATTTTTTTAAAAATGTCCGTTTTTTTAGTTTATCTCTAAATTTGTTGTAAACATATCTTTTTATTTGAAATTTAAGTTCAATATATGTATTAATGTTACTTATAATATTATATAAAGTACTAGATATTTTTTTCAATTTTTTTTACAAATTTTTAAATTTTTTTGCGTAAAAACCGATATATCCACCGATATCGATATATCCGTAAAATCAAGGTACCGATATATCCGTCGATACCGCTATTTTAGTCCTTGAGTACATCAGATTCACCTTGTTTGTGATGTTGCACATCATATTCACCCTCATCGGATACATGACAACCTAGTCAGCATGCTCCTTTTTTCAGGTTGGGGTCGGCAAATGGTTTCGGATTTCAGGTACCCGAATTGACCCGATCGGGTCACTTTTTATTCTTAAAATTTTGGATATTGGGTATCCAACATCCAATACTATAATTTCAAATCGGTTTTTGGGTGTCCTAAAAACTATTCGGTTATCCATTTGGATATCCGAATATATGTATATTTTTTGACACTCCTATAACAATAGTTTGATGTATTTTGTTGATTGAGTTTGTGTAATTGTATATTACGTTCAATGTCTTCAATAAATAATTTGTTACGTATTACAATCAATTCTAAATGAGAAAAGGAAACTCATATATTTTATTACTAATCGATTAAATGAATTTTCTTAACGTTTTGACTAAGAAAATAACTACTATACTTTCTATTAAGATAATTTCATTTTAGGTTTTTAGCATAAAAAAAGAAGTTAATCAATCGAATCATTGATTAATCACAACATTTTCAATACTATTTGAATTCATTTCTAATCGAATTTTGTATTACCTTAGTTAAGAAATGTTACTTTTAGACGACTAAAATGAAACTTTAATTTGTGCATTGTAGTATCTATTTTTTTTTAAAAAAATTATGTTTCTTTTCTAATTAGTCTACTATATTCAATTAAGGGAAGTTATTTACATTGTCCAATTATTGGTTACTAAAAACCGATCCAAAAACCAGGTACCCGAATTTTTGGGATTGATTTCTTGTAACAAAATTAGATACCTGAAAAATCGAATACTTGAACCAAAAACTCAAACCCAACAATACCCGATCCGATGCCCACCCTTATCTGACGTGGGAGTTCACTCCGTTTGGAAACACAATATTTTTTGTAATTTATAAAAATACTATAAAAATAATAAAAATCTAAATAATAATATAAAAATACAAAAATAGTAATTGAATATTATTCAAAACCTAAAAAATATCAAAATGAAATCAAAAAATCATTTAAATCAACATAAAAGTAATACTAATAATTTCAATAATAATAGTAAAAAATCTGAAACTTTCATAAAAATGAGTAGTATTCAAAAATCTAAAAATATCAAAATAAAAAATCTGAATAATTTTTCAAATTAAAGTAAAATATGAAAATATCTAAATCAATATGAAAATAATAAATATATTCTAAATATAATTGGTAAAACTTGAGAATACCCATAATAAGTCCGTAGAACTCGTATGAGACCACCTTATAGATCTCCTTACGTGAGACAGAGCCCATATGGGTCATATGGCCCGGTCAACAGGGGTTAATGCGATCAATTAATTTGTGGGTTAACACAATCATAAAAATATTAGTAACACACACATAAATATATATATATATATATATATATATATATATAATTACATTACTTTTAACCATAAAATGAATATTTATACATGTAATACTACTACTTTTATGAACTTGTAAACTGGTATATTGATTTGTATTGATCATATTGACCGTGTTGACTAGCGTTGACCCGCATAAACTGGCATTAGCTGGATTGACCTATGTTGATTGGACTTTGACTGATTCATATGGAGTTCCGTCTGGACCGTCTCATGTGAAGAGATCTGTGAGACGGTCTCACATTAGACTTTTTCTCTAAAACGTCTGAATGTTATTTGCAATCTAAAAATATAAAAAGAAAAAAAAAAGAAAACTGAATAATTACCTAAAAATCTAAATAAAATTTCAAAAATATTTGTAAATATATATCAAGTTTGATTAGGGCAAGTCTACTCCTTTTATACCCATTGTGGACATATATTAATTAATTAATTTTATGTCACTTATTTTTTGGTTTAGTTTATCAATTAGTTAATTTTATGTTCTTTGTCCATAAATTAGGGTTTGTGTTTTTCCATGTGTATTAATCTTTTTTTTTTTTTTAAGATTATGAAGAACTCATGCCCCCACCCAACTGTAGGCCCCTCACTCGGATATGATGTAAATCGAGGGATATGTCTGAGTGGCAGACACCATTGGTAGAGAGCCAAAGAGGATATAGTTTTATTGATATATATTGTGATAAATGTATTGTTAATTCTTTTGAAATTATTGTGGGTTGTTAAATGAGTGGTTGATCACTTTCATTAAAAATGATGTATTCTTACATATTCCTAATGACGTTGTTGTGGACGCTTCCAGAAAAAGAATACTTGACGAATCAAAATGTAACCAGTGATGATAACTTTTACTTGAATCTTTTATAATATCTCATATATTGCATATTTTTATTGTACGACTTCAAATATTAAATAATGTGTATTAATTTTTTTTTTCTATTATGCATTGCGTATTTCGTACCTCCAATTTTAAAATTATGGATCTACCATTGCTAACACTACATGCATACATCAACATAATCCGTGCTACATCAGGTTAGCTCGCCATAGTTTGCTAGAGTTCCACATTTGTCCTGAAATTGTTAAAAAAAATAAATCGAATTCCCTCCAAAAATTAAAATTCATAAGTTTGAGAACAAAATTACAATTACATTTAATTATATAATTCTGTGAAAAGTTGTTCAAATTCTCTCAAAATATCAAAATTTTTGGGTTTGAGATTTGCAAGCAACAAAGTTATAATGGATTATGTGATGGTGAGACTAAATATGCACCTTTTAATCATATGAGACTAAATATACAACCATTAAAACCAAACTACCAAAGTGAAATGAACCTCTAACCTATGTGATCAAATCAACAATGTTGTCAATCATGTTTACAATTACGAAGATTTTGAACATCAAAGTTGTCGATCATTCTCTTAGATGTTAGTCATGGAACATTTTAATTGGAATTAGACAAGCTATAAACATATTCAACTCCATGTAAAATACGATGTGTAACTTAATTTTTTTAAAATATGATTTGAATTGAATTTTGTACATTCAGATAAACTTCGTTAAATTTTCAATGGAGATATATAGGTATGTAACGATGACTTAAGTAGCGTAGAATGACGAAGTTCATGAGTTCTAAATACAAAGACGACAAGTACGACTCTGGTTCAAGTTTGCCTTTTTCTTCGCTCATCTTTTGACACACACACTCAAATAGAGAATCGCACAAAAGACATTCAATCTCTATGAACTTAACAATAAATCTAAAATCGTTTGAGATTTGCATTTAAACGAAAAAGGAAAGAAATATGCATGAAACACACTAAATAAAGGGCCAATTTGCTACCTGAATTATTGCATTTTTTTCGGTGGATGTTTAAACTTAAATTTTTTTTCGATCATTAGTCATTCTCTTTGAAATTTTCAGTTTGCTACCTAAACTCAAAATTTTATACATTTTCAGCCAAAAAAAACCATTAGAAAACTCGAAAACGCAATCTATCTTCAAACAATCAACCAAAATGCAAATACACCAAAATGACTCAATTTCTCAGTCAAATTATAAACCTAAGTCAATTTAACGACTAGTTTAAACTTGAATTGAACAAAAATCATCATTCAAAACCCTAGAATGATTTTTGTTCTATTCGTGATCGGATCGAATGGGAATCATGAAATCGACTTGGGGTTATAATTTGGCTTCAAATAAGACTCATTTTGACATATGAATCATGCATTAAATATTTTTTTACTAATATTTGGAGATGAATTGTATTGTCGAGTTTTTCGGAAAATTTAGGTCGGAAAATATGTGAAAAATTGAGTTTGGGGTAGCAATCGAAAAGTTTTGTAGAGAATGACTAGTGATCGAAAAACTTTTTGAGTTTAGATACCCATTAGAAAAAAATGCAATAGTTCAGGTAGCAAATTGAAATCAAGCCTTAAATAAAACATCAAAATGGGCTAAGAATTCACACACATGATCTTCTATTATACTTGGTGTTACATCTCTTATTCCAAAATTATCACCAAATGCCACGTGTATATGATGACATCACTATATAACACATGACATGTATTAAACAATATAAAACATGATTAAATGTATCACCAAATGTTATAGATGATCTAATCCGAATATTCGTGTATATCATATTTTACCCTATATATTGAAATAGTCTCTGAAGAAGCAAGGAACTAAGACTTGGTAGAGCAATGTATATTTCACCACAACCCCAAACTTTGATCAATCATACACATTAAATGTCATAAATGCAAGAGTTTGAGTGAGAACAACTAACTAACAACTCCTGTTAGGGCAAGCTGTATTATCAATGACATTGGTGTTTATCAATTTCCCAAAGGGTCAATACATACTTTTATAGGTATTTTCTCAATAGGATGATAAAAGGTTCATTAATAGACTTCAGTCTTTTCTCATTTATCCAACAACTAACACATGCAAATTGATAACTGCACTATTTACTAGCGCCATAAATACATATGTGTATGTTCAAAGAATAAGCATTCATATATATCAATTGATGCACAATCAAACCACATAACTCAATAGTAATACAAATTCCGTGAAAAGAAAAATCGTACAACTTTGAATTTATTAACTTTGAATGCAGTGTGTGGAACAATTTCTATGTCATTCTCTCGTTCTTCTCTTCGAGAATAACTTTATTGATAATATGAGATTTTTGGAGTAGATTCCACAATTTGATCTCCTTCGTTATAACTTTATTCTTCATTAACGTTTATCTGAGAGCTTAACGTCTTGACTTTAGACCAAACATTGAAATTTTCAAGAATTGAAGACAACAACTCATGGATTTGACATTATGTCTTGGTAGATTCATTTTTTTTTAAAAACTTTTAAAATTGATTTGAATTCAAGTGGTTTAATACATCATTCTCAAACAAAACATTATTATTAGTTGAATTACGTGAAGAAAATGCACTTGAATCTATTTGACACCCTCTTGAATGGTTGAGAAGATTCCCCTTTAATATTTTGATATCTTCTGAACTTATTGATTTGTGGTGTATTGGTATTATGAAAGACGCCTCTATTTGTAATTGTAGAATATGAACTCTATCTCTAGCACTGCACATTATTTTAGTGTACATTTTACATTATTTTAGTGTAAAATCTGCAACTCATCTTTCATAGTTTGCTCTATTAGCACCAAAAAAGAATATTCCAATATGTTTTTTTTTTATTTTTTTACTTTTTTATTCATATATATATTCCTAATATTCATTATTATTGTTAATTCATCAACGGTGATCTTTATTAATTTATAATTGTTAAAAATATTATACTCCCCTCGTCTCGGGATAATTTGCACACTTTCCTTTTCGGGGTGTCCCGGGATAATTTGCACACCCCCGAAAAGAAAAGTAATTTTTACCAAATTATCCCTATAACTTAACATATTTACCTAATTGCCATTAGTTTAATAAGTAATCCTAACCCTAATCCTAATTACCTAACCTGCTAAACTGGTCAGCCTATTTTAACCCATTTAATCTACTAACCCAAAATACCCCACCCAGCCCAAAATACCCTGGTCAGCCCATTTTTATCACTCAAACCTTAACCTATGTTTTCTAGAACACTCTCGTCTCTTTATTCTCTCAGCCCCTCTTCTTCATCCCTATTCGTTCTCGTCTCTTCTTCATCCCCGTTCTTCATCTCTGTTCACTCCAGCCCCTCTCTCAGCCCTCTTCTTCATTCCTACTCTTCATCCCTCTCCAGCCCATTTTGCACTTTCGTTCTCTCTCATCTCTTCATTCTTTCCATTGCTGTTCATAGGAGATTTGAACAATTTTTTGAGGTTTCTCCCGAAACCGAAGAAATAGCTTACGATTCGGAGGATTCTTTTGTTGCTGAGACTCAGTCGTCGGAGATAGAAGTAGATTCGGTCGATGATAGACTATACGTCGGAGATAGGGCCATCGGTTGCAGATCTGTGGCTGAGCCTTCTACTCCAGGCGGCAATATCCAGCACAGTCCCGATTACGAGCTTGGATCCTTCGGTTCCTCTCGATTTGGGTTCTGTTAGTTAAAAAAGTTCATGTATTCTATTCTCTCCCTTTTTGTGCTTATTTTGCTGGTTGGTGCCCCTGTGTGGGCTTATTATCTGTTGATTGTTGGTTGATTCCGCTTTGTGGGATTTTACATTTTGGTTGCTGCTTGGGATAATCTGCACACTTTCCAGAAATGTTTGTTTTCTGGTTTCCTTGATGTGTGATGCTACTGTCCCTAGGGTTTTTTTTTTTTGGTTGGTGATTAAACTCCTGTGTGAGTTTAGAATGATCTAATTGTGACTTGTCTAAACTGTTTGAGCCGGTAGCTTGAAGTAGCAACCCAATTTTGCTACTTCAATGTTGCCTTGAGACATAGTGATCAGCCCAGTGATGAAATTGATCTGAGGGCTAAGTTTTGTTAACAACAAATTGTTAATGAAACTTGTACTAATATAAAACCAGAAGTACACAATTGTCCAATGTTTATGGCCTAAGCAAAACACATCTACATGATGTTTATGCCATAAACAAGGGATGATGTACAAAAAGCATTCCCATAGTACCCTAATTATAACCTAAGGCAGCCATTATTTCTGTAATCCCATAACTTACATTTGCCTATTGTAATGTTATAAGCTGTTCTATTGCTTGCCTTACAACTCCCTCTTACTCTTCTAGAGTGATTGAGAGTATACCCTCTCTTGTAAGGTGATCTTTTCCCAAATGGGGCAACTTGTAGTTGTTGTGTCCAAACTACTTCATAATTTCTGTAAGGCATGCTTGCAAGCTCAGAAACACACTATTAATCTTGCTTGGTTCCAACTGCGCATATGCCGTTGTAATATTCGTGACCAAATCCTCCAAATTATAGGAGGCAGTTTCAATTTGAAGAGATTGAATAGCCCTGAAAAAGCTCAAGTCTAGAATATTTATATCCGGAAAATTAGGCGGTTGAAACATTAATTCAATGTTAAAGCCATTAACAGTAGCAGCCTCTCTGAAATCTGAGTCTATGTCACTGATGTGTGGTCTTGCATTGTCTTGTTGTATTATTATGTGTCTGCTGGGAGGCATTTAGGTGACTTGTGAGTTGATATTGGTTAAATGATGAATTTATTCTGATAGCAAAAAAAATTGAGAAAATAAGTGCATAAATAGGGTAAACCTGATGCAATATGCAGTCCTTTATGACCTCTTTGTTGATCGTGTCAATTGGTTTAGTAATCAAAGTCTCTCTGACCTGATTAACGCTGTTACGAAGGGCTGGTTCTGTTTTGTGAATGAAAAAATACCGATTTTTTCATTGAACAATAGAGCTCCCTCAGCAGAATATTGAGGTCGAGCAACGACACACATGAACATAACTTTCGTTATGAACCGTTTGCTCTTGCAAGATCTATATACACCATCTTCTTCTTTTAACTTGTACGCCCTCTCCGTGGCCCGTTGCATATAAAACCACTTTTCGTCTATGTGAACAACATTATGCATAGTTTGATACCTGATTTTTTTGGCTGATGTGTCAAACTGTAAATGGCTTAGACTGAATTTTAACCTTTGTACCATGTTTGCATCGATTAATGTTGGTTTGACAGCATTTGTGTGGGGTTTTATCACCCCAGTTTTTACCCACCTCCCAACTGAACTTTTGCTGGTATTCAACTCCTTTGCTAACCTTCTTATGTTGCCTCGTCGACAAAATGATATTACTTTGAATGTTGATGAATCTAAAGGCACTGGACCAAGTCTGATTGTTCTTGTTTGCTGTAAAAAAACCACTGGTAACCCCTGCCCATTCTGTTTTTTTGCAGTTGCCCAAATGCAATGGATCGTCCGGCGACTAGTTCCAAATGATGTAGCCGTCGACGGATCTTACCATGGTGGACTATCCCGTCCGTGCTATTGGCTAACAGATACTGCGCGATCCGGTTATGGTCTGATGGAGAAAAATGTGGTTCTCTCCTAGTGTTTGTCATATTTATAATTTTTGCTTGTTGGGTGTTGAACAATAGATGTAGGTATAAATGCTGACTGGTCAACATTTATAGAAGGGTGTAGATTTGAATTTTGATGTTTTAGGAGGAAGATTTGAATTAATTTAGTGTTTTTAAAAAAATTTAGCCATGTAAACCTGAATGTTAAATTAATGAAAAATGGAGGGAATTTTCCCAATTTGATTGAATTTGGTTGAGTATTGCATTCCCATAATGTTTGCTGGAATGTTTGTAGATTTGTGCAAATTTTCGATTTTGTTGCAGCAAATTTACTGTACAATAGAAATCTCTTGTTTTTCCTTTTTTATTTTATTTTATTAAAAAGACAAGATTTTTAATACCCTAATCAGAACTTAAATATTTTTAATTTTTGTTGACTTTTCAACTCAAAAAGCAAAAAACAACATTTTCTTATTCCACGTGCCGGGATAGGTGTGCAAATTATCCCGGGACGGAGGGAGTATATGTTTAAATCTTATTTAATATAATTATAAAAAAAGAAAACAAATATAAAGTGAATAATATAAAAAGAAAAGGAAAAGAAAATGAATGGAAAAAAAGATTAAAAAAATTAAAAAGAGTAGCACAAGTGTTGAAGTGCAAAATTTATTTTATTTTATTTTTCAAAAAATTTGGCGTATATTTTAACATACTTTTGGAGGAGAAATTACACCAAAATTTGGTGTTATGGTACATTGTTGGAGATTTTATTACCATAATATCTTAATAAAATGTTGCTACTTAAATATTGATCATTCATAATATGGTAGCATTACTGCCTTATTCATAAGATATAAGATATGTTGGTTTATAAGGTTTGTCTTGATTGACAAGAAATTGATATTTGGGCACTTAAAAAACACTTGGTTAGCTTCCAATATATATATATATATATATATATATATATATATATATTACAATTCCTGTTTTAAGAATAAAAAATTTAATTAAATACATGAATAAAAAAATTTGATTTATATTTAATATAATATTTAACATACATGTATTGTAATTTTATTAATGTGTCCACACAGAATTCGAGAAGAGTTAGTCCCAACAATAAGAATTAAAGGACTACTGACAAACCATAATCGCAAACAGACAAATAAAAAAAAAGAAAAAAAAAAGCATGGAATTGATAAACACGAATTCAATTGTGAAGAATCGAGAAATCTTATTCAAGTCAAGTCCAATTTGTTGCTTACAGTACTGTGGATGAGGAATTATCATCAAATCCTTTGATTGCGAAAAATGCAGAAAAAATAGACAGTATTAGTTACGTTAAATTAACTTGTTAAGCCTATGCATGATAATGAGCGGTTTTGAGATAATATTAAAATTACTATTCTCATGTCAAAACACAAGAATAATAATTATCATTTCAGTTTGGAAAATCCCCTCTCATTCTCACGCATTCAAGTTCCCCAAATTTAAATTTTTTATAGGTTAAAATTTATCATTATTTTTTAAATAATTTTGAAGAAATTAATATAAAACAACGAAAGCAACTCATAAATAAAAAGAAGCACGAAAATAAAAGCACAATACTCAAGAAAATAAAATTCAACAAGAAGTATAAATATGAGATAATCATAAATGAGTTTATTAAGTATTATTTATATATAGTTATTAAAAAAGGGAAACGAAAAATCATATATAAATGAGGCTAGTTCTAGGTAAGGATGAAAATATCCAGAAATATCTCAAATATTTCCATTTTTTCGCGTGATCGATACAAAAACGGGTACAATCGATATATCTTCGATATTTTCATTTTTTCACATAAAAACGAAAAATTATTTCAAAATATCGGTAAAATATCGATAAATATCGGTATCGATTTCGATATTGGTGGCTTCATGATACAAATTATAGAAAAATAGGTGAAATATTGGGGAAATATCGATAAATATCTGTGAAATATCTATAAATATCAGTGTTAATGTTGATTTTCAACATTAATTAGTTTTTCCTTTTTCTTATTTTTTTTTATCTAAATCCATTGATATTTAGTTGGAGAGATTTTAGGAGATTGTTTTTAACTCATGTGTTTCTTTGTAGAATCAAAAACTATGAATTTGATTTATTCAAAATAACTAATCCTATTTTTTAGGAGGGTTGTTTGTCAGAGGGTTTCAAAAGAGGTTTGACTTTTTCATAATAACTAACCATATCTTTTAGGAGATTTGTTTCTCTCTCTAATTCGCGTGTTTTGCAAGATTTAAAAGAAGAGAGATTGACTTAGTCTTAACCACTATTCCTACTTTAGAGGAAAAATTGTTTTTATCTCTTCTCTAGGTATTTTGAAGTGAGAAGTGAACATGTACTTGAAGAGAGAGAAGAGAAAATGAGAGAGTGCAGAACGTGTGGAGAAGTGGAGCATGAAACGTGGAGTGAAGATCTTAAGAGATAGAAGATTAAGTCATGAAGGAAGTGTGAAGAAGTGGAGCATGAAACGTGGAGTGAAGATCTTAAGAGAGAGAAGATTAAGTCATGAAGAAAGTGGAGATCATGGATTATGAAGTGGATGAAGATCATGGATGACAAAGAACATGGAGCATAAAATTAGTGGATTCATGGAGAAGTGCATGAGATCATGATGCCCATCCAAGGTCTATAAATAGATGAAGCCAGACTTAAAATTGGTGTGACTTGTGAGCAAGAAGAGTGAAATACAAATCGAGTCTTATATTCAGTTTATGCAGTGTTGTTTTGTATGTTTGGTCACATAGAGAGCCTTGTGTGTTTGGTCACATAGTGAACAACATCTTTGCCTCTTTTTATAAAGAACTTAAAATTTGCATATTCTAGTCTTCTTTTCATAGAGAGCCTTGTGTGTTTGGTCACATAGTGAACAACATCTTTGTCTCTTTTCATAAAAGACTTAAAATTTGCATATTCTAGTCTTCTTTTCTTAGATAGAGTGTTTTTGAGTGATCAACTATGTGTATACGTCTTTAGATCTTATGAGAATATTAGTTGGACGTATTGAGTGTTTTCAAAGAAAGTTTTTCAGGTGAGTAATCAACTATGTGTATACGTCCTTAAATCTGATAGGAATATTAGTTGGACGTATTGAGTGTTTTCAAAGAAAGTCTTCCGGAGATCTCTTTGTGTCCTTGTACTGATTATACAAATCAATAAGAGTTTTTAAGAGTTTTTAATTTGCTGGCTCTCCACGAGTATTCATTATACTCGTGGTTAAAAATTTCTTTTCTTATTATTTATTTTTCCGCCGTATGTTATCCGTCGTAGACAACATTACGTCTCTGGTTTATTTACTTTGTTTGTTTTTTTATTTACGTATTCATTATACTCGTGGTTAAAAAATTCTTTTCTTATTATTTATTTTTCCGCTTTATTTACTTTGTTTGTTTTTTTATTTACGTATTCATTATACTCGTGGTTAAAAAATTCTTTTCTTATTATTTATTTTTCCGCTGTTTGTTATCCGTAGTGTTGTCCACATCATAGACAACATTATGTCTCTGGTTTATTTACTCTGTTTGTTCGCTATACAACGTCTCTGGTTTATTTACTCTGTTTGTTCTGGTTTATTTACTCTGTTTGTTTTGCATAGGAACACCCGCTACACACCTTCAATCAGTATCGATTTTGATATTGATGGTTTTATCAGACAAATTATAGAAAAATTCATGAGACAAATTATAGATATCAGGGAAATATCGGTAAATATTGATGGAATATCGGTAAATATCAGAAAAATATTGATAAACCGATATTTTCGCGAAACTAAGATACCGATATTTCCACGACATTTTCATAAAACAAAGATACCGATATTTCCATCAAAATCGTTCTAGGTTGAATATATTTTCATGATATATTTTCATGAAACTAAAATACCGATATTTCCATCAAAACCATTTCTATATCAACCCCACTACTGGCTAAATGAGGAATCCTCATTCCTGTCTCAATCCCTGATTTAATCAGGAAATCCCTATCCAATTAAGTTAGATATCCAATGAGATCAATTCTATACATGAAATTTGTCACTCCTAGTCAAGGCAACCACGTTATAAATGTCTTTTTTTTTTTTTTTAAATATGAAAAGGTATTGTATTCATAAATATGTTAAGCTTCAATGATAGTTTTTACAGTGAGTAAGTCTCTTATGAGACCGTCTCACGAAATTTTAATACATTGCGTGAGACGGGTCAACCTACAATCCAATTATCTATCACTCAAATCCTACAATTCACATGTTGATTGCGTGAGACGGGTCAACCCACAATCCAATTATCTACCACCCAAATCCTACAATTCACATGTTGTTTGTGAGTGATGGGGCACATGTTGATTGCGTGAGACGGGTCAACCCACAATCCAATTATCTACCACCCAAATCCTACAATTCACATGTTGTTTGTGAGTGATGGAGCTCCATCTCACATGAGTTTTTGTATTTTATAGTTAACAACACAAGATTGGTTTTGAGATGAATCAATGACAATCAAATGAAACCACGAGTTTTGTAGTTCAAATGATATTCCACTTTTATAAATGTGTAAATTTGATGACCTATAGGAGTCAAATTTGGACCACACAAGTTTTCCGGTCTTTACTGTCTCTTCCACTTGATCTACCTCATTAAAAAAAAATGATGATCAAACAAATAATTATAATGCTTTCCAATCCCATTTATGTATTTTTCATATAATTATTTATATTTACATCTTATATATTATATATTTGAAAATGCTTCAATTTCAAAAGAAAAAAAAAAAAAAGTTAAACAAGTTTGGATAGATTTTGGTGGAAGGAGGGTATTATTAATTGGGTTTGGGATGAATTCTGGTAATTAAGTTTAGTTTTCTAATTAAGTTTTGAACGTGTTGGAATTGGAACTATCTTATATATAATGGATGGATACCCTTCTGTTTGTTAGAATTGTTTATGAGCTGAAGCTTACTACCAGAATATGAAATTAGTATTGCATTCTCACCTGATTAAATAATACTTCCTCGTATCTCAATTAAATATCATTTTAGAGGTTGAATATTGTATCAAATTATTTGTTTTTAAATTTATATACAACTTTACTTCAATATTACCTGTATCACTTTTTCTTAGCCAAAATTCCGGAATTTAATAAGATCGTTATATAGAATTAATTTGATATATATTTTATTTTTTTTCAAATTTGGGTCCTAAATTTCTTAATAAGTTAAGAATGTATTTATCCAACTTTTATA
This sequence comes from Scutellaria minor, assembly GCA_954870855.1. NCBI lineage: Eukaryota > Viridiplantae > Streptophyta > Magnoliopsida > Lamiales > Lamiaceae > Scutellaria > Scutellaria minor. The sequence goes on from OX940731.1 coordinate 5,256,592, forward strand.
TTCCTTGATTTATAATAAAAACGGTAAGACGATGCTTAATTGTCATTGAAGAGAGAAATGATTAATCACATTTCTATACGTGGGTTGGAAGGATTGAAATCATAATGTCCGGAATCCACGTACTAACTTGAATAAGTTGTACGGAAAATAAAACATAAAAGTGCATAAATTATTAGTCGAAAATATTAAAATATCCATGTGAGCACTTTTTAATATGTCAATCGGTAATGTGTTCCACCACTGGTTGATTGAGTAGGTAGGTGCATGGGGATAAAACTGTACCCAAATTGAAAAGAAATCATTTAGTTATATAATTTCATATATTACATCTTCTAAGTTAAAATTACAATCTTGCCATTTATAATAATTAAATAATAAAAAATGTAAATATTGTGTTTGGAAAATTGAATCGAAGACAATCCACTTTCACAGTCACCAATCACAATTTCAACTAACAATATTAATATTTATCATTTGACTTAGTTAATTAATTAGTTAATATGATAATGATACATATATTAATATTTGTATTTTTTATGTGAAATTGGTTGATTTTACGATAGATTTTTTATTAATTCTTTTAAAAATTGTAGGTTGTCATTGTGATTAAAAATTTGTTATAGAATTAAAGTTTTTTTTTTTTTTATACAATTGCATTATTATTATTTACTAATAATTCAATTAAAAAATGAGGAATGGGATGTAAATCAAATAAAACCACATCACAATTTGTTATAGAATTAAAGTTGTCTCTTTTTATATAATTGTATTATATTATTTACTAATAATTCATTTAGAAAATGAGGAAAGACATATTTTTAGAGTGAATCTTTTGTACTCCTGGGACACGGATCCTAGAATTCGTGCTCCTAACCCGACCCGATCCACCATTCACCCTATCTTTTTTTTTTTTTTCTCATTCTCTTTTGGAATAATACGCTGTTGTTCTTCTTCATCAACATCTTCCGCCCCTCACTCAACCATTGTTGCCTCTTTTTCTTCTTCTTCTCAATGTTTTTGTATGATGTTATTTTTTTTTCCTATCTTCATCTCCTTCTCGATTCAGATTCATTATTTTTATTCTTCAAATCATAATTTCATATTTGTGATTTCTTCTTCTTCCTCTTTTTTTTTTTTTTTTTCATGTTTTTAGATTATTTGTGGGTTATTGATTGTCTAGCGATTATATCATTCATCTTCTCTTTCTTCTTCGATTTCATAAAGCAATTTATAGAAATTTTGACTATTTAATAACTTTATTATCTTATCTGAGATGGATTATTTGTAAGACTATTTAAATCATTGAATAGCACTCTAAATTTGGAGCATGATGATACATGTTAACTTCTTTACCGAAATGGCGAAGAAGCTAGAGAAGGATGATGACGATGATAACCATGATCATAATGATGAAGAAGAAGATGATGAAACTACTGCTTTATCTGATCATGGTGAATCAATTGTTGGATTTTTGGATAATGAAGAGTGTGAAAATTTATACTGATACTTGTAGAGTTCATGATTAATACCTTTAAGTTAAGTGAGTAATACTACCTTAAGTTACATGGGTAATACCTTGCATTTCAATAACTTTTAAATTAAATTGTAAGATTTTAAACTTACTCTACATTACACTAATACCTTTTGACTATATGAATAATACCTTTCAATTATATGAATAATACATTTACATTTAACAAGTAATATCTTAAAGGTACATATGTAATACCTTATACTATAAGCATTAATACCTTAAAGGTAAATATGTAATTCGTTAAGAGTATACAACTAATATCTCAAGAGCATACAACTAATATCTCAAGAGCATACAACTAATACCTTCACTGAAAATCTTAAAATTTCAAATGTTTCATCTTCTTCTTTCTCAAAATTTCTGCAAATCGCGATTTCATCATCTTTTTCGTCAAATTTTCTACAAATCATGATTTCATGTTATTTGAAATAATTAATTTTTAATGTTTTATAATTATTGTAATTAATTGTGATTTGAAATCAATTATCCAGATGTGCGTGACTGTCCCGCAATTAGTACAACAATGAATTCATGTATATCTCTTGAAGAACAATAAAAATTTATCCACCAAAAGCCAAACATTCTAAAGCAAGAATGGAAGTCGGAGGTGAAGGTAATGATGAAAAACTGGAACCCTTTCATTTACTATGAATTCCACACCACTCTCATCAAGTTTTCCTATCAACAATGATATTCAAGCTGATAAAAATACAGAAGAAGAAGACGATTCATGATTCGAATTAAGAAGAAGGATGATAAAAAGATAAAAGAGAAGAATAATGTAGAAAACTGATAAGAAGGAGAAGAGATTGAGAAGAAGAAGAAGAAAAGTTGCAGCATGAATTTGAGAGAGAAAGTGAAAAAAATTTAAAAAAAATATATTTATGGTGGGGTTGGAGCGGTCAGGTTGGGGCACAAAAGTTTTTGTCATATTTTTAAGCCTTAAATCAAATAAAATCAATGCAATGAGAAAACTAATAGTCCAAAACTTTTTTTTTTAATTGTGAAATTGGTATTAATTCTCACAATTGTTATTATAAGTAGGGATGTTAAACAGGTTAGTTCTAGCGGGTTTCGGACTAAACAGTTCGGGTCAAAAAGGTCTAGGTTTAAACGGGCTGTAATATTATAAACCTAACCCTAACTCTACAGGACTTCGAGTTAAATGGTCCACTATCGTGCTATAGTCAAAAAATCCAAAATTATATATTTAAATCCAATGTTTTAGTCAAAATACACATAATATGGAACTAGACACACAATTGCATAAAACTAAATGATTCATGATAATAAAATAACATATAGATTTAACAAAAAGTAAAATGTACTCCAAAAATGTAGTTTATACTACTATACAACTATTAGTTTATAATCATCAAAATATTGGTCATAAGCTTCATAGCATAGCACCAACATCTTCAACAACAATAGATTCTTTTAGATCCTTCAACGAAGAAAGTGCCGTTACCCAAATCTTTCTGTCTTGTTGTATTCTCAATATGTAACCTTACAATTTGAAAAAAAAATACACACAACCCACGAGGTAGCCCAATTTAACCGCAGGCCAACCCGATTTTGAACGGGCTCTTAATATTTAAACCTAACCCAATTTTTTTTTTTTTCAATTTAAACAGGTTGACCCGTCGGGTCGTGGACCTTTTAACATCACAAATGTAGCAAGGGAGTTTTTAGGAATGACCCTTGTCAAAAATATAATGTAAAACAACATAGGTGATTAATTATTAAATGATTTTTTGATCACTTTTATTTAGAATGATGTGTTCCTAAAATATCTTGATAATGATGTCGTATATAACTTCCAAATAATGAAGAGTTGACAGATTAAATTGTAACTTTTATTGGATTTTTAATAAATGTATTTGCGTCTTTTGATTGCACTACTTTATATATATATATATATATATATATATATATATATATATTTATTAGCATATTACATGATGTTTATATGTAAAATGTTTTCCTATTATCTATTGATTTGTGCCCCTTTTACAAAGTTTTGGATCATCGCATCCTTTAAAATTATAAAATATTAAATTAATAGATATATTACATATCTGACATATCAACAATGATCACATATTAATACGATTACGATTGCAATGAGTAGGTTAACATGACTCAAGTGTTAGCACTTCAAATCAAAGAAATGGTGTTGATAACATTGAATAATCATGGAAAATAGAGTTGGGAGTCCGAATAAATTCGGGTCGGGTACACAACAGTATACGGATACAAAAAAAAAAAAAAAAGATAGAAAGGGGTATTTGATTTGTCGTTGTAATAGTTGAGGCATAGGAAAAAGAGATGGGCCATAGAAATAAAATTAGAGGAATGGAGAAAGCAAATATGGTAGCAGGAGCTACCCGCCTTTTTCGGATCATGTCCTCTTCCCTTCCCTTCTCTTCTTTACCCCTAACCTATTATTTAATATCACACTTCCAAAACCTTCTTCTCTTTTTCTTTTTACAACTAACTATTAACTTTATCACTAACAATATGATAAGCATGTAGTTACAAGATATAGCAATAGCAAAGTTTCTATTTAAAAGTTCTCAAATTGAGTGGATGATTGCTCACACCATATATAGAAACTCGAAAAAAGTCATTTGATACTTCAAAAATCAATTCAAACGAGAGGTGCATGAGATGAGATGCAACAATTCTCACCCAAAATCTTCATTGCATTTTCTAAATCTGATCTTGAGCAGAAAGTCGATCTCTTGATTGATGCGCACCAAAGCAACAACTCCTAAAAGGGGAGAAACATACTCCTCAACTTCTTTACTAACCTTTTACCTCTTTTACCTCTCTTTCATTTGCCTTGAACAATAAGATTTTAGTCTAGATTTCCTATTCAAGCATCAAGATGACAAGATTATAGTAATCAATACAAATTTCAAAAAGAAGCTTCTTTAATTTTCATTCACCAAATCTCTAAAACATGTCCCCATCTCTCCCTTTCATTGCCCCTCCAACATTTTGTCACTATGAGAGAGAGAGTACTCAACAAAGATATTTTTATCAAATTGAATGTAGAAATTAATAAGCATGTTTCCATCCAAGAAAAGAAAGAAAAAAACAAGAAAAATCAAAACCCTGACTAGTTAAAATATCTAAAACTGCAGCAACAAAATATAGATTAATTCATACACCAATATAATTATAGTGTTTAAGAAGCCTATTAGCTTCCCTGAGTCCACTGATGTAAGCTCCATGGGTGGTTGAGTAATGTGTTTTCTGTGTAGCTTCTCCTGCAAACATTATCTGCAATGGTGCCACTGCTTCTTCTACAACATTCTTCGGCAACGGCTCCGATAACGTATCCATGTCCTCTATACTCGATCCCACCGCGATATAGCTGTATGATCCCAAGAACAGAGGATTCCTCCCCCATTCTGTCCTCAACACCTTCTCAAACTTCACCTTCTTCTCCTTTGATGATGATGACAACAAGTTCGACACCGTTGAAGAGAAGCCGTTGATGATCTCTTCTTCGGAGAGTGATTCGAGCTCGAGGGCCTCTTTTCCTGTGAACCATGACACCACAGTTCTTGAATTGCTGTAAATTGGGCAGATGAATGATGTTTTCCTGATCCATTGGGGAATCTTGGAGTGCTTTAATTCGGAATCGGGTGGATGAAATAGCATCTGCAAGAAAGGGAAATTGCCATTGCCATTTTCATTTCCGTTTCCATTTCCATTGCCATTTCCATTGCTATTTCCATTGCTATTTCCATTGCTTTCTTGATCATAGCTTAGCTGCAAGAACACCTTGTTGACCACACCATATCCGAGCCTGGAAATGGCTCCAGCTTTGCAGCTCGGCAATGGCGGATTGAACATACACGAATCCTGGCTAATCCCTCGCTTAAGCACTCCAAGTGAAACAGTGATTATCACATGATCTGCTGAGATAGTGGATCCGTCATCAAAATGCAGCTTCACAGGCCGATTATCGAGCCCTGATTTCCCCTCAATTCCACGATCTTCCCACTCGATCTTCTCGACTTTCTGATGCAATTGAATCATACCAGGGGGCAAAACAGAGGCCAGAGATTCAATCACTCGCGAGTAGCCTCTCGCAATCGTAATCTCCTCGCCTGGAAACATCACGTACTCTCTCTCAGCATTGTAATCGAGATCGCACAAATCATCGGCGGAGGTGAAGGTCCTCTGTATGCTTTTGTGCATCGCGAAAATGGCTTCTTCTAGAGACTTCCTGCTCCAATTCCCTACTCCATTAACACTCTTCTTCTCCAACCCCCAATACGCCTCCAAACCCTCCCTCAAAACCGCACCCACAGATTCCCAATCGCGATTCACAATCCCACGCATCACCTCGTCAGATTCAAAGCCTTCACCCTGAATGAAATCCATCAGGTTTTTGAACAGACGCGAAATAGGCTCAACGAGAGCAGGGCTGATGACGTGGCCGCCTTCGGCAATGGTGACAGCATCTTCTAGAATACCGTCCATGCACTCCCATGGCTGATGCGAGTGTAGAGAGCTAGTTTCCTCGGCTATTTTGTACACCGGACTGCCGTCAATTCCATGGATCCACGTGGCGCCCCGCTCAATCCGGTCGCCGCAAAACTCCGACGAGCTAATCCGGCCGCCAATCCTTCCGCCGCCCTCCACCACCACCAGCTCGAAAAGCTGCTTGAAATTGGGCGATGTGTACAGCTTGTTCGCGGCTGTGAGCCCCGCCATTCCGGCGCCAATTACCACAATTCGAGGCTTTTTGTTCACCATTTTTTACTCAATTATTATCGGATAAAGAAGATTGAAAGCGAAGGAACTGTAGAAATTTTTGGTGTTTCAGTATGTGAGGTGAGGAGGAGGAGTTACTGGAGAGGATATATAAGGTCTATCTAGCATTGCCTTTGCCTTTGCCTAGAACGGATCTCTTTTCTTTTTTTATTTTTTTTATTTAAGCTAATAAAGACATGTCTCTACTTTTCCTCAACTCTACCAATTGCTATTATTTTATTTTATAATTTATTATTTATTTATTATGTGCGTTTTTAATTAGGTTAAAACCACTTCATTCTCATGTTTAAACCATATAGTTCGACAAATAATAAGACACAATCGTTTCTTAGCATATCTTGTGTCTTGATCAATCTCTCTCTCACTTACAACATCCATCATGTATGTGTAGACAAATAAATCGATTTGGATTCTCTTCTGTATTTCATCTCAAATGCACCAATAATGTTTTGGTATGAGAATGACTTCACTTATCATGTATGTGCACATAAAAAAACTGATTTGGATTCTCTTTTGTATTTCATACAACTTAACAGTTGTTGTGGAATGAAAACGACTTCATTTCATGAAATAGAGAATAATGTTTCTCGATTTTTTTGAAATAAAAATATTGTAAAAGATATAAAATTTTGTAACACGAAAAAAGATACCATCCCTAATTGACATAGGCATAGAGTAAAATGTGGCATGTGAGTGATGTAAATGTTAAAAAAAAGGTATGTTAGTCCACTTGTTCTGAATTATTATGTACTACAATGAGGAATCCATTTCAGAGGATTTGGAATAGTAATTTGTCAATCTGTCATGAAATAGTTTTAATGATGAATTGGCTTTTTATAATATTATAATTATTACTCCATCCCAACATTTGACGATGACAATGTCTAAAGGGTTCTAGAGTGGTGATATATGGCAACCTCCACAATTCATTGCCCTAGTATTTCATTTAAATCTATAACTCATTTAACATGTTTTTTTTTTTAAAGAAACTTATTTAACATGTTAATTAGCTACATTAGCAATTCAACAATTAATCATATGATATACCATGGTTATTTAGTGATATCATTAGTATATACATATATATACACTAAAAAATATTAATACATTTGGTGAAACGCTATTGTAATTTGAAATTCACTCAAGAAGCTAAAGCTCAAGATCAGATTGGACTATAAATGAGATGGAATATAGAAAATATCAATTAGAATTAGAAAAAAAAAATGATAAGAGTAATAGAGTGAGTTTGGATGAAAAATGAAAAAGAAGAAGGAAGAAATAATAATAGGTTGATAATGCCCGCCACCAACCTCACATGTGAATTGGTAAACGAGGGCCCACCAAACTGAACACTCTGAATGGTCCTCATTAGTCAATATATACTCTCTTACATAACATTCTTATTTCTTAATCACCCTTCACTATATTTACATAAATATAATTGTCGTTTGTTGGATTCTAGTACCTACAAACTTTTCTTTATGCTATCATTTCCTTAATATGCCCTATTTTATCTATTTTGTTTTCCCTTTTATGAATCACATTTTTTAGTAGCAAGACTACCAAGATATCTTACAAGTTTGGTGTTACTACTCTCTCCACCAAAACATCTTAGTATATGCTTACATTTTAAGAATACAGTTCAACCTAGTTAATTAATCGAGTTTTATTGGTGATGACGGTATCTCACACGCTAGGATATTCAGTTCTGTTCTGGCTATGGTATCACTAAAAAAAAGATTATTTGAGATGAGATTTTTTTACGATATTTTCTAATTTTTACAACAAAATATCACCATGAAAATCGATAATATAAATATTAACAAGCTGTCACTAAAATCCATCAATGTCGGTGAATGTTCTTGTAGCGACTAGCTTGTCAAAAATACATTAAAGACAACAATATAATCACAAAAAAACTATTTATCAGAAGATTTTTGTAATAATAATTTAACATTGCAAAATGTTTTTACATCAATATATCAATATTTTTATGACAATATTTTGTAGATGGTAATTTGGAAGACTTTGGCCGTGGAGACATGTGTGGGACCCTTTTGGTTGTGACCAATTCGAGACTTTTACCTCCATAATGAGCATTTCTACTTCAATTGATTCCATTTTATATAATGCATTAAATATGAAAACTTATATATACACGTTATAATTGAAAATAACTATATTCGATACGTTGATCGAGAAAAAAGGACTGAACCAATCTGCAAATACATAAGGGCTGTTTTGTCCAAATGATTTTGTCAAATGCAACATCTAGAATAGATAACTCCTTTTCATTGCAAGTAATGTTCACAACTTGGAGGTGCTTTTTGAGTTGTGCATACCCCATTGTTTTTTGGATTCACATCAATCATTCTGATACCAAATATATTTTCGATATTTACTTGTCATCACTATCTCACTGTCTTTCAGACAATTTTGAATGAAAATATAATTAATTTTTTTATGCATTTTTAAGAATAATAATGTTAGTGTACTAAATCCTAATATTTTGTTTGGTTAATTGTCAAGAATTTTAACCAAAGTTTTTAATATTAGCAAATATAACATGAACTTTCATATTTTTTGCAATTTTAACCAACATATAGTTTTCGGATATAGTTGCGTTCAAGGATGTATTCTTTCGTTTGTTAGTCTCGGTTTTTCTCAACTCCAACCCTTTTTATAACAGTTTCTCCATGACAATTTTACACTTCTGCATCTGCACAACCATTATTAGAAACTGCCAGTTGGTTAAAATTGCAAAAAGTATGAAAGTTCATATTATATTTGCTATTATTCAAAAACTTGGCTAAAATTGCAAATAAAGTAAAGTTTGTGATTTTTCCTACAATTAACCATTTTTCTTTTTGTGAAGTTACCAAACCCTAATAATTAATATGGTGATATTTGAAGGAAAATATAATGTTCTTTTTATGCATTTTTAAGACTATAATTAATGTTATTGTACTAAACCCTAATTTTTCTTTTTTCTTGAAGCTACTAAACCCTAATATTTAACATGGTGAAATTTGAAGGAAAATAAAATGTTCTTTTTATGCATTTTTAAGACAATAATTAATGTTTAGGTACTAAACCCTATTTTTTTTTTCTGTGAAGCTAGTAAACCCTAATATTTAACATGGTGAAAGGGCTTTCAAAGTTTTTCTTGCACGCATAATCTTGAATTAAATTTTAATGACGGTTAACTATACAACAGTGGTTGCAACTAATTAAAATAGAATCATTATTTGGGTAGTTGCCGTCTTTAGTCTAATTAATTTTTTTCCAAGTACAAATTTCTCGTAGACCGATGTTAATCGATCCACTAATTATTATTAGTCAAAGCTAAATGTTAAAAATCGATTAATTAAAAACGTTAAAGATATTAATCAACCTTACTGAAATCTTCATAGAAGATAGTGAAGATATTTAAGCATCATTGATTGATAAAAAAATGTCAAATAAAGGCATAAAGGCTAAAAATGCAAGATGCTCAAAAAGAATAGTTATCATCAATATCCTTAATCTTTTTCCACTACGGAATAATTCCAACTTTCTTAAGGAATTGGAGTAGACTTTTTCCTTTTCTCTTTCATTAATGCTAGCTAGTTTTACTTTTTTTTTTTTTATTCAAGCTGACCAGGATGCATAAGAATTTTAGATTAGAGGGATGCTATTATTATTTTTCTACAAAATATAATAATACGTTTTCAAACTTTAGGGGTAAGAAAAATAAGTTATTATTATTTTAATTATTAAATTAAGCTGAAGGTGATTGACCTTATCGGATTATTATTTCTCTATTAGAACCCAAAGCCAAAAAATGTATGATCATTGATATATGATACATTATATTACTTCCTAATGTGTCATTTCACATTGGATTTCTTGCTATACAAGAAGTGATAGCATAAAATTTCCCGACCCTGCCATTGCCATCACGGTTCCCTTGGTTCCACAGCTCATTAATAATATTTTCTATAATTAATATTAGAGAGAGAGAGAGAGAGAGAGAGAGAGAGAGAGTCAAATTTAGGGCTGCACTTGCATTAGTGTAGCTCAAATGAACAATGATAAGTATGTTGCTTGTATGATCACGACACTAACTTAATTTATAAGTTACTTAACTTGAATGGATGACTAACTAGTTTCATATTAATTTTTAATCAAGTTTTAGCAAAGAACAATGCAAATTTCAGTAATTATATTATGAAGTTTAATTATTTCGAATTCAATATAGTAAAAATTTAAGAGTTTCTTTCAAGGGTTTAATTGATAATAATGGCAGTCAAAATGAAGCTATCTAGTTTTAGCTAGCCCTTAATTGAGTAGCATTGAGTGGTCCTTTGGATAAAGCTAATTGGATGACAATAATTCTATGAAGAAAAACAAAAAAAAGGGTCTTGAAAGAAAGAAATTGATTGAAGCATATAGATAGCTTGACTAATAGTTGTTAATGATATCATTAGATAACAATATTAATTATGATAAATAAACAGTGGTTTAAGTGGATCCACCAAAGAATGATTAATTAGCTTTAGTTATATGATTTGAGGTGATGCATCATTATCAAGGCCTTGATCAAGACAAAGTCAATTTCATTCTCGAGTTCCAAATATTGCTACCACATTGCCTCCCCCTATTAATTCCTTGAGCACCCAATCTCTCTCTCTCACTAAATTACAAAAACTTTCAAGTTATCTTCCCAAATAAAATAAAACAAAATACAATGTACAATGCATCGAGGATTGCGTTGATTAATGGGTGTGAGTGAGCAGTTAATTAATCACATTCCAAGAAATTGAATTTGGCCATGATCTTAATCTATTCTTCTACTTCCTATGTCTTATAGACATAGCAAAATTCTAGCTACCAAACACTTATTACCTCAACTCAATTTGTCATTAAAATTTTTTTTTATAACAATTAAAATGCTATTTCATAACACATATATATATAATAATAATAATTATTATTATTATGTTATATACTCTTTCCTAAAAGGATACATAGGTTGTGTTTCGTTTGAAAAATTTATAGAAAAAATTGAAATTTATAGCGGCAAAATCATTGTTGATGTTTGCATTTATATGAATTTAAAATCCATCATTTTAATTTTGAATATAATTTTTGAGTAATTTGAGTGATTTCTAAATGTACTCTAAATTAATGGATTTGAAATACATTCATTTCAAATCTTGTATTTTAAATCATTCAAACACAATTAGGTTAATGAATATGTAAATACTCCAAAAAAGAAGAAGACGACGACTTTTTTGCTCCAAAATTAAGATAGACCTCAATATAATATCCAGAAAAAAAAATTCATTTATTTCTTGTTAATAATATGCTCTCTCTTGCAGAGGTCATGTATTAGTTCTTATAAGGATATAATAATACTCCCCTTATAAGTCAAATTACTATGCTTAATCTAGATCCAAATTAAATAACCAAAGTCTCCCTCTTTCTATGTCTAACTAATCGAAACTAAAGAAACTAAAAATATTATGTTCTGTTCTGTTATAATATTATGTTTTTGAAAAATATAAAATAGTGTATATACTCTTGTTTCTATCCCTGAATATATGTATCCTGCCTTTTAACTTGATAAAGTGACTATCAAAAATTATAACTTCAAAATTTAATTTATATAAAAAAAAAAAAAAAAAAGGAAAGAAGAGAAGATTAATTAGTGAAGAGCTAGTTTCCCATTGTGCAAATCATATTGTCCACGAATTTATTTGTACTAGTAGTTGACTTGAAACAGAGAAATTAGAGTACTTGTTCTGACCTCATAATTCTCTATTTAAACTTTTTGTCAACTAACCTTTTGTTAATTGTTTGAATTATTTAGCCTAACAACTCCAATTATTATCACACGTACATATAGTACCACGTAATCTATGTTGCAGATACATTTGATGAATTTTGACTACTAATTAATTATTCTCATAAGAATAATTTTTTAATTTCATGATCTTATATCAATATTCAACCACATAATTAACATCAATTTTTCAAATTTTAACAATTTCATACATGTATTCTGGTTTTTTTTTTTTATTTAATTGGGGTCCAATAAGGATTTTATCTTGTAAATCTGGTCCCTCCGAATTATGTTTCTGTTCTGTCTCTACCGACAAGCTGGAACTTTCTTTCTTTCTTTCTTTTTTTTTTTTTTTTAATTTTAATTTATTGTATTTAAAATAGAGTTGCAAGAAGATATTTGGCATTGATTTAAGGACATAAAAGGAATAAGTGAAGTGTTTATTGGCTACTGGTGTTTGATAGAGAATTGAAGAATGGAAATGGAAATTGATAGGATAGGTTGAAAGGATGGGCGCAAAACTAGCATTCTATTGTCGTCTTCTCCTCATTATTCTTTTCTTACTTTAATCCCTTTCACCCTAATCATTTCTTTTTTCTATCCCTTTTATTTTCCCCTTCTTTTCTAAGCAATAATATTAATAATATTGTTATTAAAGTTAGAAGATGAAAGTTACATAACTAATTAACTATTTAAAGAGAGTCAACTTCTTAGTCCTACAAATAAATTCTAATTTTATCGAAACTTATTTACATAAAACATGCATAATGAAATTTTTTTGGTTGATATTCGATGAGAGTGTGAAATATAATCATTATGTTTTTGGTTCATTATGTTTTTTGGTTGATATGTGTGGTTTAAACTGTTTAATCACAATTAAAAAAAAATTACGTTCACTTTTTGTTGATGCTAAAATGCTTTCTTTGATTTGAATTAGTAAATTAAATTCTAAGGGATAAGTTTGAAATTCGATTTTAGATTCCTACACGTTTTTGTGAAAAATTGTTTTATTTTTTATTTTTTGATGTATTAAAAAAATGGTTAATAATCATTGTTTCAACATATGTGATCGATATTCATTTTATGATATGAAAAATTTCAGATACTTTAATTAATACATGGAAAAACTTCTAAGTAATTAATAATATTAATAATATTTTTATTAAAGTTAGAAGATGAAAGTTGCATAACATCAAGTAAAAATGAACCCTAGTAATTAACTATTTGGAGAGAAACAACTTCTTTCTTTCGTCCTTCAAATAAATTCTAATTTTATCAAAACTTATTTACATAAAACATGCATAATGAAATTCTTTTGGTTCATATTCGATGAGATTTTGAAATATAATCATTATGTTATTCACCATCTTAAGTCGTGCTTGTGAATCTGTATTTTTATGTTTTTTGAGGGGCTAAGGGATAAGTTGTGGAATCATATGTTTGGTTTAAAGTGTTTAATCACAGTAAATGGAAAAATACATTCACCTTTTGTTGATGCTAAATTGTTTTCTTTGATTTGGATTAGTAAATTAGATTCCAAGAGATAAGTTTGAAATTCGATTTTAAATTCCTATACGTTTTTGTGATATTTTTTTTTAATAATCATTGTTTCAATATTTGTGACCTATATTCATTTTATGATATGAAAAAAATTCGATTGAGCTTTAAGACCTATAGATGTTGGAACTGATTTTGAAGAAGTGCGTACTTGATTAAAATTCTCTCTATATATTATTTGTTTGGAGATTTATTTTGCAAAACTAGAAAACTGAAATTCATTAATTTAGGAATTAATGAGTTAATTCTAGGTAGGGGTGGATCACCATAATCTTTTTAGCTTAAAATTTGAAATATTAAACACAGATTAAATCATTATGTAACATTTTATTCATGTCAATCTATTTGTCATTTAAAAAAATTGTTTCAAGGATTAAAGTACTGTTTACAGTCATAATCATACACATTAAAATGACTGTGTTACCCTCTTTTAGGAATATTCTTAATCACTTCCAAAAATAGAAAATCTACTAAAATAATCAAGATATGAGTAAAATTTAAAATAAAAACTTTAGTTATTCTAAGTAATTAAAAAATGATAAATATGATCGAAAGAATTGTATTTTGTTGTATGATAAATAGAGTGAAATAGTAGAAATACCCAATAGAATGGAGGTAATGTATTATGTATGTTCCCTATATATTTTCTTTTCCAATTTAACATTTAGTCTGTGTAAAAAATGAAATGAAATTATATATTAGAAGGTAGAAAATATACAATAATTGGATTTTGTGCTGACTATTTGTTAAAAAGTAAAAAATAAATAAATAAAACCAAGTCATATATGTTAATGGAAAAGGTGGAGCAAAGTGTTGTCTTGAGCCACAAAATTGTCCCTTAGTTTAACCGTGGAGGTAAATTCTAGATTTACTGCCCAATCATTAACCAATTTATCCAATTCTTTTTGTATTTTTATTCTTTTTCCTTTCTCTTACATCATCTTAATCTTGGGATCACTCCGACTGCCAGTTTAAATGACCTTTCCAGTTTACTCATTAGCATTTTTTCTAAAAAAAATAAGAAAAGGAAAAGGAAAATCTGGGCTTTTATCACTTGGCCCATTACTGGGACTTTTCTAGGCTGTGCATCCTAGGCCCATCCAATATCTGAGGGTCCAGCAGCGTCTATGTTATATATAGGCCCAACCTACTTATTAGTATTTCATTATGGGGCCTAACAATTTTCAAATTCATTTTAAAAGAACTAATAAGTGTGATTGAATGTTGTGCTTGTAGATTTGCATTAACAAATATATATATTTGTAGATTCTCGCCGATGCCTGGGCTTCAAAGTGCTGCCAAATAGAAGGTTAGCCAGTACACTGTCATTATGAACCCTTGCATGCCCTAATTTCTTTTCCAATTTCACTTATTTATTTTTATAAACCCTAATTTATGGAAAATTAGGGGCTGTTTTGTTGTTCTTTATTTTTATGAATTTCATATCAATAATCGATAGTTAGTCACCTGAAAGACCGAAAGAGGTGAATGTTTAGGTTGCCCTTGAGATTTTGGTTATGGAATTTCCTGTTAGAAGCGAGGTAACGCGGATTATGTGAACGATATACAAATAATTCTCATTACCATAAGCATTTCCTAATCGAAGCAATCGTTCTTACTGAGATAAGTTTTTTTTTTTTTTTTTTATTGGGCAAATTTACTCAGACCCTTAGAAATAGTGAATGCAAAGTGAAATGCTTTCTGGCTAAAGGTTCTTTTGCTCTATCTAAGATGTGAAGTTTGAATGTGTCATGATTAACTTCACTCAGGGCCGTACCTACAAAATTTTTGGCCTGAGTCAAAATTTCAAAATAAACCCTTAATCTTAATTGTACAAGTTCAGTGCAAAACAAAAAAGCCGCATCCCAAAAAATACTAAACATACCCCAATCATAGTGTTACTGTTCACATCAGTAACACTATGATTGTGGTGTGTTTAGTAATATGTGAGGTGCGGATAGCTGCACCCAACAAAAAATGTTAAAATATATTTTCACCACCATTCAAAATATTTATATTATCGTTAAAATAAAATTTAAAATAATTACTCAAGTCCTCCTTGACTTAGAACTAATTTCTAATTTCTATATTCTTGATTTTTTTTTAACACGTGGACTCATATGGAAGACATTAGTACAATAATACTAAAAATATATATTAAAAAGCTATGAATTATTTTAACAAAAAATTATTAATGATATAGATGACTACAAAATATATTAAGGAGATTGAGGTTAATTAGAATTTTAAATTATTATTACTCTAACAAGTTTTATGCCGGTAGTAAACAACAATAATTAAGAAGTAGATATAATAAAAAGAGATTGTCAAATAATTTTTTAGTTTTGATGTGTATGTAAGTGAGGGGTGACTTGTTCCGAGTTTTCTTCCTTATTAAATCTCACAGGCATTTGTTTTTTTGTTAATCTGCAGCAAGGAGAAATATCAAGAGCAAGAGCATCAGCTCTTACCACTACATCACCCTTCATTCATTAATGTTTTCAAACATCTACCCAGAATCGAGCTAACTCTGGTTAGCATCAATTTTTCTAATTGTTTTTTGTTTCATAGGTTAATAAATTTCATTGTGTAAATAACTTTCACAATTTAACTGAATGTAGATTTTTATCACTAACAAAAAAAATAATTTTCATCTTTGAATTTAGAAATATCTCATATTCAGAATAATGAAAAAATAATTAAATTGACATAAAATCTATTATGATTATTTTGACATGCACAAATATCCAGTAAGATTTGTTGCCATTATGAGATTGTCATTTTTACGAAGTTAATTGTTTGGTTTGGGTGCTTAACTGAAATATGAATTATGGTTATAATATACAAATGATTAGGATGCGATTGCTAACTAACCCTATTTAATTCAAATAACCTAGAACAAGCTCTCTAGATTTAATTAGTGTTTCATTAATTGTCAAGACGATCGGATAAACTATACTCCGAATACATAAGTTCGACCCGATAATTCTAGGTTTATGCTACCCTAGAGATGACACTACCTCTAGTTTACTACTTATGAAAATTAAACCACAACAATTATGATTCATGATTTAAAATTCTAGCAGCTATTAAATTTGTTTAGGCAATTATAAAGTTTTGTTCATACACCCAATCTATTCATTTTTTAGGCCTTTTATGTTGATCAGGTGGCCAAGTGGATGTTGAGAAAAGGGCAAGGAGCAACAGTGGAGACCTATGACTGCCTTCTTCTGGCATTTGACATGGATAAAAGGCTAGATGAAGCAGGAATGTTGTGGAACTTGATTCATGAGATGATTTGTGGGTATTGAGGAGCAAGCATTCATGGTGTTAATAAGGGACAGTGTTTCTGGTGAATAGATTTGTGACACTGTTTGCACTGCAGCGACGGTGCCATTGAGTGATTGAGTTGGCCCTGACGACTGCAAGGTAAATATGTTCAATTTTAGACATAACATGTGATTTTCAGATGATTAATGTATGTTTACCAGATCTTATTGGTAGGGTGCATGTCTTAAGAAGAGCAGAATATTATACTTCTTTCAACTTTGTTCGAGAAGATGCTTCACTCCATGCTGCCAATATAATAACCACTGGAGCTCTGATATCTGGCTGTTATCGTCCCATTACGATTAATTATACAATAAGGTGATTGTAGTGCAGAATCCATTGGAAAATATGTACGTTATAGCTAGTTTGTATGACTTTTGATTGTAGTTTATATCTATTTTTTGGATAGATACTTTTTTGGTAAGAATGCCATTATATAATAACCTTTGATTAGTGGAAGCTAAGAGACGTATGGTAAATCTTGTTGCTAGTCCCTTTCCTTCTTTTAATACTTGTAATTTGGTTGGTTTTCATGTGACAAAATGGTGGGGTTTAATGTGATTGAGTAATGCAATTTTAAAGAGTATGAAATCCAACGTGACATCTTTGTGATCATGGTTTCCTTGTAGTATTGTGGTTTTGTGCAGTAAATTTCATGCTCATGCTTTCATGTTTATTGCTGTTGATTTCACTGTTTGCATGTTGATCTTGATTATTCTGTTTCTCTGCCTTCTCCTTTTTGAAGTTGAATGTAAGATAAAGCATGTTCCCTACAAATAAAAAAACAATATAAGAAACATTTTAATTATAATAAAAAATAGATCCTGCATCAAGATATATGATAAATTAAATTTTTACCCAATGCCTCTTCTTCTTTGAAAACAAATCTATATTTCCATAAGTGGTCACAAAACAGAGCTTCAATGTCCACAATATCTTTGATGGATTGATGTCTTTAATAACATTCAACCAATGATGAAAATTTCGGTTTCGATAGACAAATCAATATCTTAATTTTATAAAAATATCATGAAAATATCGGTATCATTCCTACAATTTGTAGGATGAAGTCTTCGATATCGAAATTGGTACCCATATTTATTGATATTTTACTGATATTTTGACAAAATTTCTCATTTTTTTACCTATTATATGAAAAAATGAAATTATTAGAGATATATCGTTATAGCCCATTTTTGTATCAGTCACGTGAAAAAGTAAAAATATCAAGTAAATATTGGAGATATTTCAAAATATTTTTATCCTTTCATTGAACATTGATGCCCACATGTTCATTATTTTTTTCATAAAGAAAAAAATTGAACATATTAATCTAATTCTCTTATGGTTGCTCCTCCTCCTATTTTTAGTATTTCTTCTTCTTCGTATCATGATTAGGGATGAAAGTTTCATAGATAACCGCATGTATTCTATCCGTCTGAATCCTAATAGAACGAGTACATGTAGTTCAGAGCGGGTATATCTTATGGTTGCTCCTCTTCCTATTTTTAGTATTTCTTCTTCTAGTTTAGAGCGGGTATATCTTATGGTTGCTCCTCTTCCTATTTTTAGTATTTCTTATTCTTCGTATCATGATTAGGGATGAAAATTTCACAGGTAGTTGCATGTATTCTATCCGTCTGAATCCTAATAGAGCGAGTACATGTAGTTCAGAGCGGGTACATGTAGTTTTAAATGGGATGCGACGAGTTTGGGAAAATAAAATAATCTATGGGTAGTTACCTTCTACCCACGGGTACCTGCACATTAAAATCACATTAAAACCTATACAATATGTATATAAGGTTGAAAGTTTCATGGGTAAATGTGGGTACCCTCGCGTGGACCCTAATAAGGCTGATAGTGATTGTTCTAAATGAGAATGAAATAGGTTTGAAAAAATAAAATCTCATTAGGGTACAGGTGAGACAGGTAGTTTTAAATGAGAATGAGACAAGTTTAAGAAAAATAAAAAAGGTTAGAGACGAGTAGTTCTAAATGAGAATGAGATTTATTTGAGAAAAAAAAAAGTTAAGAACAAATAGTTTTAAATAGGAATAAGACTGGTTTGAAAAAAACGAAAAAAACTCATTAAGATATTCGGGATAGATATCGGCCCATTAAAACTCATATAACATTTGTAATTTGAGAAATTGAACCATACGCCTTGCATTAAAAAAAACACTGAACATTTAACTAACTAATAATTTGTCATAAATTACAAACTAAAAATGTATATAAATATATCAAATAATACAAATTAAAAATAAAATATGAAATATCTTTTTAAAATACCCATTTAAATTCAAATAAAAAATATTTTTAAACTTGATAAACAAGTAATGAGCGGGTAAGGACACCCACCGGGTAGTGGTAATTGAGAATGGGAAGAGTACAGATAATTCTAAATGAGAATTAGACGGATACATGTATTATAATATTAATAGGGTTAGAGTTTGAGATTCCTTAAATGGTAGGATACTCTACCGATTGTCATCCCTAATCGTAACTCATGTATGTCAGTTCTTTTTTCTATGATTATTTTTATTCTCAGAACCATAGTTACTTCTATAGAAATGAAGAAGATTATCAGTTGTAGAAAAAATATGGATAAAAATGGTTATATTATTTTATTCAAATATATTAATCGCATCACATAAATGTATTAGTTATAGGGTGCGGCTATCCGCACCCCACATATTACTAAACACACCCCAATGCAACTGTTACCGTTCACATCACATGTGAACGGTAACATTTGCATTGGGGTGTGTTTAGTATTTGATGGGGTGCGGATAGCCGCACCCTTAGTTATATTTTGATATTTTATTAATATCAAGATATCATCTTATTTTACTGAAATCTAATGGAAGACAATTACTTGTATCACATAATTGTATTAGTACCATCACATAAAATTATTACTGCATAAATGTAATACTATAATTATCAAAATGTATTGTCTTATTTCACATAAAAATCACATAAAAGTAGTTTTATTATTTTACTAAAATATATTAGTTGTATCACATAAATATATTAATTGTACCACATAAATGTATTACCTTATTTTATTGAAATAATAACATAAAAATATTACTCACATAACTAAAATGTATTACATATATAATTAAAATGTATTACATATTTTGACCGAACACGAACATGTGTAGAAGGATGTTGGCCCAGATTGACAGACATGTAGTGGTGCATGAGTGTGATACATGTTGAATTGAGTTATACGGGATCCTAGTTGCATAAAAATGTTTGTGTTAAAAAAAAAACATAAACAATCAATATTGAATTATGTAAAGAAAATAAATATTTAATTAATCAATAATGAATTAATAATAAATGAACATTAAATCAATACTAAATGAACATGTTGATCAACAAAAACTCAAAAACTTTTTCATTCATCTATTCTCGTTAAGATTAAGAAATGAACGGTAACCAAACTCAATCGTGAGTTATTTGACAGAATATTTATTTGCCGCCTATCATCCCTAGTTTATGAAATTAATATTAATCAATTGCGAGGATTTTGTTTGCTTTGGAACATTTAAAACATAATTAGTGCTCATAACCAAATCTTTCTTAACCATTAGGAATGTAATGAAATTTGCATCAAAGTATTAAAAATTACTTATATTTAGTCTTGTAATTTTTTTTGACACTTCATTAATTATCTTTAATTATGTTATCATCATATTAAATTATTTCACCTCTATCCGCACTCAGAATCAGGCCATACTCATATACCATTTTGTACCATTCACTGTTGAAGATGTTCTAAGGAAATGAAATTATAAACAATTGATAATTTTTTTTCCTTTCACAAATGACTGAAAATTAGGGTCTCAACACTTTCATTTTTCAATATCATAGACAAGTCCTAAGTATGGATAGAGCCTCCAACATTTGTTGAGAGTCATCTATTTCCTGTTCTTGCAGTTAATAAAGTTTAGTTTGCATTCCAAAAGGAAAAAAAAATACTACTCATGTTTCATAATAAATGTTATTTCAAATTAAGTGTCGTTTTAAACTTTTATACAATATTATTCCCAAATTATTCCTATTAATATTCCTTAGCTAAAATTTAGGGATTTAATATGATATTTTTTTTATGGAATTAAGTTGATTTTCTTTCCAATTTTAAACCCTAAATTCCTCGATTAATAAAAGATATATTTATCTATTTCTTATATTCTCTAATCTATAACAAAATTGTCAATGGACACTTATTATGAAATAGAGATAACACATCATGAACAAAAAGCTCAATAGAGTACATAAAATGTTAGTTTTAAATGGTTGAAGAATTCAAACCACTTTCGAAAAACAAATAAATCTATTAAGTTCATCTAAAAAACTAATTTTTTTTTATTGAGGAATAGTGAGTGCTACGATCACGATAAGTAAATTAAAAGAAGTGGAAAAAACTTGTCAATTTAAAAATAGATCCATTTATTTTCTCCACATATCTTTTTCATGCATCTTAGATTAGATCACTTCAAATGCTAATAAGATTTCTCCAAACTTGCTTTATTAGCTTTCTATCCCGATGTTGTAAGAATGAGTTGTATCCAAATTTTATAAGAACAATATATATTACTATGATCCATAAGTTGGATTCAAATCAAATAAAATCTAATCTATTCTGACAAAAATGTTGTCTAAATGATAAGTATGTTGCAACTATGAGTCTAAGACTTTAAAATATAAAACTATGGGTTGAAAATATGAATTAAGGAAAAATGACGGAAGTTGAGAAATAATTTTCAACTTAACGTAACCTCCCATATATAATCACTCTCTCTAACTCAGCGTAAGAATGTAACACAAAATGCAGAATTGAAAATTCTACAAAATCGTAAAACACAATAAATTTTCGAATATTAACCACAACATTTGAATTGTGATTAGAGGTAAATTTCCCACGTGATTTCCATCCGAACATAGGAGTAGGAAGAACATAAAAACAGAATTCAACCGTGTCAACCGCATATATTAGATGTATTTTATTCTTAATTCATTTGTATGTTTTATTTTATTCTTTGTCCCGCATCGTATATACCCAAGAGTATATTTATTGTAATTTGATTATATTCCAAGTGCTATCAATTAGAAAATAATCACTTCATATTATAGCTTTTATATATAGTAACTAGAGCCCATTAAGGGTCAACCTTTTTTTTGGTCCATATCCTTTCCATATCCACTGTAGATCACGTTTCATATTCACCTGCAGTGTCTGCATCTCGATCACCTTGCTTCTCCAGAAATCAATCTTTCAATTTCTTGCGTGACTCTGATATGATATCGGAAACCTCATCCTACCGCCATATCCAACACTAACACATGTTATCCCTCATGCCGTGACTCTAGCCCGATAACTACTAATTATGGAGGCTCAACTGGCAGCCGGTGACTGCATGTATGTGCCACACCAGTATGCTCGACCAATAACCCCAAAACAGCATTGCTCGAGTCACCAAAAGCAGCGGTCGTTTACTAGTCCATGACTTGTCGAGCGGTATCTTTTGCTCCCTTAAAGTGGCCCACGCCCATACATGAATAATTGCCAACTTTTCAATGAGCATGTGCATACAGCCAAACGGTGCCCCTCATTATATTACACTCTGGTTTGTCCCAATCTGGCACCATAACAACCCGTATATATCTCTCCATTAGCAAAAATGGCTAGCTCGAGAACAACACTTCAGATTGGATTCTAGATTTAAGAGCCTCACACTATATCACCACAAACCTCGCCAAACTCTCTCTTCATGCTCCTTATGAGGGTAATGCTGGTATAGTAATTGGTAATGGTATGTGTTTATAGATTCTTAATATTGACACTTTGAATTCTGATGCATTCAAGTCTCAAATTTTCAGATGCATTGCATATGCCCTTGATCGCTCGAAATTTAATTTCTATATCTCGACTATGTCAAGAGAACAATATTGATGTATTTTCTGCCTCTGGTTTTTAGGTGATGGGTCGTCATTCAGGGAAAGTTCACCTACGCGGTCCTGGCGTTAATGAACTCTACATTTGGCCATCTGATGGTGTGCATGTCTTACCGTCCATTGCTATCACCTTCATACGTCAACCTCTATCCACATGACACACCAGACTCTCCTAACATTCTTAATTTTGTTTTAAAATTTATCAGTACTTAAGGTGTCTAGTTTTTCATATGATTCTTGTAAGTGCATCAAAAGTCACAGATTGTCTTTTTATGATTCGAGTCTTATGTCTTCTATACCATTTGAATTGGTTTTTTCTAATGTATGGACATCTCCAGTCTTATCAGATGATGGTTTTAAATAATATTTGATTTTTATTGATCATTTTACGAAGTATGCGTGGTTGTATCCATTAAAACAAAAATCAGATGTATTATCCACTTTTGTTGCTTTCAAACCCTTGGTCGAAATTTTCAATAGTCTAAGATTGTAACACTGTATACCGATAATGGTGGGGAGTATATTGTTCTCCGCCATTTCCTCACTTCCTATGAAATAACTCACTCACTACTCCCCCTCACACTTCTGAATGTAATAGTTGTTCCGAGCATAGTCAATGTCACATTGTTGACACATGTCTTGCACTCCTACACCAAGCATCTATTCCAACTGCATATTGACCTTACGCCATGACAACTGTTATTAGAAAATTTATGTTTAGATTTTGATGAGACAAAACAACATTGTAATAGGAATTTAGAATGCCTCATTTTTCACACTGTTTAAGTGAAACTTAAATTAGTTTTGAGTTTACAAGATAAGTCAAAGAATGGAGAATTTTATAATTCAGTAGCCAATTAATCAAAGAAGAAAATTTTGTAAACAACAAAGAATGCCGCTATTGAATGCAATAGAAGAAAACAATATTAGGTTACTATAAGCAAAACAATGCAACAATGTAGTAAGGAGAGCAGAATACAGCAAGCCAATAGAAGTTGCATTACTGTGAAAGTTGCAGAAACTGCAAGTACTGCACCTGAATCCAAGAAAGACAGATAGAATGAAATGGACAATCATACACAACAATGCAGTACGATGAAGATCAATGTTGTCTGAGGAAATTTCTTTTCAAAACTAGCCAATAAAGACAAACTGATCATGCAGTACCGAGAATCAGTAATCCGCCGATACGTGGACTGACAGACTACAACAAAAACCTGTAACTTAGTACAAACGCATTAACTAGCCTGGAGTGCAAGACAAGAAAAATTAAATGCGATCATTTTGAAGCAATTAATGTGAGCTCAAGAACATTTGAAAAGGATTCAAATTCAAAGAAGTACTATGTCTCCCTTCAACAGACATATTTCTTCACCTATAAATAGAGAAAGATTTTATTGAAACAACGATTGAAAAATTGATCACTCGTCCTCTAGCAAGAACAAACTTTCAAACTCTCAAACATTCAATACTCAAAGTTTTCAGTCACTCAACATCTAAGAGAAACAGTCAAACTGTTGGTCCCAAGTGATTAGAGGTTCAGAGGGGGGTGAATGAACCTCTATTAAATTTTGCATTATAAAACTTCACTGTAAGTAGGTTGCTGATTCTACAGAGAATGCAGCAACTCTTTCGATTCAGTAAACTGGCAGTATGTTGTTTTAGCTTATTGTCTCAGTTTCACAGTATGCAGCGGAAATCAAAGATAGAGTTTCTTTTTGAAAAACGGTTTTCTTGTCACAAATATGTTTTTAACAGAATCCTTTTAGAAGTATGAGCAAGATATATATATATATATATATATATATATATATATATATGATATATGCAGCAAGTAAGTAAAGCGATAAACACACAAAGGTTTATAGTGGTTCGAAGGTAGTGTAATCCTTCTACGTCCACTCTTCTCTTTCACATAGGAGGAACTTTACTAGGTCAGATCGATTTACAAGTCTCAACTTTACAATTCTTTTTCTAACGAGTTAACCTACTGGGATCAAAGGATTCCTAGGCAACTTCCACACAGGGTACAAAACTCATACAGAGTTAACAGCCTTACACAAATACTAACACTTAGTGAGGATCAAATCTTTCCAACTAAGGACACCAACTTAAACAACCTACTACACAACAAATGGTTAAAAAGTATATGGTCTTCAACGGGTGCAACTCTGTTGGGGATCTTCATGGATCCATTCGGGTGTAATTTAAATAAGAATTATCATAAATCTAATCTTATTAATTAAGCAATTAAATTAAATTAATTCATGCTTTGAATAAACGATGAATCATACATAGCCCTAAACATGCGGAACTAAGGGATATGTATTTACCTCTTGATGGGAGAGTCACCGTTGAGAAGATTAGTAGCTTCAACCTAAACACCTTCTTGAGTATTCCCCAAGTCCAAGTTCGTAAATTTGGTGGAGAATCAAACGAACTTTTTTTTAACTCTTGTAGGAAGAATTAATTTCTCACTTTTTGTTGCTCTAAAAAATAAGCACTCTTGTATATGCACGCTCTATGGGGCTGAAAATTCAGCCCCTATTTTTAGGCATTGATTGAAGATTTGAGTCTTGGAGGAGAATAAATATCAAGATTTGATCTCCTCATATCTAGCAACAATATATCGAAAGATATGATCTCCTCATATCTAGCAACAATAATTAATTTTTATCTTTAACCACCTTAGTTAAATAAACTTTTATTGGGCTACTCAAGGGGCCTTTAGGAGAATTAGGATTGGATCTCCCAATGGGCCTAGAAACCAATATTGAGCCACAATATTATTCTAGCCCATTAATATTAATTCATTCCACTATAGAATTAATATTGCACTATCCATCCTAACCCATATTATGAAATATGGCTCCCGGTTATTATTTCCCCTGTTTAAGATCCAATATTCATTAATTAATTTAAGCTACTGAATGCTTTAATTAATTAATATCTTTTATTCCTTGAAAAAACAACTCAACTTTATTATCATACCGGAAATTAATCCATGCCAGATTTGATATGATAAACGTTCTGAGCCCACCAAGGGGACATTATCAACTTGACGTATCAAGATATGATTTTCTGTATTAATTTAGCAGTTTGTCATATGATTAATAATATTGCCCAAAATACAAAGTATTGAATCATATTGATCCTTTACCCATAATAAATCAAAACAATATCAATTAATTATATACAATCCCAATTAAGTGACATAAATAAAGAAATCAATAACCACTGAGATCTAATTCTTCTTTCCAAGTCAGTTTAGAAGAATTATCTCACTGTAGGTCTTATTCAGCACATCAAATGTACTAGTGTAATCTCTTGGTCAAGACAAACCAATCCGAGCCTTACACTTCAACTTCTACCAATGGATTGTTCAATTCCATCTAAGTTGTGAATTTTACTTTACTTATTACAAGAATCTGACAATGTGATCTTCTACACACCACATTGTCTACAATGTAAAGTATATTGAACATTTATGCAATAAATAAATAACATTCATAATATTTAATGTAAACGGTGATAAAAGATTTATTCTAATAAAATGCAAGAATCAGTTTATATACAAAGTAGCACTAAAAACATATTTTTCAGTATATCCCTAACAATCTCCCACTTATACTCAAAGTTTGCTTTTAAGTATACTACAACATGTCCTAATAATTCTCCCACTTATACTCAAAGCATCTTGGCGACGCACTTGACTCCCATTCCTTCTACATATCTCTCGAATGTAATTTGAGGCAGACTCTTTGTGGAAGGATTAGCTAGGTTATCCGCCGACGCTATCTTTGCCACCACTATATCTTCTCTCTTAACGATTTCTCGTATAAGATGGTATTTTCTTTCAATTAATGTGCTTGCTTGCCTTGTGGGCCTGTAGTTCCCTTGAATTTGCAACTGCTCCAACATTATGACAATAGATTGTAATACTGCTAGGCAAATCCGGAACCACATCCAAGTCCACTAAGAAGTTCTTGAGTCAAACCGCTTCTTTCGCTGCTTCACAAGCAGCGACATACTCAGCTTCCATGGTTGAGTCAGCGATGCATTTCTGCTTCACACTCCTCCATGTTATGGCCCCACCTCCCAAACAGAATACATTTCCCGAGGTAGATTTTCTAGAGTCTATGTCTGATTGGAAATCTGAGTCCGTGTAACCCACGGGGCATAAACTGTCCGATTGATAAACTAACATTCTAGCTCTAGTTTTTTTCAGATACTTCAGAATGTTTTTAACCGCAGTCCAATATTCGTTCCCCGAGTTACTTTGATATCTCGCTACCATGTCTACTGTATAGCATATATCCGGTCTCGTGTATAACATTGCATATATGAGGCTTCCAACTGCTGAAGCATATGGAACCTTCCTCATCTCATCTATTTCTCTTTGTGTCTTAGGACACATGTCTTTTGATAGATGAATTCCATGTCTGAAAGGTACAAAACCTTTCTTGGAATCTTGCATGCTGAATCGTTTCAAAATAGTGTCGATGTATGAGGCTTGAGATAAGCATATCATCATTTTCTGGCGATCTCGAGTAATCTTGATCCCAAAGATATGACCAGCTTCTCCTAAGTCCTTCATGTCGAACTGTTTTGATAACTATATCCTTACGTCTGACAACACCTTTTTATTATTTCCAATAAGCAGAATGTCATCTACGTATAGTATTAAAAATACCAAGGCAGTTCCGACACGCTTTTTATAAACACAACTCTCAAATTCATTTTGAAAAAATCCATATGATTGGATTACTTGATCAAAACATTGATTCCAAGCTCGCGATGCTTGCTTAAGGCCATAGATTGCCTTCTTAAGCTTGCATACAAGGTTTTCTTGGTCTTTTTCAACGAAGCCTTCGGGTTGACACATGTAGATATTTTCTTCAAGATTTCCATTTAGGAAGGTTGTCTTTACATCCATTTGCCATATCTCGAAGTCTAGGTGTGCAACTATCGATAAGAGAATACAGATATACTTAAGCATGGCTACAAGCGAAAAAGTTTCCTCATAATCGATCCCCTCTTTTTGAGTGTATCCTTTTGCCACAAGCCTAGCCTTGAAGGTCTCAACCTTCCCGTCAGATCCTCTCTTTCTCTTGTAAACCCACTTACATCTAACAGGTTTTACACCGTTGAGTGGTTCAACAAGCTTTCACACTTTGTTGCAATCCATAGATCCCATTTCTGCTTCCATTGCAATTTGCCAAGAATCTGCATCCTTGTCTTGGATTGCCTCGTTGTAAGTTCAGGGATCATATTCATCCTCTCCGGGGACCAAGTTCGAAGACTCTCCCATGAACATGAATTATTCAGGTTGTCGAACAACCCTCCCACTACGACGAGGTTCTGGTTGTGTTTGTGTATCGCTTGGTATATCTATTTGTACAGTTGGTGTAGGAGCTGGCCCTCTCATTTCATCTAAGGTAATCTCACTCTTGGGCTTTCTATTACTTATATAGTCATCTTCTAAGAATCTAGAATGCATGTTTACCACGATCCGCTGATCTTTAGGACTATAGAATAATCCCCCTTTCGTTCCTCTAGGATATCCTACAAACAACCTTAATTCCGAACGAGGTTCCAACTTATCAGTTTCCTTGTCCAACACGTATGTGGGACACCCCCAGATTCTCATGTGTCTCAGACTGGGTTTTCATCCAGTCCACAATTCTAAAGGGGTTTTTGGAATTGATTGGAAGGTACCAAGTTAAGAATATAAGCCTCTGTTTCCAAAGCATATTCCCAGAATAATTTGGGTAAATCTGAATAACTCATCATAGATCTGACCATTTCCAAAAGAGTTCTATTTCTTCGTTCTGCGATCCCGTTTTGTTGAGGGGTTCTAGGTGCAGTCAACTGGGATACAATCCCTTGCCCTGACAAGTAGTCCAAAAACTCGTTGCTGAGGTATTCACCTCCACGATCAGATCGTAGAAACTTGATACTCTTTCCCCTATGTTTTTCTGCTTCAGCCTTAAATTCTTTGAACTTATCAAAGACTTCAGACTTATGCCGAATTAGGAAAATGTATCCATATCTCGAGTAATCTTCGATAAACATAACGAAATACTCAAAACCACCTCTTGCCTGAATCGGTATTGGACCACATACATCAGAATGAACAAGTTCTAACACTTCACTGGCTCTGTTCCCTTTAGCTCCAAAAGCTCTCTTAGTCATTTTACCTACTAAACATGATTCGCATGTTGGAAATGGCTCAACATGGAGTGATTCCAACGAGCCGTCACTCACCAACCTTTGAATCCTTTTTAGATTAATATGACCAAGTCTAAGATGCCATAGAAGTGTTTCGTTCATTCTTGAAGAATGCTTTCTTTTCTTAGAAATAGACGATGAGTTATATGATTTATTTTGCATGTGTGTGGGTTGTGCACAGTTAATATTATAGAGATCATTAATGTTCCTGAACAGATGACTTCATTATTACGAGAAATAATCACATTCTTATTAAAAGAAACTGAATATCCATCCATGAACAATTTAGAAACTGAAATTAAATTCTTTCTAAAACTTGGAACAAAAAAAACATCTCTTAAAACTAAAACTTTATCACTAAAAGATAGATGCACTTCTCCTACTGCAACAGTTGCCACTTTCGTAGCATCGCCCATGGAGATGATGATCTCACTCCCACTAAGTTGTCTGGTTAGCTGGAACCCCTACATATTAAAACAAACATGATCAGTGGCTCCCGTATCCACCACCCACGAATGGGAAGAATACACCGCTAAACACGTTTCAATTACTAGTGTGTGAGAATTACCTTGTTTTCCAGCCTTTTTAGGCTGAGGACAGGCCGTCGTAGTTAAAGCACTTTCCTTTAGTTGTCTTCTTCTTGATACCACCATCAGTGGGTGTTTTTTCCTTTCCAACTTTGTCAACCTGTTTCTGACCATTTGCTTTCTTCTTCTTCTTTCTACCTTTAGGTCCGGAAGAGGAAGATGGACCGTTTGTCAACAGAGTTTGACTTTTTCTTGGTCCCTTTAGCATCTCAGCCGATACCAAAGCTTGCATGAGCTGAGCCAATGTATACGCTTGATTGTTCATAGTATAGTTCAGTTGGAACTGCTCAAAACTTTTCGGTAGAGAATGGAGTATGAAATCGACCTGGGTTTTCCCATCGAATTCGGCACCTAAAATCTCAAGTTTCTTAAGAAAACCCATCATTTTAAGAACGTGAACCCTCACGGGCGTCCCTTCAACCATTTTCAGCGACAACATATCTCGCATGACCATCTGTCTTGCCATATGATTGTGGTGAGCGAAGAGTTCCTTAAAGTTTAACATAATATCTGCAGTGGTTTCCATGTATTGGTGTTGGTGTTGCAAAACATCTGACATTGAAGCCAAGATGGTACACCTAGCCATTTCATTGGATTTCAACCACTACTTATGATATTCCTTATCTTCCTCACTAGTTTCATCCGTAGGTTCAGCGGGTTTAGGTTTGTCAAGGACAAACTTATGCGATTGTGCAGTCAAGACTATTAGTGTCTTTTCCAATCTACATAGTTTTCTCCCTTTAATTTGTTATCATTAAGTATATGAAACAGTGGATTAAAAGGTGATGACATATTGAACTGAGAATAAAACATACAGTTTGTATTAATATCTAATCAACACAAAATTATCACATAATTCGATCACATGTACTATAAAACAAAAAAATATAAACATGTCATCAGTCAACATCTCAAAACAATTCAAGTAAGTCACGTTGAGTGTGAACGTTTACTCAAACACATTTGAGCAGGTTACAAACAAAGACAGTTACAAACTTTTAATTCAAAATTAATAGTTAGCTCCCACTTGACCATATAAAACTGACAGGGACTCCGTTGGGGAGTTAATATATCAATTTTACACCTAAGTAATAACCATAATTTAATACATGATTATTATTTTGTTTTGAAAAAGCCATTCGTTGGGAAGGTCATATCGCCACTAATAATAATCCACAATTATCCAAAGAAATTTATTCAAGTGAACTTGTCTTTGGCCTATCCGTTAGGGAGAGAGACGCTTGCCAATGCGTAGCCAAAGACTTCACAAATAAATCAATTATGGAGGCCAATTAATTAATTTATTATCCAGAATAAATTCATTAAATTGCATACTTAGTAATTTTAAAACGATAAGATTTTTCATGGATATACATGCATAATTAATCAAATTAATAACAACAATAAACCCAAATTAAACACATAAATAATTCCAATTATCATGGTTTAATTTCCCATTTCGAAAACGAGAACCCGAATTTTTGAAAAATCCGAGCAGCAGCCGCGACGACTTGGGCAGCCTGGACAGCGGCTCAGTCCGTCTACATACGACATCCGACTATCGTACACCCGTCGTAGTCTCTGATCTTTTTAATCTGTCTCTTCGATCTTCATTTTTGATTCGTTACAATTTACTTACAAAAAAATAAATCTAAATTCTAGATCCTAATCTACCCGCGGATTTTCTCACGGGAAAAACGAATTTGAACGAATCAGATTAAAAAAAATATATCATTCAAACAACATAAATTTAAAACATACATTAAAAACCATGATAATTGGATACCTGCAAAAAAGATCTAACAATTCTACCATCCAATTTCAATTCAATGTAAATAGATTTAAATTCTAATTTAAATAACAAAGCCCGAAACCATGGCTCTGATACCATATGTTGGAGATCTTCATGGATCTATTCGGGTGTAATTTAAATAAGAATTATCATAAATCTAATCTTATTAATTAAGCAATTAAATTAAATTAATTCATACTTTGAATAAACGATGAATCATACTTAGCCCTAAACATGCGGAACTAAGGGATATGTATTTACCTCTTGATCGGAGAGACACCGTTGAGAAGATTAGTAGCTTCAACCTAAACATCTTCTTGAGTATTCCCCATGTCTAAGTTCGTAAATTCAGTGGAGAATCAAACGAATTTTTTTTTAACTCTTGTAGGAAGAATTAATTTCTCACTTTTTGTTGCTCTAAAAAATAAGCACTCTTGTATATGCACACTCTATGGGGCTGAAAATTCAGCCCCTATTTATAGGCATTGGTCGAAGATTTGAGTCTTGGAGGAGAAGAAATATCAAGATTTGATCTCCTCATATCTAGCAACAATATATCGAAAGATATGATCTCCTCATATCTAGCAACAATATATCAAAAGATATGATCTCCTCATATCTAGCAACAATAATTAATTCTTATCTTTAACCACATTAGTTAAATGAACTTTTATTGGGCTACTCAGAGGGCCTTTAGGAGAATTAGGATTGGACCTCCCAATGGGCCTAGAAATCAATATTGAGCCACAATATTATTCTTGCCCATTAATATTAATTCATTCCACTATAGAATTAATATTGCACTATCCATCCTAACCCATATCATGAAATATGGCTCCCGGTTATTATTTCCCGTGTTTAAGATCCAATGTCCATTAATTAATTTAAGCTACTGAATGCTTTAATTAATTACTATCTTTTATTCTTTGAAAAAACAACTCAACTTTATTATCATACCGGAAATTAATCCACTTGCCATATTTGATATGATAAATGTTCTGAGCCCACCAAGGGGACATTATCAACTTGACATATCAAGACACGATTTTCTGTATTAATTTAGCAATCTGTCATATGATTAATAATATTACCTAAAATACAAAGTATTGAATCATATTGATCCTTTATCCATAATAAATCAAAGCAATATCAATTAATTATATACAATCCCAATTAAGTGATAGAAATTAAGAAATCAATAACCACTGAGATCTAATTCTTCTTTCCAAGTCAGTCTAGAAGAATTATCTCACTGTAGGTCCTATTCAGCACATCAGATGTACTAGTGTAATCTCTTGGTCAAGACAAACCAATCCGAGCCTTACACTTCAACTTCTACCAATGGATTGTTCAATTCCATCTAAGTTGTGAATTTTACTATACTTATTACAAGAATCTGACAATGTGATCTTCTGTGATCTTCTACACACCACATTGTCTATAATGTAAAGTATATTGAACATTTATGCAATAAATAAATAATATTCATAATATTTAATGCAAACAGTGATAAAAGATTTATTCTCATAAAATGCAAGAATCAGTTTATATACAAAATAACACTAAAAACATACTTTTCAGTATATCCCTAACAAACTCGAAGTCAGCCTTAAGAACTTGATAACTCGAAAACTTGGCTTGACTGCTTCTGAAGGTTGAGAGACTGAACTATTTAGAAAGCTTGAGAATAGCTTAAGAGAAGATAGCTTAGAAAATCTGCAATAAGTTCAGTTGTCTTCACAGTCACTTTCACATTCTATTTATACTGTAAGGATATGCCCTTTGAAGAGAGACATTGTCCTTGTAGAGATTCAAAATGATCTTCAAAATCTTCGCATTTAATGCGCCTGGAAGAACTGGAGAATAGGGCATGTCCTACTCTGATCCGCATTAATGACACCATTCCTCGGCAATAGTATTTTTGCAGAGCCACGGTCCAGATGACATCACCTCATTGGTCGTTTGCTAACTTCCATCTATCGGTTACTTTGATATTGCAGGAACCTCGTACTGTATTCAATAAATCCTCGTACTGCAATAAATAAGACATAGTAAATTGGGGAATAGGGCATGTCCTACTCTGATCCGCATTAATGACACCACTCCTCGGCAACAATGCTTTTGCAGAGCCGCGGTCCAGATGGCATCACCTCATTGATCGGTTACTAACTTCCATCTATCGATTACTTTGATATTGCAGGAACCTCGTACTGCATTCAATAAATCCTCGTATTGCAATAAATAAGACAGAGTAACTTACAACTTACTGCTGAGGTTGTAGTTACTGCTTACTGTCTTGCGCTAGTTTCCTGATCTGTGTTTGCTTCCTGATTCAAAATAGCTTCATTTTCCTGAATCCTGCAGTCAGCTTCTAGTTCTCCTTACTGTTTTCTATATAATGCTTACTGATCTAGCTTGCTGATACTGTTTGCTATCTTTCCTTGCTGAAAACTAGCATCCGACACTTCTTTATAATCAGCTTCTTGCTAACATCAGTAATCTCATTCTTTCTAATTTTTATAACTTTTACAAATATAACAAAGAAAGATATCTTAACAAAACTAAGTTCCACTTTAACAATGTGAAAAAATTGGGTACTCTAACTTCCTATACAAAGCTATTTGTCTCATCAAAATTTTAACAGAAATATCCCAACAATTTCCCCATTTTTGATGATGATAAAACCCCTTAAAAACAGCATATATAGAAGCATATAAATACAACTACTTTGTACAAATAAAGTACAATATGAGCTTATCTTAAGAAA
Organism: Scutellaria minor; assembly: GCA_954870855.1. Lineage (NCBI taxonomy): Eukaryota > Viridiplantae > Streptophyta > Magnoliopsida > Lamiales > Lamiaceae > Scutellaria > Scutellaria minor. Next base: position 5,290,984 of record OX940731.1, read on the forward strand.
ATTTAGTTCATCATCTTCATAAATAAAATGAAGGTATAAAAGAATAAATAAAATTCTTTACATAAAAGTACTTACTCAAACATCTTTCTGAGAAACCGCAATAAGCTTCACTTCCTCAGGTTTCTTTGTCTCCAAACAGTCTTCTCTTCACATAATCATGTCCAGAATCAGCTTGAGACTGTTTGACAATCTCTTCATACTTTGTTCCCTTCCACCAATTTAAAATGGATTTTTGGTAGGATTTTTCCAGCTTCTCATAGATTTCAGGAACTTGAATCCAACGCAGCCAAAAATCCTAACAAAAAAAAACCTGCTCTCCTTTTTTTTATCTTATCCAGCAATATCAATTGGATGTTCAACTTTCCTTCTCTTGTCAGTTCCTCATATTTAATCAATGTTTTCTTACAGGATGGAAAATTTACAAAGTAATCATACCTACATAGATTTCTAAAATACCTTAAATATTCAGATCTTTTGAATAGTGTGATCTCCTCAAAAGTTGGGTTTCTGTTCTTCAGCAAGATAACTGATCAAAGATCTTGAAATCCCATGCCATGTTCACCTTATCAGGCTTTTGATCCAGCAACACTTAGACTTCTGCAGATACTAAGTCTCTATCAAAATAGGGAGCTTCTTGGGGTAGAAAAGAAAATAAGTTAGAATCTATCTTCTCAGCAAGTATAGATCTTCCAGTTCCAACTTTTCCCAACCTTGACATTCAATCGGTCTTTTTCCTCCTCATTTCTTCTCCAGCTTCCTTAAGTTCTCTCCATCTGGCTTCATCTAGTCTTGGACTTGCAACAATGCCCATATAAGGTTTAGCATTAGGATCCTGACCTGTTTGTTGTGGTTTCTGTCTTTGCTGTTTTCCTTTGCCTCGATGTGTTTGCTGTCTAGAACTCCTCTGGTGAGTTGGTGCAGCAGAAACTTTGTCTCCTTGAGCTGTAGTGCTACTTACTGCTTGGGAGACAGCGTCCCCAGCACCTGCATCATCTTTATCATCATCCTTTCTCAGCTTTGGTTGGAACCTCTGACCATGTTCGGAGTTAGAACGTTTGCGCTTTCTACTGATGGTCAGGGGAATATTATCATCTTCATCATCATCTTCCTCATCAATCTCTCTTGCTGTGGCCTCCACTGCAGCATCCAGAACCGGATCTGCTTGCTGCTTTCTTTCCCCTTTTTGGCATTATCAAACTTACCAGCACTTGGGGCAGCAACTTCAATGGGCACATGTTGAGAAAAAGCCCGAAGCATGATGGCTCGCATCTCATCCTCAAATAGCTCTAGATTCAGAATTCTATCATTCGTGCTTCGAACATCATGAGCCTGTAAGGTGATGCTTTCTTACATATTGTCCAGTACCATGTTTTGTGCAATCTAAGTACTCTTCATCTCATCAACTAAGCTTTTGATATCTTGGAGAGTCACATCTCGAGCATCAGATGCAACTTGTTGTTTGCGCTCAAAACTCTTCCTTTCATGGTATTGAGTATTCCACTCCTCATTCAACATTTTTCTGTATCCTGGAAGGAAGTTCAGAAAGCTCCTTCCTCAATTCTTGCATGGCTGAAGAGTGTATCTGCTCTCTTATGTTGACGCCAGCAGCTATATTCATCTCGTGAACTTGCATTGCTCGAACAAGTCCCTGAATAGCCTCCATAATCCCTTGAAATGATTGTTCTTGTGAGTCAGAAAAGGCTCAACCCTAACCAATTGTGGTCCTGCTTCCTCTTGACTATAAAGGACCATGACTTGACTCTTATTAGCTTTCTATTGCTCAACATCTTCAGCTTCCTGCATTTACCTTAACCTTTCTTCAGAAGATCTCTTGAGTTTGTAAGGTTCTTAGTAAGGAAAATCTATGTCACCCTCTGGATCTTCATCAACATCACTGGATGAGTCATCTCCATCATCAGGATTCGGTATAGGAGCAGCATCAACAATCTCTTTGACTCCCTTACGTACTTCTTCTTTTTCAGGTTTCTCTTCTTTATCCTCTGTCGGTACTGTCTCAATAGTATCTACGCCGGAGGTCTTCAAGGGAAAAGCTGTCTCAACAGCTTTCTCAATATCAGCAACTGCCTCAACAACTACTTCATCATCAGCAACAGCTTCTGCATTAGCAATCTGTGTTTCCTGTTACTCTTCAGCATTTTGTGCTGCTATAGTATTTAGTACAGAAAGTCCCGTCTCAGCAACTTCTTCCATGGTTGCTTCATCGGTAAACTCCTGATTGATGTCTTTCAGGACTCCATGGATGATTGGTGATGGTTCCCCCTCGGAAAATAAAACATGATAAACAGGAGAATCAGTGTAAACAACTAACGGTTGCTTATCAGTTTCCATCACATCCAAACTAATAATGAGAGAAAGTGTTGCGATACTTGTAAGGTAAGTTAGTCTTAAGCTTTTGCAGCAGCACTGTTTCTTTTTCCTGCTTGCTGTATTTTGGGGGGTTATCTGAATTCAACTTTACTTGCTGCAATCCTAACTGCATCATCTTTTGATTAGCTTCCTTAGGAGTGAAGGTAGCTAACTGAGCTTCAGCAAGCTCTAATTCAGTTGGGGTCCTAACAGTCTCAGTATTGGGGTTTATCAATGTGTTGTCCTCCCTAGACTTCATCGACTGCTCTTCCATTATCTCCTTTATAGCTGACTTACTCTTTGTCTTCCAATGAGCATAGAGTTTTTCTTATCTTTCAGCGATCTTGGCAATCATCTCATCAATGAAGCCCTCAATGAACTTTTCATCGAAGAAATGTAGAATTCTATCGACAAGAATCTCAGGATTCTCAATAAAAGTGACAGTCTAGGTAAGCACAATCTCCTCCATCACTGCTCAGTCTTGCCACTGCAGTAAGTCTCTTGTTGAGTAGAGTCGCATCCATCGCCAGTAATCATAGACAGTTGCAAACCTCTGCCATATTGATTCAGGTGTCTCTGAAAGAACAACCTCTGCTCTTCTGAATCAATATCTTCGATGGAGCTAACCACTTTGTTTATCGTAGCAATTGGCCTTAGAGCTTCCATCGGTCCCATTGAGACTCTCTATCTCGTTGTCTGGCCTTGGGGTTTGATCAAGCGTTTTTCCTTGTCTTTTCTTTCCTTCAGCATCAACTTTCTCTTCTTCTTTTTCTTCTCTTGCAATAGAGCGAGCTATTTTAATTCAGGTTCAGATTCTGAAACATGAACTTCTTCTGTCAGAGCAGCTACTTGTTCAGCAACCTCTTCTACAGGTTGATCAGCATCCTGAGCATCTTGAACAACAACTTGTTCAGCTTTCTAATCTCTATCAGTTTTCTGATCAGGAACAGGATATTCCAGAAGCAGAACATCCTCAGCTGAATCTCTAAGGACAACATCCCTTGCTCTATCATCGGAATCTTCCACTTCAGCATCTTTGGGAGAAGCTGCTTGAACTGTCCTCTTTGCAGCCTTAGTGTCAGTATTCACCTTCATCTTCTTTTTTAAGGGAGCTTTCTTGACAACCTCCCTAGCTGGCTTTTTATCGGGCTTATCATCATCACTGCTAGAATCCGAGTCAGTAGCCCTTGGTGGTGTTGCATCATCAGAATCACTTTCAGCAACCTTGCGTTTGTCAACAACATTCTTCTTCTTAGGTTGCTAAGCTTTTTCCTGATTCTTCTTCTTGAGGATGCCTTTCTTGCATAGGATGAAAGAGATAACGATCCCATAGTTTCTCTTGATCGTATCTTTGGATGTTTCTTCCCATATCCTCCTAAGGAGAAATTGTGACCAGTTGACTGCTTCTTCAGCCGCATCCTGAGATCAGTGCACTTGTCAAATCTGCCACATCTGCCCTCGATGGTATAGACGCAGATATCATGTAGAAACTCAAATTCTGGCTTGAGTTTCTTTTTCCCAAAATTCCTGGTCACATTCTCCTTTATTGACTCCTGTTTGAACAAGTTCCAATTTTCTTCCAGATAACCTGAGCCATAAACTTCCAGGTCAGAGTATTTCATATCTTCATTGGAGATATCGAAAGTGGTGGCAATGTCGCTTTGTGTGCATAGATTATTTTAGTGGTGTCCTCAGTTGATAGGATTTAGATCATTATTGAGTGTTTAACCTTAGGTGTTTAAGACAATAACTCTGTGTGAGTTAGTAGGATCTTGTATGGGTCAGCCTGTTGGATTTGAGCAACCTGTGTGGAAGCTGAATCTTAGTAGGTGTAACTTGTTAAGTTGATAGTTGTAAGGGTCTAAGTCATGTAAAATAACTTATTTAACGAAGTTCCTCCTTTGAGAAGGGGTAGAGTGGATGTAGAAGGATTACACCAACTTCGAACCACTATAAGTCTTTGTGTGTTTATCTTTTCTATTTTAGCATTTCTGTTGTTATATCTTACTGCATTCAAACTTTGCTAAAACCTATATTTGTGGAAAGATTTTCAAAAGAAACTCTATCAAAGTTAAAATTTTCTATTGTTAAGGAACTTTGGTACAGTAAGTTGCACTGTATTCTAGCCAGTAAGTTGTATTATATTTTGTATTGTATTTTATCTTGGGATACTGCACAGTAAGTTCAAAAAATTTTGAAAAATCTATAGAGATTCATTCACCCAACTCTGAACCTCTGTACCACTTGGGATCTACAACTGTCATTTACTTCATATATCGACTACCAAAGATTGATCTCACTATGATATCCTCATATGAAAAAACTCTTCAATCATCCATCTAATGTCTCCAAACTTTGAGTCTTTGAATGTATATCCTATCTTTGACTTTGTCCCTACTACACTCACAACTTGACTCACCCACTCAAAGTGCCTATCTTTGTCTCGATCTCACCACAAACCGAGTCTATACTTCCCGTCATATTGACATTTTTAGGATAAATTTCCCTGTCTCACCTATCTATATTGTCTATATCACCTCTCTCATCATCATCACCATCCGTCTTCCCTCAAAATGTGCTACAAAATACTTCCACACCCAATCCTCCTCATGTGATGCATGTACTTGATCAAGTGTCTGCTATTCCACCATCTTCACCTCCTCGTACATCTTCATCATCATCACCACCAACAACTTCTAGTCACCCCATGTGACTCGGCTGTGTGATATCATTGTAAAACCAAATTCGAGGTATTGTCTCACCTCTACTCTCAATCTGATATTGAACCTACAACTATTACACAAACTTTATCTAATACTCATTAGTGAGATGCTATGTTTTTTGAGTTTAATGCTCTTCTTAAAAATAGCATTTGAGACCTTGTCCTTCCAGATGCATCTCAGAATGTGGTTGGGTATAAATAGGTGTTTCTAATTAAACAAAAATCTGACGACTCCATAAACAAATTTAAAGTCTATCTTGTTGCCAAGGGCTTTCATTAACGATCTGGTGTTGATTAATCTGAAACGTTTAGTCATGTGGTTAAGCTTGCTACTGGTCATCTTGTTCTTAATCTTGTCATATTCTAAGACTGGTTTCTTCGTCAGTTCAATATATACAGTGTCTTTCTTCATGGCTTATTATCAGATGAAGTTTATATGTCTCAAAAACCATCTTATGCTTCAAGACCCCATAGTAACAATAAAAAATATGCTAAACTATTAGCAAGAGTATAAACCATGACTTAACATTAGTTGTTCATTCTTGGGTTGGGCAATAAAGGTCAGAAAAGGGCAATCACTAATTCTTAAAACCAACGGCTACCATCCAAAACAAACCTATGGAGTATAGCCAAGTGGTAAGGCCTCGGTTTTTAGTACCGACATGCAAATGTTCGAATCATTTTGCTCTAGACTGGCAATCCAGATGATTTTGAATATTATTGCATTATTAAATTGAAAATTTTCATGGTTTTTGGACAAAAACTATCATTTGTATGTTTGTAAACTCTAGAAATATATATATGGTCTCAAGCAGACTCCACGTACTTGGTACAACACTCTTCCTCAATTTTTGGTATCTATTGACTTCATACACACCAAGTCCGAGTTAACCCGGGTCAAAAAAGTGGTCAGGTCATGAATTTCCTACTCAAATTGGAGTCTTTTTCAACTAGGATTCATATACAAGCCCAATTTTTACTTTCCCAATGATAAATAAGGACTTTGGAAGTCATTCAAGACACACGAGCATCCATATACACAAAAATACATATTGAGAACAAGCAAGAGATCAAGGAATTGAAGATTCAAGATCAAAGAGGAAGCACACAAACACAAATTCACTAAGTTTTCTTTGATTTTATTTCTAATTTTTATCATGTCATTTTGTAATTTACTGTACTTTACGAACATGATTATTGACTAAGGATCTCGTGATCTTAGGGCATGAGAGTAGTTTTGTGGATATTTTGTTGAATTTTTAGTTTTAATTTTTACTTTAAATCCATGATATCTTATTTATGCTTCTTCGTGTTTATTTCATGCATGAATCTTGATAAATTTATGCATGCTTTAATTAATTAAATTGAGATCGAGAGATGATGTCTAATTATAGATTTGAGAATACATGACTCAATTAATTGCTAGATCGAGAGATTGATAATAATTGGGGTGAAAATATGATCTTATGAGCTTTTGAGAGTACGTTATTACTTGCGAGGTAGGAATACATACATTAATAATCAATACACGGGTTAAATTGCTCAAGAAAGGTTAATCTTAGGAGTTTTGGGGAGTTGATTATTAACTACAAGGTATAGATACATACCTTAATAATCAATTTATATGTTAAGTTGCTTGAGAGACATGTTAATCTATAATCGTGATTGTTCACATTAGATAACTTGAATTTGAGTATGATTTTGCTAGATTAGTAAACTTAATTGAAGTAGAATGAAATCATAGCCTTAGGATCCTTGTATGAATCTTGAAATTTCTTGTTATATGTTTGTTTGATTTTTGATTTCATTTTTTAGATTTAGGTTAATAAAAATCAATTCTCATAATTCGGTCATCTAGATAAAGTTAAGTAAATTAATTAGGTAATTAACATTATTCTAATTCACTAGTCTTTGTGGGACGACTTTGTCCATCCTATTTATAAACAACCATGCACTTGCGATAATAGAACTAAAAAATAGGTTTGAACATGCATCCATTGAACATTAAAAACAGCAGCAATAGATTGATACTCCAACTTGATCAAAGAACGAGCAATAAATTACTACTTTCGAGAGCTTTAAGAGATGGGATTCACCCCAATAAAAATGTTGTAGGCCCCGATAGAAGAACAATTATCACAATCACCTGCCCAATCAGCATCATATGAAATAATAAAGAGAAATGTGAGAGTCATGATGGATTGTAATGCCAAGATGATGAGTGCCATTCAGATACCGAAAAAGACGCTTAACAACACCCTAATGAAGTTTAGTGGGTGCATGCATGAATTGTGGTAGTTTGTTGACAACAAAAGACAATATCAAGTTAGGTGAAAAGAAAATAACATAAGTTGCCAAAAATTTGTCTATAGGAAGAGATATCAGCTGGTTTTACCATCATTCAACGAGAGTTTGAAACTTAGTGCCAATAGCATCCGAAGCAGCTTAGCATTAAGCATGTTATGCTTCGCAATAAGATTAATGATGTATTTCCTTTGAAGAATAACACACGAGAAATAGGATTGAAGTACTTCCACCCCAAGGAATAAGAAAGATTTCTGAGATTCTTACTGGAGAAGAATGTTGTCAAAGTTGAGATCGTTTGATTTAAGAAGCTATAATTGTTAAATCTTGACTTCCAACCTTATTTTGGGTCTTTTATGGGTCGAATTTGACTCTAGTTTCTTCATGAAAGTTGTAGGAGCCCTTGAATTTAGCTATTCTATTGGTCCCAAGTGGTCAGAGGTTCAGAGATGGGGTGAATGAACCTCTATCAATTTTTCAGTTTTAAAAAACTTTTAGTGACACAGGTTCCTGATTCAAGAGTGAATGCAGCAACCTGACTCAGATCAGTAACCTGGAAGTATGCTATATCAGGTTCCTGATCTGGTTTCATAGTATGCAGCGGAATAAACTAGATAGAGTTTCTTTATGAAAAATAGTTTTCTTTTCAAAGATAATTTTAACAGAATCCTTTCTCAGAATGCTAAAGATATGCTCAGCAAGAGAGATATCAGATAAAATGCAATGCACCAAATAAATAAAACAATAAACACTTATGGCTTATAGTGGTTCGAAGGTGGTGTAATACTTCTACGTCCACTCTACTCCTTCACAAGGAGGAACTTCGTTAGGTCAGTTCGATTTACAAGTTTCAACTTTACAAACCTCTTCCTTTACTTTACGACTTATGCATTGGATTTTATGTCATTAGCTATTTTGATTATTGAGCATTGAGGGTTGAGATTAGTTTGTTGCACTTGTGGGTTGAATTGATCTAAAACTTAGCATGTCAAGCTGTTACAAAATGAATAGTGAAAGTATGAAATGTTGTTGCTTTTTACTTTGTATTGAGTAAGGTTCGGCTATGCTAAAGGCATGTTTTTGTTACTTAGGTGACAAGAATAAGTAAATCCTTAGGGGTATCTTTATGTCTACCAACCTAAAGCCAACTGACTTGGGATTGTTGATTGAAAGTTCATTACATGGGTCATTTGAGTAGCGTTGAATGTTAACGATAGAAAGATTGATATGTGAAAAATCTCTAAGTTGAGGAAGTGTGATTCGAAGCCTTTTTGGTTCGAATAAATAAGCCCTTGGGGTGTTCTACACCTAATGTCCTAAAGCTGTCCGGTTTGGGAGCCATTGGTTGAAAGTTCGCTACATGGACCAATTAGAAAGCCCAGTGGATTGCATTATATTCAACAAAGGAGATATTCATGAAAAAAAAAAGAGAAAGTGTCGAATAAAGGTGCCAATGTGCGTATGATGATTATAATTTATAAAATGATTACCATATTTTTGTTATGACAATAAATCATAAAAAGAAATAGGATTAGTACCTTGAATTTAGGTGATGCAAAATAATCACACATTTCTTCCCAATGTTCTTTGCTAGGACAGAAAGATGGCTTGTTACTCTTGGCTTCTTGTAAAGTTGCAAACTTTTGGAAATGCTTATGTAACTTGTGATAACATATCTAGTTCGACATTCTTGTCCGATCTCTATGTCAGTGAAGTGTTAAACATTTTTTAAACGGCAGTAGAATTTGCTTAATGGGTATTAGGAGTAAACCCCACATACATATTCCCATGTCTCATATCCTACCGATGACATTACTACTAGTGTGCCAAATTTGAGCCTTAAAAGCCTTTTTCTTCATAATTTAGCACATTACAAACCAATAAAAATCCCTTCTTTCTATAACCTTCTCCACTTTTAACCCAATCAAGGATTACGGGAGCTTCCAACATGTTTTTTTATCTTGTGAGCTATGTCATGAGTTGTAATTTTTGTTTTTATTTTTATTGTTATGTTAGTCGTAATGGGTATTTTGATTATTCTTTCGTTTAGGATTTGCCACCATAGTTGCAAGGTTATAACCATCTCCTCTTTCAAGAAATAAAAAATAAAAAAATAACAAAAAAAGACAAAAAAATAAAAAAAATAAAAAGAAGAGTATGGGATTTTTATTATTATTTGGCATTATGTAATCGACTTGGATGTGCACTTTGGACCCATTTTTATGGCCTTTTCATCATGTTAGGCCTCTTATATTATGATCAAGTATTATGGTGTTTAGATGTTGCGAGTAAGCTATCATTGAGCATTTATGTTGAGATATGCTTTGGTGTGTTTATGAGTCTGTTGTGTCGTTTTAAGTCATCGTTGGAAGTTTTACGTGACCCCTTGATTCTTATTAACTCATTTAGCCATATACATATCCTACCTTATCCCTAGTCCTGTTACACCGAATTTACCCGTAGATTCTACATACCTGGTGATATGACATGTGCTGTACAAGGCTAGTATGCATGACTTGAGTGTGATCTCTTATATGTTAGCCCGAGTGTTGAGATATATATTCATTTGGTAAGAATGTACATTCATGTGTGTGTAGTCCACAGACTAGTGCAGTATGGGTTGTGTACACTTATAGTTGTATTTTGGTTAACTATAGAAAATGCAATGCTTAGTAAATTTAAAGCCCGTACCTTGTTTTGTTGGGTTGTGTCTTTGGTGGTGTTTAATGCTTGAGGACAAGCATCGTTTTAGTGTGGGGGAGTTTGATAGGTTGTGTAATTGCATGTTTTTCATTATTGATTTGCATGATTTTTAGAGTGTATATTGTACTAATTGTGTTGTTTTTATGTGTTTTGATGTTCTAGGGCTTATGAGTAAGGTTAGTGGAGAAATGAGATGAAAATGGAGCCAATTTCAGACTTGCAGCTGACTTAGAGCGTGGGCACGGGAATTCCAGCGGGATTTTCACTTTTGGTGGTTAGGCAGTTGTCGATCACTAAAACCATTTATGAACTGTTGATTCATTTTTGCATCATTATTTTATTCTACTTATTTGAGGGGATTATGTTACTTAGATTATATGTATATATTTGTCTACATTTTAAACAAATTGATATTGTTGAGCAATTGGTTATTATATGATTTCAAAGGGCTGTGTTCGAGTTCTAGCAATTACAATTTTTTTTCTTCTCTATCACTCATTGAAGCACTTAATAAATTAGATTTTATCATCTCCATGGTATGTTTTTAAATAAATATAATTGAAATGTAAATTAATAAGTGATAAATCATTATTTTGTCACTATAATCGAAACTTAAAGTAGTTATTCGTTGAAACAATTAAATTAATAATGAATTATTATCGCGTTATATGTAATTGTATAATTAAAATATGAAGTTGACATAAATTTTCTTGTTATATAAAATTGAAATATAAATTAATTAATGATGAATAAATATCTCGTCATATATAATAAAAAATAAACAATCAAATTCATCTAGACTCTAGCTGATATCAAGTACACTATTCTTTCTCAACATAAGCTGCTGCATTTCCCAACCAAAACACATCTCTCACAAGAATACAAGCGCTCATGTACCAGCAAAATAGAAAAGATATATTATGAAATGACAGATTAAAAACAAACTAGCTTCAATCTGAATGTAGCATAAACCAATTGTCAAAATGCAAGTAATTCTTGGAAGTCTCTTATGTAATTCGTCATCTCTATCAAACTAAAAATTAATAAGGTGCAGTCATAGGCACGAGAAAACCACTTCAATTGTTCACCAAATTGCATAATAAATCATAAGCTTTCACTTCACGATAAATAAATTGACAAATACTAGTAAAAAAGGAAAACAGAACTGGTGAATCCAAAACACAAGAAGAAGAAAAACGCAAAACAAAAGCTAATAGATTAGAAGAAATAAGCACAACCAGACCAATTCAACAGCTAAACGCTGCAATTTGGGGACTTCTTCGACCAATTTGGCCTTGGTCCTCCGAATCTCTGCATTGATCGCCACAGCTGACGCCTATTCTTCTCATTTGCAGCTGTCTTCGCTTTCTAACAAATTCAATTTAACAAAAAAACTCAAAATTCACGCAAACTAAAGAGCAAAACAAAAATCAACTTAATTCAATATTACTGTGACCATCTTTTCATCCATATATAGACTATAACGTCACTCCCTTTATGACATCTCCTAAAAGATAGTAACTTTATTGAGAGTAATATGACTCAACTTTATTTATATTATATTATATAAAGATTTGTGAGAAATTAAATTAAGTTAGATTTATTGGTCAATTGGTTTGTAGTGTTAAGGGGTTCTTGGGTTCGATTCCTAATGAGTACATGTTTTTTATTTTCTTCTTTTTACTTATTTGAGGGGATTTTGTTACTTAGATTATATGTATATATTTGTCTACAATTTAAACAAATTGATATTGTTGAGCAATTGGTTATTACATGATTTCAAAGGGTCTGGGTTCAAGTTCTATCAATAGTGAACACGATGCTATTTTTTATCAGTAATTAGTTCAAATAATTAATGACGAAAAATATCATTATAAAAGTATATTTTTTACGATGTCGAATATCGTCACCAATTATTAGAATCGTCACCAAATAATATTGCGATGAAATAATTTTGTTAATAATAAATTCAAATAATTAATGATAAAAAATAGCATCATTATAAAAGTATATTTTTTACGACGTCGAATATCGTCACCAATTATTATTAGAATCATCACCAAATAATATTGCGTTGAAATAATTTTGTTAGTAATAAGTTCAAATAATTAATGACAAAAAATAGCATCGTCATAAAATATATTTTTATGACGTCGAATATTGTCACCAATTATTATTAAAATCGTCATCAATTATTATCGTGACAAAAGAATTTTATCACTAATTAATTCAAATAATTAATGACAAAAAATAGCATCGTCACAAAAATTTATTTTTTACGACATCGAATATCGTCACCAATTATAATTAAAATCATAACCAATTATTGTGACAAAATAATTTTGTCAATAATTATTTAGAATAATTAATGATGAAAAATAACATCGTCATGAAAATATATATTTTTATGAAATCGAATTTTGTCACCAATTATTATTAAAATCGTCACCTATTATTATTGTGACGACATAATTTATGTCGTCATGAAATTTATAAATTAGTGACGAATAAAATTATCAATGGTAACAAAATAAACAATTTCTAGTATTTTAATGATGAAAATAACATTTGTCGCTTTTAAGTAACAAATTGTGATAATTTTTTTGTCGTCGCAAAAATATTCATCACAAAATGTGTGATTTCTTGTAGTGGGTGCTCATCGAATTGAGATTCAATGAGACTCTCATTGCGGTTCTTTGTTGTGCCATTCGTAGGGTAAGGCCCTCTACACCTTTGTGTTCTTTTCCTTATGGGTGTAGGTCTTTCCCAGTGATTCAAGCTCACTAATGATGGTTGTGAATCTCTGATCAAGCTCTTCAAGGGTTTCTCCAGGTTTCATTGTAAACTGCTCATACAATTGTGTAGCTTTGGAAACCCTATTATCTCTGGCAAGTTCATTGTCTTCACAGATTAACCCTAGTTTTTCCCAGATATCCTTAGTTGTCTTGCAACTCTTCACCTTGCTGAATGTTTATTTATCCAGCATGAGAAATAGAGCATTTTTAACAATATTGTCAAGGTTGGCTCTTTTCATTTCTTCAGGAGTGTATTCATGTCTCTTCTTGACAAGGTACTCCTACGGTGGAGGAGCTCTTCTCTGTGCTGATGCAGCTCCCCGTGGACAGAATCCTGGTGGCACTTCGACTTCATCGTCGATGATAGATGCTCCCTCGATTTCTCCACCTGCTGCCTCAATAACTTCTTTAGCTCGTCTTCGCTCGCGTTGCTATGCTACATAATTAGGGTTTACTTTATAGATGACTGGTGGTCCTTCAGTTATGACATACCACATCTCGTCGTGCATAGCCGACAAGTGGGCCTCCATGCGTATTCTCCAGTCATCATATTCATCTATGAAAAACATAGGTAGCTTGTGGTGTGAGAAATCTATGTTAATGCTCAAACGATGTGTTTTGGTCTATGAAAAGAAAAATGGTTTATCCAATAAAAACGAGTGGATTTGGGTAGGTTACCAGACAAGTTGATTGTTAACCCAACTCGCTCTAATACCACTTATTGGTCCCAAGTGGTCAGAGGTTCAGAGGGGGGTGAATGAACCTCTATCGAATTTTCATTTTGAAAACTTTTCTGTAAAACAAGTTCCTGATTCTACAAAGAATGCAGTAACCTGACACAATTTAGAAACCTGGTAGTATGCTGATTCAGGTTCCTGATCCGGTTATCACAGTATGCAGCGAAATAAATAAAGATAGAGTTTCTTTATGAAAACCAGTTTCCTTTTCACAAATATGATTTTATAAGAATCCTTTGACCAGAATGCTTATGACAAGTGCAACAAGATAGATATGCTATAATGCAATGTTGCAAGTAAACAAAAGCAGTAAACACACTTATGGTTTATAGTGGTTCGAAACTGATGTAATCCTTCTACGTCCACTCTACTCCTTCTCAAGGAGGAACTTTGTTAGGTCAGTTTGTTTTACAAGACTCAGCTTTACAAACCTCTTTCTACACAAGTTTACCTACTCGAATCAAAGATTCTTAGGTCAAATCCCACATAGGGTGCAATATCCCACACAGGGAAAATAGCCTAAACAAGACTAAAACTTAGCAACGATCTAATCATGTCAACTAAGTACACCAAACTTAAAACAACCTAACACACAACAAATGGTTAAAAAGTATATGGTTTTTCTTCAACTGGTGCAACACGAAGTCAGCCTTGAACTTGAAAGCTCAAATACTTGAATGACCCCTTCAGAAGGTTGAGTGACTGAACTTGGAGAACTTAAGAATAGCTTGAGAATGAAGAGCTTAGGAAATTTGCAAAGTGTTCAGTAGTCTTCTCAGTCCTCTTTACCTTCTATTTATATCACTGGCAAAAATGCCCATTAAAGAGAGTCACTGTCCTTGTTGCAATTCAAATTGATCTTCAAATCTTTGCATTAAATGCACATTGGAAGATCTGGGATATAGAGCATGTCCTACTCTGATCCACATTAATGACGTCATACTCCAACTACAGTACCCTTGCAGAGCCGCTGTCCATGTGACATCACCTTATTGGCTCATTGTTAACTTCTATCTACTGGTAACTTTGACAGGAACCAATCTTCGTACTGCATTCAGTATATTCCTCAAACTTCATTGAATAGGTTAGAAAGACTTATTGTTTGTTGCTTAGGTTGCAGTAGCCGTTTTCTATTCTGCGTCAGGTTTCTGTTTCAGAACAGCTTCCTGTTCCTGAATTCTGCAGTCAGCTTCCTAACCTGTGTCTCCTTCCTAATCTGCTTCAGTTTCCTTACTCTGAACAACTTCCTGTTCCAGAATCCTGCAGTCAGCTTCCTGACCTGCATTAGCTTTCTGATCTTCATAAGCTTCCTGATTCTGAACAATTTCCTGTTCCAGAATCCTACAGTCAGCTTCCTGACCTGCATTAGCTTTCTGATCCTGCTATCTACTTGTTGCTTCCTGATCCAGCTTCTTGATTCTGACTTCAACTTCAGCTTACTGACTTTCCATGCTGAAAATCAGTTTACAAGTATCCTTTAGGTCTAGAATCCTGCTAACATCAGTATCCTATATCTTTCTGATTTATACATCTATACAAATCATAACTTGGAAAGATATACTTATCAGCCTAAAATCCACTTATAAAACGTGGAGAATGGGTACTCTAAAAGTTCTCATCAAAACCTAGTTAGAAATATCCCAACAGTATATTTACTTGTTTCTGAAGTTTCTATTTCAATGTTGTTTTAACTCTTTGTTTGTTGGTTATGTTTTGTAAGTTTTAAAATGTATGTCTCTTTCTCTCTTTTCCTGCACGCCCACAAGAAAACTCTGATATTTAAAGTATGAAAATGGGGCGTGACAATTTGGTATTAGATCAAGGTCCTACCCTCTATAGGACCCTGCTCAAGCTCGTTTTTCTTTTCAAACGTGTTTTAACGGGAAAGATCTTTTAAAAATAATGGATAAGCACCTCTCCCTATGCGCTTCTCTCCCAGACCATGAAATTTAATAAAATGGATTTTTATCTGTACCATGTTACCTGTTGTTTGTTTATTTGTTCTTATTTATATTATTGGGCTACGTGGGGTAGACGATAAGGGTTAGTTTTCGTATGTCGCCTTTAAAATGATATGCCATGAGGTCAACCGCATAGAGACCAACCATCAATGGAGAATCCACTTGAACACAATGTGGACGCCACGATGGGGGACTTGGTGTCCGTACTGAGAGGCTTGGCCAGACATTGCGAGATCACACAAATTGTGTTGCTATCATCGTCAAAGAGCAAAGTGAACTTAGTCATCGAATAGTTCCGATGTTTCAACCCACCGACCTTCAACGGAAATGGAGAACCTGTTGAGGCTGAAGAGTGGCTAAGGTCTTTGGATCGTCTTTGTGGACATCTGTCTTGCACTGAAGAATAGAAGATCTCGTGTGCCATGTTCCAGCTCACAGAAGAAGCCAGCTACTGGTGGGAGTCATATGAAAGGACTAAGTCACAGGAACATAAGAGTGTTATGTCTTAGGGAGTCTTCAAGAAGGTAGTTAAGCAGAACTTCCTGCCTTAGTCATACCGTGACCGAAAAAAAGTGGATTTCCTACATCTTTGTCAAGAAATCTCCTCCGTAGGAGAGTACGAAAAGAAATTCAATCAGTTGAGCAGGTATGCACCTCATTTGGTGGACACCGACTCTAAGAAGGCCCGATGCTTCGAAAGAGGTCTTCGTACAGAAATCAGTTCCATCTTGGCTAGTCAGAAGACCATATGTATGCTAAAGTTGTAGAGAGAGCCTAGGAAGTTGTTTCCCGTCTATGCTTGGACATTGCACCATTCGAGAAGGTCGTAGAGGTACCTGGGAAAAGTAAATTATGGACTGATCTGAGAGTTTCAATCAGAACAAGCACCCAAGGACCAACAGTGCTCCGTTCCTCTCTACTTCTAAGCCGGGAAACTCGTGCACCAAGTATGGAAAGACTCATGCAGGACCATGCCTTCTAGGGAACCAGATTTGCTTTAGATGCAGAGAACCAGGACACATCGCCATCAGATGTCTGAAGTTCAGAAATGCAGCAATGGCGCAGAAGCCGAGGTTGAGAACAAGCAAGACTCGAGCTTTCGCTCTCAACCGTACAGAAGATGTCGAATGATCGAAGACCATGACAGGTATGTTAACACTATGCGATATCCCTACTCTCAATTTGTTAGATATAGGAGCAACTCATTCTTTCATCTTTGTCGAGCTATGTGATATATTAAAGCATGAGAACGGTAGGGTAGTCGCTAAAATCCTAGAAGTTAGTAACCTTATCGGGAAGGATAATAAGAACGAAACACATTTGTCTAGGTATATAAATCGCATTTGGGAATAGAATTATTTTAGTCGATCTAAGTGCATTAGAGATGAATGACTTCATTTTGATTTTGGGAATAGATTGTCTTGAGGCAAATCACGCAGTGAATAAGTGTCATGTAAGAGAGATCGTTTTTCAGATACTTGGAGGCGAGGAGTTCACATTTTTAAGGAACGCAAATTGGAGTCAACTCGAGGGTCGTATCGGTTATGAAGGCAACCAAAATGCTCAGTAAAGAAGATTGCAAGGTTTGGTTGGTAAACATGATGGATCTCGAATAAGAAACGAGTCTCGTTGAGAAGATGTTTGTCATGAGGGAATACGTGGATGTTTTTCTAGAAGATCTACCCAGTCCTCCACCGGATCGACCGATTGGTTTTGAGATTGATCTCATCCCAAGATCGGCACTAGTGTCAAAGAAACCATATCAGATGACACCAAATGAGCTACAGGAATTGAAGGTTCAGCTGCAAGAACGTATAGATAAAGGATTCATTCGCCCAAGTGTATTGTCTTGGAGAGCTCTAGTACTCTTTATGAAAAAGAAGGATGGAAGCTTTCAGATGTGCATCGATTATCAAGAGCAGAATAAGCGAACCATCAAGAATAAGTATCATTTACCTCGGATTGAATATTTGTTTGATCAGTTGAGAGGCACAAGTGTATTCTCGAAGATCGACTTGAGGTTTGGATACCACCAAGTGAAAGTCAAGGATGCTAATATACTAAGACAGCTTTCAAGATGAGGTATGACTATTACGAGTTCGTAGTAATGCCTTTTGAAAGTGGCTACACCTCCGAGCAGCATCAAGGCTAAGGTTGCAGCTTTATTCGTGAAACCCACTTTCCATGAGTGTATAATCGAGGCACGAGGAAGAGATAAGTTTCTGATGAAGATGAAGACTCGTATGGATAAAGACAAAGCAGAGGGTTCGTTTTGTCAACAGATGGAACCTTTATCTTCAGGGAAAGATTGTGCGTGTCAAAGGAATTGAGAGAAAAAAATTCTAGAAGAAGCTCATTGCACGCCATTATCGGCACATCCTGAAGGTACGAAGATGTACAAAGATTTGATGGAAAGCTTTTGGTGGATAAACATGAAGGGAAGAATCGGACTTTTCATTAAGAAATGTCTAGTTTGCCAACAAGTGAAAGTTGAACATCAATGGCCAACTGGAATGTTAACTCCATTGGAGATACCTAAATGGAAATAGAAACACATCAACATGTATTTCGTTGTTGGATTGCCTAGAACCGTATGGGTGATTATAGATAGATTAACCAAGTTGGCTCATTTCTTGTCGATCAAGATGATCTACTGTTTAGGTAAGTTAGCTCGAATCTACCTAGAAGAGATCGTCAGATTACATGGAGTACCAGTTTCCATCGTATCTGATTGAGATCCACATTTCACATCCAGTTTTGCCCTTTTTAGGTACACATAAATTTCGAGGATGAAATTTTTCTTAAGGGGGAAGGGATGTAACGCCTAAGACAAAACGATGCATAATTGGCTAATTAAATTATTAAACCCCTAATTATTTGATTTAATTACATGCATTTCAGAAAAATGAAATAATGCATGATTAATTTATCGAGTGTATATTTTAATCGAAAAACATATGTTATATTTTTTAAAAGATATCGTAGTCGAAAACTGAAAGTTAAAACGTTAAAGGATGACTCGTTAAGGGTTCGTGGCCCAAATCATGAAGAATACGAAAAATCGAAATATATATATATAGTACGAAATGAATCATAAAAATAATAATCGAATCAAAAGTGAAAAAGTAAGATATTTTCTCTCTCATTCTCTCTCTTCTTTTTCCTCTATTTTTCGGTCGGCGGCCGCCGCACCGCCGTCTCTCTCTCCTCCATTTCGCTTGATTTTTATGTCAAAATGTAGCCCTCGCTAAGCTCATTCCGGATCCGGACTCGGATCATCCAACCGATGTCGGCTCCGCCAACATTGATCGATCAAACTCGGCCAAATCTCTTTTCTCTCTTCTCTCTCTTCCTCTCTCTCTTCTCTCTCTCTCTTTCTCTCTCTCCAGGTGCTCGTCTGACCTACTCTTCCATCGTCGCCTCATCCACGTGTGTGGTGTGGGTGTTTGGGGGCACCGCCATGTGTGGCGGTGCCATGCACAGTGTGTGCATGTGTTGTGTGTGCAGGTATGTGTATGTGTATGCGTGTATTGTGTGTGCCGGTGTGTGTGTGGGTGTTGGAAGACGGCGTTGGAAGCACCGCTGTGTAGTGTCGGGCAGCACTCGGTGCAGTACTGCCGTGTATGTGTACGTGTGTGCGTGGTGGCTGACGACGTGGTGTCGCCGGCGTGTATGTGGATATGCGATAGGGGCGACAGGGGTTAGGGGATTTGGGGGAGCGGTTTTCTCTGAAAATTGGATAGAGTTCAGGGACCCATTTGCAAATCCCAGGTTTTTAGTTTATTTACTTTTTGATCCTTGAGCTTTCTAGAATATTGATTTAGTCCTCAAATTTTCGAAAACTATGTTTTAACCCCCAAAAGTTTTCAAGCTTTAGACTTTGACCCCCAGATCTTCTGAAAATTTTATTTTGACCCTAAAGGTTTTTAATATATCAAAAAGACCCAAAAAAATCTTTTCTGATTTTACAAAAATACCCCTGGTCAAAGTCAACTCTTTACCAGAATTTACAAAAACGCCCCTGCACCTTTAAACTCTCCGTTTAAGCTCGTTTTTCCTCCGTTTAAGTCTGTTTTTCTTTCGTTGAAGCTCTAATCGATTCCTTTACGCCCTATGATCAAGTTTCGAACCTTCGTTTCATTTTCTTTCCTTCAACGCCTTTCTTCGAGAGAGTTCTTTTAAGAAATGTAATTATCGTAATAAGAATCTAAGAAAAACCCTCATTTACATGTATAGACTTTAGAGTTAAGGAAAGATCTTAAGGCTTATAATTCAACGTATCACGAGGAATTACCACCGAAGAAGATGGGGGTAACTTCTAATCTCTAATAACTTTACGTTTCTGTATTTAACGCACAATGATAATGAATGAATGCATGCATGTGAACTTGATGTTAAATGAATTGTTGAACCCTACATGTTGTGATTATATGCTATGATTAGTGTGTTCATGCATGCATTATGATTATATTATGAAGGGACGAAAGTCCACATTCATGTGAAAAGACGAAAGTCCATGTTCATGCTAAAGGGATGAAAGTCCACATTCATGCTAAATGGACGAAAGTCTAAATTCATGCTACGGAGGGACTAGTGGTCCGTAAAGTAAGTCGGGAAGTACCCGCACCTAGGGTTAACGGGGAGTACCCGCACCCTACTGCAGATATGAGCGCTATGATGTTATGTGTTAGGCATTCTACGTGCTGTATTTAATTGCTATATTTGTATACGTTCGAACATATTAACTGTTTAACGAACTTTAAAATACGGAAATTACTCTCACGAGTGTATTCAATGCACTCACCCCAGGTGTATTCACACTACAGATAACAATGAAAGTAGAGAAGCGTAGAGAGAGGGGTGTCATATCAGCTGTGATCTTTTTCCCTTTTCGTTTTCCGGTTTTACCTTTTTAAACAATGTTGATCGTTTGTAAAGTTAAATTGTTCTCCTTTTTGTTATGGATCATGTATGAAGTTCCACTGCTATGTTTTCAATGGTTTCTTCCGGCTTGACACCGAGAGTTTTAAACATGTAAAATCGTATCTTTACCTGTTTCCGAAGTTTCTGTTTCAATGTTGTTTTAACTCTTTGTTTGCCGGTTATGCTTTGTAAGTTTTAAAATGTACGTTTCTTTCCCTTTTTTCCTACACACCCACAAGAAAACTCTAATATTTAAAGTATGAAAATGGGGTGTGACAAAAATATTCTAAAATACATGTCCTAGAAAGTCATACTAGAAATATTCACCAATATTTCATCAAACATTTGCATAATTATTATTGATTAATATTAGGTGCAATAGTTTCATCGTTACCATTAGATATACTCGTGTAACTTTCTGGAAGATGAATGAAATCTAAAAGAACGTGAGAACTGCATGGTGGTTAGAAAATAAAATTGAATCATTATATTATAATTGCGTCCACAAATAGATAAAATAGTTGTGGCTTGATGGTTAGAAAATAAATCTGAATCATTATATTAGAATTGAGTCCATATATAGATAAAATAGTTGTGTGAACAAGATATTGTTGTATTTAATCAATTGTTACAAATATTAAACATAAAAAAAAATATTAAGAGATATTGTTGGAATATCGTCTATGATATCAATTGTTAAAAATATTGAGAATATATCGAAAATATTATCAAACACATATTTTCGATTGCAATACCCTCTATGATAACAATTGTTTCTAATATTGAGCATATATCAAAGAAATATTATGATATTTATTATAGAAATATCAAAAATATATCAATGAATTAGTATGATATTTTAAAATATCAATATATTATTATAATATTTTGAACCTTGAATAAATTATTTTGGGGAAAAGAGTCAAAAATAGCGCAATTATGTTTACCATATATCTCATTTAAATATCATTTAAGTTTTTTATGGATGTTTTACCTCTTGACACTTATATCACATTTAATGTTTGCCATATATCTCATTTAAATATCATTTAATTTTTTTTTTTTATATTTACCTCTAGATACATATAACACATTAAATGTTTAATTTAGTACAGTAACATCACTGATATTGTAAATTTAAAATATTTATGCTTCGTATACACTTTAAATTAATTCTTTTTCTACTTCAAAATGCTAGAAAATCTAGATATTTTTAAATTGAAACTTACTTTTGTTTTTATGTTTGTTGGTATTGTATTTTCCCCAACATTTTAGATGGATGAGGAAACATATTGAAACTTGATATGTATACAACTTTTTGAATAAAATAGTTTTTTTCTTCTTCTTATTTTCAGGTTTTTAAATGAGTAGGACTTGTGTGCCTCGCGTATGGTGTACCCAACCCCAAACTCTAATACCTTTAAATAATACGATTAATACATTTATATGGTGTGCCTTGGGTATGGTTTATTTTTTATTCATATGACCTATTTTTTCTATTTCGTCATAGCCAAAATGTCAGAATCGGCCTTGTGAGATCCTTCAAATGTTAATAAGATTTCTCCAAACTCGTTGAACTAGCTTTCTATCTCGAAGCTATATCCCAATGTTGTATGAACAATATATATTATGATCCATAAGTTTGATTCAAATTCTATAAAATCTAATCTATTACGATAAAGATATTGTCTAAATGGTAAGTATGTTGCAACTATGATTCTCTAGCAAATCCTGCATTAATTCATGAAGATCTTCTAAATATGTAAGATCTTTAAGTATATATCTTCTCCAATAAGGAAATTTGATCTTGATGTGTAAGGTAAGCTGAAGTTGGCTTACATTCAAAATTTTAATTTTCAAAATCATCCAAGATATCTGGACAATAAGGAAACACAAACAAACGAAATCCCAAAAAGAATTTGTTGAGATTATTTTTAATTAAATGACAATAAATAAGAGACATGATATATTATATGTAAAACATATTCCTTTTTATCATAATTAAGTGTCATTTTAGAGTTTTTATCATAGATTAATGACAAATATATTATTAACTAATCAAAGAATTTATGATCCAAAATTGAAAAAGAATCAAATTAATTAATTCCCAAAAATGGTTCTCATCAAATCCCTAAATTTTCTCTTAGAAATTGTAATAAAGATAATCAATTGGAATAAAGTTGTATAAAAGTCAAAAAAATACAAATAATTTAAAATAATATTTGATCTCTAGAACGACACTAGTTGAGATCGGAGAGAGTATTATATAACAAAAACAAAATAATTAATTAGCTAATCTTCTAAGAGATACAATCACCTTAACTACTCCACAATATATATAACTAAGCTTCAAATTATTGAAGATAGAGATATAACCATATATATATATATATAGCATAATATCATGCAATACCCAAGTGACATAAATATCTACATAGAGGTAGATAAAATTTGAACAAAAAAATTGAAATTCCAAATAACTACCCGTTGCTTGTGAATGCAACACATTAAGAGAGAGAGAGAGAGAGAGAGAGAGAGAGAGAGAGAGAGAGAGAGAGAGAGAGAGAGAGATCTGTAGAGAGAGAAGGGGGGGGATCTAGTTGACATAGCAAAAAGTGTCATGTAGCAGAAATGCAATGGGGCCAAAGATTTAGAGGCAAGAATTGGAAAACAAGGTAGAGTTTGGACGTAGGTGAAAATGATGAGAGGGATGGGACATGTTAACATATATTTGCCCCATATATGTCTCCATCTCTCACAGTAGTGATTCTTAACCTTCATACGTAGCCCATCTCTTCATCGTAAATATATACACCACTTTTCTTTTTCTTTTTTTATATTTTCTAACTTTTATATATATAATAATATTATCATCTTCTTCAATATATTTGTTTATTTATTTTCTTGATTTTTTCATAGCTCCATTAATTCCAAGTATATATATATCTTTATTCAACTAGTATGTTCTTGATCCCTAGATATTTATCAAACGTACGCCTCCATTTGTAACACAAATTTTGCTGCTTGTCGCAATATATATGATTTGAAGATTTGTTGCCACTAATTTAATTTCTTCAAGTACATAAATTTTCATTTTGAAAAATTAATGAAAATGATATGTGTGGCTAACTGCATCAAAGTTTATCTAATCAATAAGGGATGATTAATTGCCCTAAACTCTCACATCTTCTATTCACTTTTTTTTTTCCCTCACATTATCGATCAAGTATTTATTTTGTCGTGTGTATAACCATATCAAACTATATAAATCGATGCACTTTGTCTTATCAGCTCTAGAATTTCCTTAAATATCCTTGTAAGAAAAAAAAATCATTTGACAGATTAAATTATTAACAATTATAACAAATTTCTATTTTATTTGATGAACTAAATTAAAATATTTAAAAAAAATTACCTTCAAGAAAATTAAAGTTAAAGAATTATAAAAACAATTTCCTCAAAAGCTTATATTTTATTCCAAAATATATTTAAAAAAAAACATTCAAATAAAATTTAATTTGGAATAAGAATTTTTTTTAATTTATTTTAATAATTTTAGTTTTATTATCTTAAATAAGACAGATTTTTTAAAGAGAAACATTATTACAAATTTAATTTAATATTCAAATAAAATTTTGATGAAAATTAAAAGTTGGTAAGACATTGTAACGATTTAAATCATTTGATGGATTATATGCAACATGAATAGAAAGTTTAGTAGCTAGAGTTATATGCAATGTAATGTAATTGGGAATAACCGAATAAGGTGAACTTGAGTTTAAAAAAAGAAAAGAAAAAAGAAGGGAATAATTAAGGTTGATCGAAGTTTGGTGTTATATGAAGGGGGGACAGATTGAAAATAGAGAGTCCCATGTATTAATACTTTTGTTTTTATTTCTGTCACACCTCCCAACATGACTTATTACAACTATCTCAATATCTCATATATATTCTCATCCTCATAGTCATCATCACTTTTAATTTATTCATTCTGACCTCTTCACATTATGCATCAATTATTCACACTCGCATTGTCACCCCCAAAACCTAATCCATCCATCTCAATTACTTATTAATTACTTATTTTATCTGCCAAATTAACAAATATGCATGTGATCATATAATATATGAGTGGATAAGATAACATGATTCATTATGTTAGATAAATCCATCAATCCATCAAATTATAAATCATTAAACTTCTTTTTTTGTCATCGATATATATAAATTTTACAGATTTAACACTTGTACCATCAAACTAATTTTTTTACAAATTTGACACTTATACCATCAAACTAATTTTTCAGCAATTTTTCACTGCATTTTGGCATGTGACTTACCTATGACATATTTTTAAGGGCTTTTTTTTGTTCAAAAAAGTTTTTAAAAATATGTCATGCGCAAGTCACATGTTAAAATCCGATGAAAAATGGACGGAAAATTAATTTGATAGTGTAAGTGTTAAATCAATATAGTTTATTATATCAATGCCACACAAAAAATATAATAATTTATTTACAGAATCGCTGATAATTTGATGGATTGATGTAACTAACCCTTTATATTATAAATGAACGTCCATTATTGGTTTTAATTATGTTTGTTTTCTCATGGAAAAAAAAGACATAAAAAAACACACAAAAAATGGAGAATTCTAAGAAAATTAAATGAAAGTTGTTGGGAAACGTGCAAAATTAGTCTCATATTTAAGGGTTGACATTTTTATTTCCCTAGTAACCTAGTTAATTTCAGAGGAGGACAACCACTAAGTCTCAAGTTGTGTGAATTACAACAAACTTCTCTTAAAATTGGAATATATATAAATTCAAGAAGAAAGTAGATATCATTAGCTTCAATAGGTAAGACAAGATATTAGCCCGCTAACTAATAATTCTCTTTTGCTAGCAGGAGAAATTCAAGAAAAACACTATAAGCACCAAATCTAGTTGAGTTGGGGAGATTAGAGCGAAGTCAATTAGTTATGACAAAAATTTATGCGCAACTCAGGTCGATCCAACCTGTCATGCGTACCTACGCGCTACCACATGTTTGGGTGGGTGCGTCCAAACTCATCCAAACTCGTTCCCAAATGTTATACATTTATGTTATGTTAGTCATACATTTATGTTATATTAATTATACTTTTATGTTATGTTATCCATAAAGGTTTTAGCTATACCTTAAATTTTTTGAAACAACCATTAATATTTTTCATACATTTTAGTTATGTTAGGCATACATTTTACTTATGTTAGTTGTACCTTTATATATTACATAAATGTATGACTACCTTGATATAAATGTATGATTAATATCATATAAAGGTGTGAGTAATACTACATAAAGATTTATATGTACAAAATGTGCCGAAATTGTAAGAGTTTTTTTGTAAGTTAAAGTATTACATAAAAGTATAAATAATATAACATAAAAGTTAGGACAAAAAAATAAAAATGTGCGGATTCAGGTTGGACCCGACCAACCCGAGTGCATGAATCTAAACCGACCCAAGTCCATGCTCAAGTTGCACAGAAGAGTCACTCATTAGTTATAGGCAAAATTACATCGTATTATAGTACTTTACGATTATTCGTATACTTATTCTTTTATTATTCGAAAAATAATTATAATTCGTATTCATATTCCTTTATTATTTATATATTGGAATTTGAAAATTTATATCAAACTTTTATTTGATTTTTCCACAAATTTTAATTACCCTATATAATTAGTGCATTTAAAATAATAATACCAAATTGTAAATATATATCAAACATTTAGATTCCTCCTCCTATATAAAAATAAAAAATAAATTTATCGTCACATATATATAACTATATCTTGGGAGAAGAGAAGAGAAAAAAGCTTATATTATAAGTATAAAATATTTATAAATACATAGATATTAATAATTTATTATATATATATAATATTGACGAATACTTGAATCGAATATGATTATATTCTTATTCGTATCTGAATAATATTCGAATTTTTCTAATTCTAATACAAATATATATCGAATCAAATAAAAAATATTTGATTCTTTTACATCCCTAATCTAATTATCATATTTTTTGCAATTTTGATCCGATTTTTAATTTTTGCCTACATGAACACCATAATTATTGATGTGGACTCTCCAACTCCGATATCCACATCGATATAAATTGACATTACAAGCAAAATCGAATCAAAATAAAGAAAAAAAAAATTTATAATTAGAAGAGCAAAATTAAAATACATAAAAATGATGGTAAAGAAATAGACACATTCTAAATCAAATAAGTTGAAGAAAACTTCACTGAATATGGAAAAGAATAAAATTAATATATATCCCTAAAGAAATGAATTCTCAAGTTTGGAAAATTAAACACACTCAATCTCTGTCAGCGTCAGAAGCCAATATCTTTAGAAAATGAAATAAATGTGCAAACAAAATAAACCACGACGCAAATTTGGCCCACATCAATCTAACTAAGATTTAATTAGATGCTGCTAAGCATTCAATTCAACAAACAAAACTACAAATCATTTAGTAATAAAAGAAAAAATACATTATAAAACTAAATGTAAGAAATATTTAATGAATCCAATAATATATTAAAATATTTAATAAGTATGATAAGTACTAAATAAATCTAAAACTGAGGAAATATATTTGAAAATTATTTAATAAATATGAGAATCATGAAATAGATTCTAAAACTATAAAATAAACTTGAAAAGTACCAAAGATATGGAATTGAGGAAGAAAATTGGAATGCTCGATTGGATGATCGATATTGATGAAGAAAATAATGAAAATGGCAAATTCTATTTTTAAGATTTTAAACTTATATTCTATAGTACAATAATAACTTATAGTTATAAGAGTAATTTTTTCTAGTCATACGAATGATATCTTACATTTCAATAAAATTTATAATGTCTTCTAGTTATATCAGTACTACCTTTTAGTAAAATAAAGTAATATCTTTCAGGTAAACAGGCTATACATTTGGGTTAAAAAAAACTTCTAGTTAAACAAGTAATACATTCCAAATAAAAAATAATAATATTTTTAGGGTAAACATACATTTCAATTATATAAGTAATGTTTTTGAGTACTAAGATAGATACACATGTCATTGATGGGTGCAAGCGGATTTAGGTGGATATAAATGCACATGAACAGTGCATACGAGCGCGTGGAGGTGGGTCACACACCTGTTAGGGTTGGGGCACATATCTGAGGTATATATTTTTGTTTAAAAAATTAAAAATAAAATCATAATTAACAAATTAGTTCATGAAATTAAATCTCTAATAAATTAAAGCTGCCAAATAAAATATATGAAATTTCATAAATCTAAAAGTCACCAAATAGAATATGAATATAAATAAATAAATCTAAAAACTAACTATATGCGAGAGTTCTTTAATATATCTAAGGTTGCAAATCAAATTAAATTTTTAACTATAAATAAGTATGGCTAAATAAGTTCTTAAAAATATTTAATAAAGTTGAAAACCATGAGAGAAACTTTTCAATTTATCTAATAAATATTGAAAATAACAAATAAAAAGATGAAAATATTGGAATTAATTTTATAGTTACAATAAGTAATTCTTCAAATTAATTAGTTGATTATTTGAGCACCGTTTCGTCCATTTCGACGGCTGAATATTACCAATCCTAAACATGCATGCTTTTGCACAGTATAAAAATATATATTTTCATATGTTGTAAATATTAATTAATAGAAGTTTAATGATTCTTCATATAAACTATATATAATATTTAAGAATTTTCTTATAAAATCGAAATTGATATGACATAAGAAATATTGACGACATGTTGACACTTTGTCTTCACTTGTAATTCAAATGAAAAGTATTGGAAACGTTATGCCTTTTTTTGTCAAAATTAAATGTTGTACGAAATTCAAATCCCACAAACAATCATAACAAATTTGGTTTAACAATGAAAAGAGACACATAAACATATATGAACACAAATGAAGGGCCATTTCCTCATTAAATGAATATGCACTATTGGCATTGCATAATTTACACTGATCATGATGAATTGAAATAAATAATTTACAATGCATATGTTGAAGATGCTAACTAACTTCATTATAAGAATTTGATGAAATTACAAACAAACAAAAAAAATTAATAGAATAAAAATTACAAAATTGTTACAAATTTATGATGTTATTTTTAAAATTATGTATACTATATTTTTATTGGTTGAGCCTCTTAGTAAGAATCTTGAGTCTGTTACCGTCTATAATTACTGTAAATAAAAAATATAAAAGGTCAGTATGTACCTTGGGCTCATACACACACATATATATATATATATATATATATATATATATATATATGTTTATTAGGTTGCAAAATTTATGAATATTAATATTGTAGAATATATTTTAATTATTTCTAATTTTTTTGGGGTGTATTGTAAATAATTATATTTTGATAAGGTAAAAATGTTAAAGAAACACATCATGCCACTTTTTAATATCTTCTAGATTAACGCTAATACTCAAATAATTAAATCATATCAACCAAAATACAAAGCTAATAAATATTAATACATAATGTTTTTATTTTATATCTAATATAGTACAAAAGTCAATAAGATAAATTTGTCGCAATGATATAAATATTTGTATGAAAATTATGCAATTAAGAATAAAAAATATAAAAGAAAAAAAAAAACCAACGGAAGTAGTTGAAAATAGATTGATATTCCTAGGATTTGTCTTATTTTTATCAGTCACAAAACCGTTATTGACGAGATCCTATTTCGAGGTGCATGTGGAAAAACGGATACAAAAAATAATTTCAACAGGATTCTAAATAGAAAGGACAAATTATATATATACATATATACATATATATATATCATATGTGTGTGTGTCTGGCTTATTTAATTTTTTGTTTTCTTGACACACTCAATTAGTTATCTAGGTGATGTGTGTTGTCGCAGTATTTAATGGGACACTTAATTTGAATTATATGCCAATTAGACTAAATTATAAGATGCAAGCAATCAAAAGTATTTGTCTTTTTAAGAATTTGTTAATTGTAAATTAAATTCATCTAAAACATATGTAACCTTGTCCTATTTATTTTGTCAAATGCTACTCAATCAGATTTATAATAGATATATTTACTTTTAGAGTTAATGTTAAGACTTAAAGAATATTGGGAAATGACTCATATATACTCTTAGATGATTAAGAAATGTATGAATCAAAAATGAAAGAAAATGAAATTAATTCTAAAAAAGGGGTTGCAATCAAATGCCTAATTTTAGTTAAGAAAGAAATCTTAGTGGTTAGAAATTAAGAGTTTTTTGTTTTTTTGGGAATAAGAGTAGTACTATTTTTCAATAAAATTATATAAAAACCTAAAATGATAGTTAATTTGAAATAAATTTTGATTTCTAAAATAACACCCTTATAATAAATCAAATTCAACGGAGAAAATATGTTTTAAATTTATCCTGTACACGGAAGTTGAATACATGCTAGAGACACAAAACATATTAAAGGGTTCGGTGGTTCGACGATACAATTGCTTTCAAAATGATTGCTTAATCATAATCTGAATCTTGTGTTATATTTATTATTCTAATAAATATTTATTATTTTAATATATAAATCACATTTTTTAATTAATTGTATATTTTAATATATATATATATATATATATTATAATTATGGTGATTATTTATCAAATAAAATATAAAATCAAACCTGACTTCTTCAACGTTGAGATGTTGGGCGTGTGGGTCCGCACAAAGTAGCAATTTGCAAGTGTTTACTTGGTTTCGAAATATGACGTAAGAATTTTCTTTATTGTGAAATTTGAGTTTGATATTCTGGACTAGGATGTTATAGATCGATCTATAACAAAATTTAAATTGTTATCTTATTTTTAAAATAAGTGAAAATATTTAAATGAAACAAGACGTAAATTTTAAAATATTATTAAAGACACTTTTGTAATTTAAATATTAAATATAAAAGAGTTTGTGAAAGTAAAATATTATTAAAATAGAGTCTCCTCATCACAATATCTAATATATATATATATATATATATATATATATTTTAAAATATTAATTAAACATTTTTAAAAAGTTTATAAAGATTTTAAACATCTTATTCAATTCAAAGAATTTATAAGTACTCAAACATTCTTTAAATCTAAAGAATATGAACATGTAGAAAATGAACAATGATGTATATAACTAATTTAATTTTATGTAAATTTGAAAATATTTTAAATTCATGCATTGTACAGGCGGTGCACTAGTTTAGAAGACTAAAATATATATCACAGAAAATCAACTTGAAAATTTTAGTCTCGCTTACTAACTCAAACAAGATGAAATTCAAATAGCCATGCAAAGATATAAATTGGAGATTATGCCACACGATTTATTCAATTCGATCTTAAAAAAAAAAACATAATTTGCACAATTTGCACAATTTGTTTTGTGTTTTTTTTTTTTTTCACAAAATTTGTTGATTTAGAAAAATTATCTAATGTACACCACCATTTAAAACTAAAAGGCAAAGAATACTTAACGTATGTTTGAATTGAGTTGTGGCTGAATTTTGTGACTTTAGATTGAGATTAGGGGTGGCAATGGGCTGGTTCAGGAATGGTATTGGCAATACCATCACCATACCAAATTGTCATATCAAATATCATCCCCGCTACAATCACCGTTTTGCGAATTTGGTACGGGGATGAGAATTCACCGCTCGGGGAACGGATACCCCGTGGTGGGATTCGGATTCCCCAAATTTAATTTTCTACAAGTTAAAATTTATTAATTTTTAAATAATTTTCAATAAAATAAATATCAAAACAATTAAAACAACTCATAAACAATATTGATCCAACATAACATCAAATATTATGAAATCATAAATTTAGTCTTTAAAACAAAAGTATGAAATATGTAATCAAAATGACAACACAATCTAACAAGTTACAACATAATCTAACAAGTTTGACTACTTTGAGTAGATTCAAAGTTTCAATTTCAATTTACAATTTTAGATATTAAATTATTAATTAATTGAAAATGAGTGGTGAGGACTTAGAGTACTTATGGAAAATTTTGAATGTTTTGGTATATTTTACTAAAATATATATATTAATAAATAATATTAAACGGGGAACGAAAAATCACTGTTTTATATAAATTGGGCATGTTTCGGGGTCGGGGATTGGGTGGAGAGCATAAATACCATCCTCATATCATCTACGTAATTTTTAAATGGGGATTCACCGTCCCTGCCCCATTCCCCGATTTGATCGGGGAATCTCCGCCCCATATTTTTAAATGGGAATTCACAGTCTCTACCCCATTCCCCGATTTGACCAGGGAATCTCCGCCCCATTAATATTGGTACCCAACGGGGATGGTTCCCCTCGGGGAAATTGCTACCCCTAATTGAGATTTAAGTGTATTATTTTGAAAAAAAAAAAAGAAGATTTAGACAAGCTTCTTTATGTTTTGAGATTTGAAAGGGTAAAAATCATAGTTATGATGTTACTTTCACATTGAGTTATATAAAAAGTAGATTTTATGTATTATTTTATTTCGTAAAGGTTGATGTTGTTATTGAGAATTGTAAAAAAGTAGAAAAGATAGGATAGAGTTATAAGATTTTGTAAATCCTATAACAAACACGACCTAATCCAAAATCCAGATCGACACATGTCAGCCCAAACAATCCCTTAGGGTATGTTTGTTTCGAGTTTATGTAGGATTGGAGAAATCCGGATTTTGAAATACTGGGATTTGTAAATAAAGGTGAATAGTTAAAATTTGTGTTTGTTATGAGATTTTATAGGGTAGGATTATTACTGTAGATGTCAAATCAATGCTGGAAAAGTTAGTTAGTGTAATATTATATTTTTAGTTGATGTAATAGGTTGGAGTATAGGATTAATTATAGTTTTTTTTTTTAGATAGAGTAGGTTTTTGGTAGATTTGATAATTCTTAACAAAATACCTTAAACAAACACGAATTTGGGATTTTAAAATCCCAAATCTGGATTTGTGAAATCAAAAACAAACATACCCTTAGTGTAGCACCAAACAGACCTTCCAAATGTTTCCGACATTTGTCAATGACAAATGAGAGGTTCGATAGTTCTTTTGAAATCTAATTTTATAAGAAGAAAAAAAATGTTGGCTTCAGTTCAGGGGTAGAATTTTGATGGTGAAATCATTGAATCCAAACCCAAAATTGGTCATTCATGCATATTCAATAATTTACATGATATCAACATCAAAGAGTTATAATTATTGAGACTATAATTTTCATATTAATCAGACGTAAACGTAAAATTACATCACAGATAAATATGAAAGATGAAAAGAATTTATCCACTCTAGTTACCCCAAGCCGGACCCAATGTTGAGTGTATTAGGACAGCAATCCAATTGGATGTGGACCTAAAAAAAATTCTGAGACCCCTCTCTGAAAACGATGTGACATAGTTTTATTAGTACCACACTCTCTCTCACCAAATACATTTCATGTTACCACAATAACTACTTTGTTTTTTCTTTTCTTTCCATTTTATTTTTCTCTTTTTATTGATTTTATTATAATTTGTGGTTAATGATTAGTAGTACTTTTATGAAACTTGAGGGGCCTAAGTTATGGAGCGTGATAGTTTTGTTGGAGGGGGCCAGAGACAAGAGGTGGTGTGGTGATTGGACATAAATACTTGCTCGTGATCCAGTTTCAATTAATTAATTAATTAACTAACAAGGACAGAAATTAAGTATCTATTTGGGCTATATTTAATATAATCCAAATTAAAGAGTGGGTCCAATATACTGTCAATATTACTACTAGTGAATGTGAACTGATTAAATTTTATATATATACTCGTGATACACATTGTGTCCACGTAGTTAAGTATAAATGGCTTCATTTTTGTCTTCAAGGATTAGCTCAAGGAGAGGCTGATAATCATGCTGAAAACTAGCAGTTTGCGTTTGAATCATAGATATAGAAAAATTGAGGTTTGATTCTTATAAAGAATAAATTTGATTTTTTTCTTTAAAGTAGAATCTTGTTGGTAATATTAAGGGACCAAACATTAAAAATACGTCTTTGAAATACATCTCTTGATTATATGGATGCAATTTTGGGATTCGAAGATGACACCCTCAAATTAATTAGACGTAAGTGTGAAACTGGATCATAAAAGAATTAATTAAAAGTGGAGTGTGGGGTCACCGAGTGTAAACATTTGGATGTTTGGGTTTGAGACATTAAGTTTAAACACCAATAAATATGCTACATATTAAATTCTTTGTGTAGGGTTTGCTTATAATTGGTTATCTCTTCTATGTGGTTTGCAAATTATATAGCATAAGAGAAACTTATCCAGTGCACGTCTCTGGAAAGTGACAACATTTCGGTTAAACGACTGCTTATTTATAGTCCAATCCCCAATAAATATACTATTTGATCGATGGAAAGTGACAACATTTCATTTATTATTTGGCGGTTCAACGATTGCTTATTTATATTTCAATCCCCAATAAATATACTATTTGATCAAGTCTATTACACACAAAATTTATAGTATCATTTACTCTTTTACATGCAATTACATGATTAATATACAATGTACGTTTTTTTTTTTTTATTACAATTGGGGAGGGGACTCGAACTTGAGACCTTACTCAAGGCGAGTGATGTACTTATAGGCAAGGATGAAAATATCCGGAAATATTTTCGATATTTTCTCGATATTTCCATTTTTTCACGTGACCGATACAAAAATGGGGTGCAATCGATATATCTCCGATATTTTCATTTTTTCACATAAAAACGAGAAATTTTGTCAAAATATCGGTAAAATATCGATAAATAAAAGTATCGATTTCGATATCGATGGCTTCATGATACAAATTATAGGAAAATAGGTGAAATATCGGGGAAATATCGATAAATATCTGTGAAATATCGATAAATATCAGTATCGAAATATTTCGATGGTTTCATAAAACAAATTATAGAAAAATTTGTGAAATCTCAGGGAAATATAGATAAATATTGGTAAATATTGATAGAATATCGGTAAATATCAGA
This sequence comes from Scutellaria minor, assembly GCA_954870855.1. NCBI lineage: Eukaryota > Viridiplantae > Streptophyta > Magnoliopsida > Lamiales > Lamiaceae > Scutellaria > Scutellaria minor. The sequence continues at coordinate 5,325,637 of OX940731.1, forward strand.
AAAATATTAATAAATATCTATACCAATATTTCCACCGATACCAATATTTTCACAATATTTCCGTGAAATTAAGATACCGATATTTCAATCAAAACCTAAATTTTCTTCCTTGCCTGTAGGTACATACAATGTACATTTAAAAAATATTAAAATTCAATAATTTTATAAGATAAGATATTATACAAGGGGTAATGGACTGTTAAAACATTGGAGGATATAAAGCTCCCATAAAGCATATAATAGGAAGCAAATAAATGCCCTGATGTTTACGCGGTAGCTGCTGGTTCATTTTTGTCACGTCTCATTAGGCTTTTTTTTTTTTTTTTTTTCCTTTTTTTCCTTTGTGGTTATCAATTCAAAATTTAAAAAAAATTAAACTATCGATCGAAGACTTACAATATTAAGATTTTATTCAACATCTTGAGATTTCTAATTATTAATAAAAGAAAGAATAAAAGATGCATTAATTACATATAATAATAATAATAATAATAATAATAATAATAATAATAATAATAATAATAATAATAATAATAATAATAATAATAATAATTTGAAGATGCAAGACGTGATCTTAATTTTGTGGCTCTTTAAATGATCAACTTTTATTTTTCAGGATCTAAATTGATAATTATCCTATTCTTCTAATCTTAAACTGATAAAACTCTAACTTTGAGACCTCAATTGATAGTAAGGGTGGGGTCCACTGTACTAAAATGAAGTATGTTCTGAATCTTCTGATCAATTTTGTAGAGCCGGATCGATCACTGGTTCGATCGTGTGAAGGAAAAGAAAGTTTATTTTTCATTTATTATAATTTTATTATAGTTTAACGCCATGTACAAGCTAATATACATATTATATAATAATATTAAGTAAACCGACAAATAGAAAAAATACAGGTTATTTTATGCAACTGTTTCGACCAATTAAATTGTGAACCCTGTTCATCAAATCGATTTGACCATTGCTCTAATTCCATAAATATTGCTTCTAATCTGGTTTCCATCATCTCTCTTTCTTATTCGGATTTTCAATTTTTTGCGAATTCTAAATTTGAGCATTTCAACTCCTCTAACTTTTTGCTAATTGTAAATTTCAAATCCTTTGGGTTTTTGCTCTTTTAGATAGATACCAGCAATTTAGCTCTTACATAGATTATAAAATTAGCTAGGTCTGATTAGTTTAATTATTTTTCTTAGATTCCAAAATAACATAAATATAATTTTTTTTTCTTTTTTAACTTTTATCTTCTCAATTACCAAAAACCAGATCACATTTCAAAATAAAACTTTCTTTTTTTTTTCTTTCAAAAAAAATTGTGTATAATTATAATCCCCAAAATTTGTCTGATTGTGTTTTATTATTGAATAAACATATTTTGTATAATTTCACTAAAGTTGTTTATTTTCTGATTGTAGGTGTTGAGTGAGACCGTCTCACGAATTTTATTATGTGAAATGGGTCTATTCTACCAACTCAACTCGATCAACGAGTCAACGTCGGTCAATGGTTTGTCAACGTCATTAACCCTAAAGTATTACATGATGCACATAAACGTATTATATAATATTTTTATAAGATCATGCAATGCTCTCTAATGTATTCATGATAGATAGATATATATATATATATAATTATTACATGATACACAAAAGTGTATCATATGTGTATGAAATCAACAGTTAGCATTTGTTTGATATCGTAAAATGCATCAGATGTAAAGTTCATACAATAAATTGAAACATTTCAAAGTTTATAAAAAAAAAAATGTCAAATCACATTTAGTTCGGATCAATGAAAAAATGTTTTAACCTAAAAATATTATATTAATAGAAGTATTAATTTCAAATTACAATTTATCAAATTAATAATTAATTTAAAGTTATGAAACCAAAAGTATTTCCTAATACGCATAAAAATATTATATCATACAAACAAAAGTATCACATAACATTATTTATCACATAACATTATTTATCAAATTATAATTTTTTTTTAAGTATTGCATGATACACTCAACAGTATTACATGATGAGAATAAGTAGTACCTATGAAATTATAGTTTGCTAAATTAATCATGAATTTAGAATCTTAAAAGCAAATATATAATCTCATACACATAAGGATATTACATAATACAAAAATATTATCTAATATATATAAAATATTACCTTCAACTTTATTGATCGAAATTGATCATTATTCAGAATACTTATCTGTATTGATCAAGTCGTTCAGTGGGTCAAACCAACCCACCACATGAAATAGAAATTCTGAAATGATTTAATCAGGAATTTGTCTTGTTTTCTTTCAACAGAGAATTGGAAGTGTCTCCTACTAGAAAACAGGAACATGATTAATCAAAATGAATACGAAATAATTGTAAATACCTCCTACTTGGCAAATATGAACATGGTCACTTACAATAAAATTTTCGCGAAATTTTACCGAAATTTCGGTAAAATTGAGTTATCGAAATAGAAATGGGGTTGTAGCAGTGTTTTACCGAAATTTTGGTAAATTTCGATTTCGATGAAATCATAGTAGAAAATGTTTGAAAATATCAAAATTTCTGTGAAATTTCGGTAAATTTCGATTTCGGTTAAATTTTAGTAAAAATTTTTTTACACCAAATAATTATAATAGAATTTTATAATGAATTACACCAATTTTTAATGGAAAAAATGTATTGTGTAACCAAATAATATTATAATTTGCACTTATAATTGCAACGTGTATAATACAATCAAAAGAATTCACGATTACATTCAAAATCAATATAATATCATGAGTTGATACTAATATTATCTAAATGAAGATGACATGTCAACCTATTCATTTGAACCTACCTCATAGAAGTTCATTTTTGTATTAGTAACAATGAATTCAATTATTTTAAATTTCTTATGTTATTATACAAGATACCATATATATGATAATTATTATACCAGACAACATTTGTATGATAGTTAATTTCTATATTTGTAGTAAATATGTCATTTTGTTTGAAATTTTTAGTTGAATACAGTAAAAACTCCATACAGTCATATCGTTGGGACCGGGAAAAAATATTACTATACGGAGTTATTCTTATATAGAGTTTTACAAAAAAAAAAAAAAATTCGTATAAAAAATAATATAAATATAAAAATAACATATACATTGTATATTATCTATCTCACAAGTTCATGTAACTAATTTAATAGTTTTGACTAAGAAATTTAAATACATACACTTGAGTTAAATCAAAAAATGAATCTAGGGACTATAAGCTTTGACAATTTAAATACATACACTTGAGTTAAATCAAAAAATGAATCTAGGGACTATAAACTTTGACCATATATGTGTATAAATTTTGGGTTATACTTCTTGTACTACACATCAAACAAAATGACATCCAAACCGGAAACTAAAGAGAAAAGAACTCAAATTCCTGAAAAAATTAGAGCTGAGTTGTACAAAAAGAAAGATTTGCACCCTAGTTGGAAGCTTTAGTTATGTTAGATAAGTTGGAATCATTTTGGCTTCAACAAGAGGGATCACATGCAAGCGAGCTATTGAGCACTCGCAAATTGAAGGATCAAGTATCGATCTATAAAATTAAGTCGATGTCACAATCGACTATAGATAAATATTTTAAGTCATCTTAAAAATGTTATTGATTTTGATAAACAAAAATATAATTAATAAATATTTTTATAATATATTAATCATTTATTCCTATATAGAGGTATAAATCCTTAAGACGGGACTTGAAAAATGTATGACTTATGACAATGTGGAGTTTATTCTTATTTATAACTAGTCCCAAGTTGGGACTTGAACTTTTTATTACTATAGGGAGTTTATTCCTATATAGAGTATTACTATAGAGAGTTTTTATTGTATATGTATTAATATTAGTTATAATATTGTGTATAATACTATATCCAAATTCCCAAATTTTAATAAAGTTTCCGTCATTTTTCTAAATTTTACCGAAATTTCCACCAAAATCAAATTTCACCAAAATTTCCGTAAAATCAAGATATCGAAATTTCTACCGAAACCGAAATTTTTTTCGTTGCTTACATGAACATAAAATGCTTTTTTTTTTCTTGTTTTTCTTTTGTTTTTTTCTCGCACCAAACGTTACAAAGCCTACTAGGACTGATTTTCAATGACACGTCTCGTCTCACCGAATCAACGGTTGAGATCTCAAGTCATAGTAATTTATTATTGAGGTGGACTTTGGGTTCATGAAAATACACGAATTTCGAAATGTTTGGTTATTTTCAGATTTCATGGAAGGCAACCGGATAGGTCTCATCCTTGTATACTGATATGTCTTGAATTTGGGTCATATATATTGTGTGCATTGTGCTGTTATTACATTAGTTCTTTTACTCATTTTACTAGCAACCAAAAAATACAAATATTTTTTACTGTAAAAAAAACAGATAACATGATATGGAAGATACAAAATTTTATTCTCAATTTTTTCTACCTATTACAAGAAAAATGAGTATTTGCGATAATATTTTGTTATCGTAAAAACATTGATAATTATCGTAAAAATATTTTACAACAACATTTTATCGTTAAGTTATTATCGCAAAAATCTTCTCGCAAATAATTTTTTTGCGACAACACTATTATTGCTAATATATTAGCGACAACTTTTATTGTCGCAAATAAGTTTTTTCATTGTTTTTTTGTGGCAACTTATTGTCAATTTATATTAGCATATTTTGCGATAATTTATTGTCGCAAAAACTAGACTTTTTGTGACAACTTTTGTTGTCACAAAAAATCTTATCACAAATACTTATTTTATTTTTCTTATAGTGTTCTTTAGTCAAAATGATATTGATGTTGTATATGAGACTACAAGTCATAAAAATCTGTCATTCTAAATAAAAAACTTTGGAAGACTATATTTTGGCAAATTCTTTTATAAATGTCAATTTGATGCATTTTTTGTAAATTGGTGAAATGCAAGCAAAATTAGGTGATGTGTACAATGAAATGATATATTGAGATTTAAATCAATATTGGATTCTTTTGAGATTATGATGTGATATTAGGACTAAAAAATTAGATGTATATCAACATATTTTGGGAACATCTCACAAAAATCTGACTAGAATTTTACCGATTATCAAAACATAAAAACTTACATGATACGGACCTTCAAATAGTTATTGTGAGACGAATCTTTATAATCCACGAAAAAAATCTATTTTTACAAATTCATATGTAAATTTTAAAATGCAAGTGATTTGTATATTGACTCACTCTTATAAAATATTAAGTTTAAGCTGAATATTAAAAAAAAAAAAAAAAAAAAAAAAACCAAAATCACTAAACCTCACTTTTTTCTGACAAATAGGTCTAATAAAAATTGTCATACTCTATAATTAAATTAAAGTAGTTTATTATGCTTTGTACCTCTCTCTTTTCGTTTTCGATTCGCTGCCAAATCGTATGGTATAGATTAAAGTGAAGGAATTGATAAGTTGCTTTCAGATTCTCTGCTCTTCTAGTTTGAGTCTACGTTTCTGTTATCCCAACTTTTGATTGGTAAGAATATTTTCTAAGTACAACTAAATTAGGTAAGATCTCGAATAATTAGGTAATAAATATCTGCTATAAGTGTTTGATCAAGGTTTAATTTCCTAACAAGATTAATCAATGTGATTTGAGGAAGTCAGACTGTCTCACAAATTTTTATTATATTATGTGAGACGGGTTAACCCACAACCCAATCACCCACAATCCAATTGTTTGATGGTGATGGGGTTCTGTCTCACGGTAACTATCCATGAGACCATCTCAAATGAGTTTTTGCGATGTGATTCGAAGTTGTCAATACACTACTCACATATTTTATACTCCGTCAAATTCAAAATAAATAACTGTCTTCAAACTTTTATCATATATTAATGAATATAAAAATTGACAAAATTATACCCCTAAACTCTTATCACTCAACTCTATATTAACATGATCATTTGATTCTCTCCTTAATTATTTCATTGAGATGTGAAGAAATAAACGCAATAAATAAGAAAAAATTGAGATAAGGTAAAAATTGTAGAACTGTGTGTATATGAATAAATTTTAAAGACATTACGTAGATACGTTCAAAATAAAGAAAATTTTTACGGACTGAAATTCAAGGTAAACTTGGAAAAAATAAAGGACAAATTATTAGCTAAAAAATGACACTTAATTTAAAAGAAAATTTAACCTCTAAAATGACACCTATTTTGAATCAAATATAATAAAATATTTTATAAAAAAATCTTTTATGTTATGGTCTTCATATAATTTCGAATCCAAGACCTATACCTAAATAGCAAACGTCTTTTACCACAAGTATATTATTGTTAAATGGAGTTAGTACTTAATTAGTATGCTCTAGCAGTCAGCTAATCTTAAATGAATAGACGTGACCTCTTTCTTCATGAACTATATGACAATATAATAATTGTTTTCAAGTTTATTGAATGAAACATAACAAATATCACTATATTATTAATGAATTCTGAAGAAACAAATATAACATTAGATCAAGGATGGAAATTTTAGTGAAATGTTTTATATAATTAACTAGTATAGGATCCGTGTAATACACGGGGATTCTACAAAAAAAAAAAGTAAATTTGGTAAAATTAAATTTTTTTAAATATTATTTATACAGTAAAATTAAATTTATGACTTGTGCAATAAATATCACAACATTAAATATAACGTAATATGATTAAATAATTATCTAATTGTCGAAATATGTTGCATTTGTAGAGGATCATAAATAATTTATTATTTTGAAAATAATATATATTGATATGCTTATTATATCTTCAACCCACCAATCATCATTTTTAGTTTGCTTTTTATTGTTAACATATATAACAACCCTCCCTTTTTATTTTCAATTAAATAATTAAAATGAAAATCAAATTTTCACAAATTAATTTTATAGTTTATTTTAAAACATAGATTAAAAAAAGAATAATTCAATTTTTCAATAATTAATAAGTTTAAATGGAAAATTTGAACAATCATTTTCAATAAACTCATCTTTACTTTAGCATTTTTCTTATTTATTTATTTATTTATACTTTTTCTTCAAAATTTTAAATTTAACTAATTTCAAATATGAAAATAATTTTTATATTGAAGCCTAGCATATTTATATAGATAAATATTGTCAACATTTCTAAATTATTTAGTATTTTTTTTTTTTGTAACATAAAATTTAAAGTCATTAATTAATCATATTTAATGTCAAAATAATGTAAGCTTGACATGCGACATAAGTGGTCTTACTTTTATATATATAAAGATTATATTATAAAACACTAAATCAGTTAAAAAGAGCTAAAAAAAACACCCATAGAAACATTAAAAACAACAAATTAAGAACAAACTATCATAGAAAAAACATAAAAACTCATGTACAACCGTTGTACAATGGGACAATTGAAAAACCACATACTTATATTTTTAAAACGTATACTTATGTATCATAAATTTTACTTAAAATAAAAACATATACTTATAAATGTACAACATATATTTATACCTCTAAAATGCATATTTCAATCTCATTGTAGGTGAGAGTTCTCATAAGAGACAAACCAGAGAAGAAATGATTGAAATTAAAGGAAATGAAAAGCTGAGTTATTGCATTTTCAATTTCATAACATGGTTTAATTACTACATTCGAAAATTCGAAAATTGAATATTTGATGTAAATTTATCTTATTTATCTCAATTTTTTTTTTTTTTGCTATTTCAGCATCATTGGCTAATTTCGGTGGGTAGATATTTTATTACACTTCATATTATATTTTTAATATTAAATTAATCACCACACAACACGTGTATCAAATAATATCACATATTAAATACCATAAAATACGAGATGTAAAACGAAATGTAATGGAAAATCTGAACTCATTCGGATTAAATCCTCTATTACATTTCATATAACATTTCAGGTTTCATAGTATTTAATACACGTCTTGTGTTAAATAGTGATATCATCGGATACACATGACAATCAATCATTATTTTTTAAGATATGATATGATCATGAAATGTAATAGAAAATCTCATATGATATGCAATTATAGATATTGATACAATAATATTATTTTCGTGGAAATGTGTTTTTCTATATATTCTTTTATCTACTTTATAATAAAATAAGATTTTTATCATTTTTTTTTTCCAAATTTCTTAAACACCCATTTTAATTAACTAACCCACCATCTCTATATATTTTTTCTCTGAAATCTGCATAAAATAATTTTGGATAAATTTCATAATAAGACCCAATTTATAAATTAGTTCTCAATTCTAAACCAGAATTTTAAAGTTTTTCAATAAGGGACTCAATTTAACATTTTTTCTCAATTTAAGGCTACAAAAATAGATTGAGTTCTCAATTCAAGACAAAATTCCATTTTCATTTTATTTTTTATTTTATTTTTATTTTTATTTTTAATTTATTTATATTTCATAATATATTTATATTTTTAATAAATTAAGACATGTTAGTGCAATTTTAAAACGATCTCCATCTGACTAGTATTAATTTATATATATACATATAATTAATGCACTTTATTAAATTTAGATTCCTTTATTTTCTTAATTTTATGAATAAAAGTATAGAAAACCAATTTTAATATTAATCAATTTAATATAAATTATATTTTATGAATTGAATTTATTATTATTTTTCATTTTTTCTTTCATTTTTTTATATAAATTAATATAAATTGACGAAGATCGTTCAAAATTTTCCCTTACTTGACTTAATTTTTCTAAATTGAAATATAAATAAATATATAAATATAAATAAAAAATAAATAAAAATGAAATTTTATCTTAAATTGAGAACTCAATCTAAATTTCAAACCCTAAATTAAGAAATATGCAAAATTGAACCCCTTTTTTAGAAACTTTAAAAATTTGGTCTTGTTATGAAATTTATCCAATAATTTTCTCTCTCATCTGCCTCTTTCCGCCTCTTGATTTTCTCTCTCATCACACAGTCCAATTATCTCTCTTCACTATCAATCAATTTTCTATTTACTTTCAAAGTTCGGTGTAAAATTTAAATCAATCTGATAGATTTCAATGATACCAATTGCCATGTATGAAAAATCTAAAATCTAATAGCTATTTACCATCGAGAAGTTAAATATCGATACATTGGCCATCAAAATTTAAAGTTTGCTCCAAAAATATCTCGATGGTAATTGGCTTCAACATTTTAAATCTTAATGCATTGATCATCGAAACTCAATTTCTTTATTTCTTAGACATTTATGTCATTTTTGAGTAGAAATCGTGTTATGTTTTTTTTTTTTTTTTTCTCAAGTTGATATTTTTCATTTTATCTGATCTATAAATAGAAACAAGAGACGTTGCTGATATATGCATAATTTAGATTCGGACCCTATAATTTCACTTTATGCCCTCATGAAAGACTTTGATTCAGTGGGTCCTCTCATAAACTTAAATTATCCTATATTTTGCTTATAGAGAACTTTGTTTTTTATATTTTATTAAAAATAAACCATAACATAAATTTTAAATAAAATTCCTTTGTCACACTTGTCTTTCCCCCAAATCCGAATTCCAGCTAGCCTCACTCTGCCTCACCATGACCGACAACCATATGTTATCGGCGACACTATAACTAAGGTTGCAAAATGAATCAAATAGAATTAGATATTTTGATGTTCTATTTATATTCTGATAATTTAACAAACATTCGTATTCTTACTTTTTTATTATTTGAGTAATGCATTACATGATTCAAATTTGTATTGTTTTATTATTCGAATAATATTGAATGTAATATTTGAATATTGGAATTCAAAAATTTGTACTTAATTTTCATTTGATTTTTCCATAAATTTTAATTTTCCCACATAATCCATATATTTAAAATAATAATTAAATCGCAAATATATATCAAACATTTAGATACCTTCTCCTTCATGAAAATAGAAAATAAATTTACCATCATATATTATATGATTATATCTTGGAGAGAAGAGAAAGAGAAACAAAAGGTTTAAATATATTATATGTATAAAATATTTATAAATACATTGATATTAATAATTTATTATATATATATATATAATTTATTTGAATATTGATGAATACTTGAATTAAATATGATAATTTTTTTTTCGTATTTGAATAATATTAATTATAATTTTTAAAAAAAATTATATTTTGATTTTTATTCAAATATTTCAAATTCAAATCTTCATATTTAAATACGAATATCGAATAGAATAAAAAATATTTGATTCTTTTAGATCCCTACTATAACTAAGCAAAATCCTCTATTTCATTTTGATGTGCCATCTAGTATTTCAAAATAACTACCACAAGTGAAGTGTAAAGATGATCACTAATTAACATATGACGTGAATTTGTAATAATGAAATATAAGATAAAACACCAAATTAGAATAAAGGATCTTGTTGGCACGGTAACTCACACAGCCAAAACTTGGGACTCAGCCGGCTTGACCAAATCTCACGATGAAGGGTTTGGGCCTTGCTTTTCCCCAAATCGATTTGGTTCATGATGTGGCCCACATTTCATCACTTGTATTCATTTTAATTTCCAATTTCTAATATATTTCCTACTAATATATGCAACCGATTTCAAGCAATTCCAAGAGCTACAAGACTAAATTGAAAAATCAGATAATTACAGTATCATTTTTGGAAAGTTGAAAAGTAGATTTTAAGGGTTTCCTTGACATGTAATTTTGATGAAAGAAAATGAAAAAGAGGAATTAGGACCATTTCTTCAAAGGGGTACGATAAAGAGGATGGATTAAATTAAAATTAAAATTAAATAGAAAAGAAAGAGAAGAGGATATGAATTGAGAAGTAAAGAAAAGAATGATTGTATGGGTGTGGGGAGAGGCGTCGCTGTCCTTTGCCTGCTGGGGAAGCATTCATTACCCTTTTGGCTATACTATAACATGATCAAATTTTCTTCCCATGCAACTACATACCCTTTTCTCTTCTATTTAAATTCCATATGTATATCAATATTTGACCTATTTCTTCCTGATTGTGATGTATATTTTGTACAACGACATATTGATTTGCTTCATATATTATAATGAATAATATTACGAATATTTTAACAGCTTAGTTATAATAAGTTTTTAAATGTCTGTTAAAAATACATTTTAAAGCTTAAAAGCTTAGCAAAACACTATTTGAATTTATGCATAATGTCGATATGCAAAACACAAAAATACCCTCCAGTTGTGCATGCATGTGCAAAGCACATGAATGTTTTTTGGTCGGAATTTGCTGCTGAATGTTGTAAAATTGAAAAAAAAAATGTATAATACAGGTTGTGATGGGAAATTTTTTTTACATTCCAAGGTATAAAATCGTGTATAGTACAGGTTGAAAAAGGATATTTACCCTAAAATTAATCTAGGGTTGATGATCCTTGTTCAAGAAAAACACTTGAAAGATTAAACTGATAAAAAGATGGTGTTAAGTAGGGTTGTAAATTATATCACTTGATCTTAAACCATATATTTTGTGGCCATAAACTCAATGAATGATGTTTAATTTGAAGTAGTAATATTAAAATAATATATAGTCATTGTTATTATTAATAATGAGGAGTACTATAAAGAATGAAATTTTAAAGATAGGGTTCTGTCAAATGGTCGTGTGGTAGCATTCTGCTCCTTCCTTTTTTTGTTTGTCTTTTATTAAACTTGTTTGTTTGGTAACCATGAAGTCACGTGAATGCCTAAGTTCCTTCTTCTATTCACCTTTATAACTCCTTTTCAATTCACCTCATTACACCCTTTTACACACACATTGCAACATTATTTCTCTTGTCTCTTAAACTATACCTTCCCCACTTTCTTCAATCCATCCAGTCATCAACAAAATCCCCCCATAATTTTTTCTACAAATGAACTTAAATTCGTCTCCTTCGCCTTTTCCGATGCCCCAAATTGGTCGTGTCGATGATCCACACTACCAATCTTTTGGCCCGAATCCTTCTTCTTCTCTCTCGTGTCATTTTTTCTTTAATTCAACTCAAGATCACACCGGAGGATACTATGATCACCACCCGTTGTATCATCCTCAGCATAACTCGGTACGTTTACCCTAGTTAGCTATTTTCTTTTGTGATCTTAATTGTGAAAAAAAATAATTGAATGATCTTATGTGAGCTATCTATCTTTTGATCTTAGGATGACAACTATGGTTATAATCAAGGTGGATCAACATATGAGATCAAGAACAAGGTGGATAGTGGGCTGAAATTAACTCTATGGAAGAAAGAAGATCATCATGGGCGTAAAAACCCCGTAAAGTGGATGTCTTCGAAGATGAGGGTGATGCAGAAGATGAAGAGCACGGATCGTGCAACGGATGAGGATCCGAAGATGCAGCCTTCGTCTTCTTTGGAAAGCACTGATCTTAGCAGCAATAACAGTAGCTCATACAACAATAACAGTCCAATTAGGGTTTGTGCTGATTGCAACACTACCAAGACCCCTCTATGGAGAAGTGGTCCTAAAGGCCCTAAGGTAACAAAATTAAGTAAAAAAATTCACCTTTACTCCCCTTATCTTATACTCGTCCCGTTTCAAAATTAATGTCGTTCCAGCCAAGTTTTTCCGTCCAAAATAAGTGTTATTATAGGATTTCAACCAAAACTGTCATCTTTTAGTACTATTCTCAAATTAAATGATATATAATACTGATTATTGGAAATTAAACCGACATTTATTTTGTGACGGGGCTTATAAAGGTAAATTAATGAAGCATCATTAACTCTCTCTTTTTTCTCTTGTGTTTTTAGTCCCTTTGTAATGCGTGTGGGATCAGGCAAAGAAAGGCCAGACGAGCCATGGCGGCGGCTGCTGCTGCAGCTGGCGCCAGTGGTACAAGTGTTGGCACTTCTGAACATCTGAAGATCAGAGTGCAACAACAGAAAGGGAAGACAGGGAAAAATGGACACGTGTCACAACTCACGAAACGAAGCAAAACAGTAGTTGCTGCTACAAAGGCGGTTGGATCGCCATCCAAAGGGCAGAAGAAGATTGGTTTCGAGGATTTCTTGATAAATGTGAGCAAGAATTTGGCGTTTCATCGAGTGTTTCCAGAAGATGAGAAGGATGCCGCCATCCTGCTTATGGCATTATCTTCTGGCCTTGTTAATGGATGATTTTTGCTTCGAATTCGACTTGATTTTATTTCGTTTATTGAACTAGATAGAAGACATCTTAGGATTAATTCTAAATGTATCAGACTACTTTTTTTTTTTTTTTTGTGATGGATCACCATGTAGGAGATCAAGTGAGTGAGATTTTATTGTGTTCCTTTTAATATTTTAATAAGGAAATAGTTATAATAAGTTTGTGTGGCAATCTGTTAGAACGCTTTGGGACAAGTTGATAACCTATTATGGATCTCTTGTTCACATATTTAATTATCCAGTCTTGTATGTTATATCCAATCAAGATTTTCCTTAATTTACAGCTCATCTTCTTAATTTTTTCTGGTTCTTATTATTTTATTTTTTCAGCCTGTTTTTATACAGTACAGAATCAGATATATGTTGGAGAATGAACTCCATTTGCAGCCATGACAGAGAAATCCGCTAATTTAGATCCATATTATTAAATTGAGGTCTTATGAAATGTCTGATCATAATTAATGAAGGTGTACTTGGGCACAAAAAATTTCATTTTCACTATTTTTTTTTTTTTATGAAAGCTTTCTATTAATGAATGATTAATTGTTTGTGGACTAATTTTTTTTTTTGTTACGATTACAATTCTCGAGATTTGGTTAATTTACCAAATAGATCTTCAAGTTTATGAATATTACAACTAGACCTTTTAAATATGTGAAACTGAAAACTCATGTATATTTTGACTGATTATTTTGGTAATTTAATGTGAATTCACTTATCTTCTATTGATTCATACTATACTACAGTGAAACCTCTACAAATGAATACCCTTGTGACTAGAAAAAAATATTCATTTAGCGAAATTATTTATTTATCAATAAATGAATAATTTATTCATTTATCGAATTTTTATTCATTTAAAGGGTATTTTTATATTTTTTTTTTATCATTACAATTATTTTACATGTACATGCACCATGTATCTATAAGATTCTATGAATGGAATATTTAGAGTCTATATTTAGATGATTTTTTTGTTAAGAAATGATCTTTTGTATTTGTTTATTGAAACACATGTTTTTTAGAGTATTTATACATATATATATATATATATATCTTATATATTTTAATGATTATTCATTTATATTTACATAGGGCCTTTAAGAATTCAAAAAAAAAAATTCATTAATGCATTTAGCGAGGTTATTCATTTACTTCATTGACCCAAATCGGGACCGAAAAAAATTATTCATTTGTCGAGGTTATTCGTTTATCGAACATTCATTTATCGAGGTTTCACTGTATTATACTTCGAGTTCAAAATGGATCGTAATTTAAATTCTTTAATTTAAGGAGTTTAATTGTAATTTTCATATTAAACCTTAAGGATTGTTTGGCAATTTAAATAAACCTGATCAGTGATAGATGCAATACTTTAATTTCATTTTTTGTTCAACATACAATATTCACCTCAAAATAATATTTCTTTTAATTTTTGTCTTACCACGTACCTAACATCATGTGTGTGTATATATATATATATATACACACGATGTTAGGTACGTGAATTAAAGGAAATATTATATATATATATATATATATATATATATTTTTAACTATATATTCTCTTTTTTTATCTACGGAAAATATATGTTTAATGTCAGAAGTTAGAAACCTTTGCATTGATCATTTTCACTTTCTCAAAATGTTTATAGAAATCGAATGAGACCCACTTTACTTATTCCTCTTTTTGAAGTAAAATTGACCTATAGTGCTACCGCGAGGCTTGAGAGTAGATTTACATAGACAAATAGAGACAAAAAGAAAAGAAAAATTCATATTCATCTATTTTTAAAAAAAAAAGTCAAAACAATTGTAATCATTACAATTATTGTTTCAAATTTCAGCCATTCTCTATTTATTCTACATTTAAAAATTAAAATTTGTCACAAAACAGTAAGTAAAAAAAATTTACATGAATGTTTGAGGACAATATATATGAGTCAAGTGTGGACAAAGATATTAATGGGAAATATGAGGGTATCGTTCTGTTATGCGTCTGGCAGGACTCACTGCCCATTTGACATGATTGTGATGATACGAAATAAATTACACCTTTTTGGGTTGTGAAAAGTCACTGTTTTTTTTCTTTTTTTTTTTTGTTAACAGGCACTCTGTTCACCACTGTACATAGCTTTCTCTTTTTGTATATACTTTGCAAGAATTACAAATTCAATTTCTGTGTTTTTTTTCCTTTTTCTTCTATGTTTAAGGCGTCTGCACCATATGGTTGAGCTCGGTTTCTTTATGGTTAATTAAGTTGGGATTTGTTTTGAAACTTGGCATGCCCACATGGGTTGCCCAAGATATATATAATTCTATTTATGTACCCTATCTCTTTTTTTTTTTTAAATGGTTTTAATATAATAAGTGATTATTGATGGAAAGTTTTATGGGAAAAAATAATGTTTGGTCCGTGTTTTAGACTAGACCCATGTTTAATTTTGGTCCTATTTATTTAAATTTTAGTATTGTAATTGAAATTTTTGTCTGATTTTAGTGTTTTTTTTCTTGGAATATTTATTTTCCTGTGAGTTTTTGACGAGTGAGATGCACAATCCTGATTTCAATATTTCCAAATGCATATGTGGTAATTATTTATATATTTTTTTTAAATAAAAACCACGTCATTTATTCAATAAAAAAATCCAAAATAAATTTACTGCATAAATAAAAGGCGTGAATTACAACAATCAATCCCCAAATCGCTCGCAAATCACACCCAAGAACAGAAAAACGTGAACCCAAATCGTGAAGCTAGTCCCCAAAACAGGTGGGAGAAAATAATTATCTGAAGCTGTAATTGTGAATACATACATGTTTATGCTACTATGAAGTGTCCGTTATATGATGATGACACATTAGATTGTCGACATGAGTTATGGAAACAAGTTAAGTCAAATGAGCTCATGAATTAGTTCATGTCCACTAGTCGAGAATTCTATCCATATATACTACTGGTTAAGAGATTGAAGCCCTCTAATATGGAAAGCGTTCTCAGAATATAAATGGTCTTGAGAATGCATCTCCATCTCGAGTTCTATGATAATTAATGGCAGACAAGGACATGTCCATGTTCACCACTTTATCCCCTTCTAATATGTACTTAGTTATAGAGTACTAATAAGTGATACATACATTGGCAAAAACGTAAAGAAGTTGTCCTATATGGTTAGTTATTAGGGTAAAAAACATTTTTCAATCCAAACTATACGTGATTTTAAATTTTTTTATAAAAAATTTGAAATCTTTCACTTTGTCGTATAAATTTTAAATTTAATGCATTTTACGGTATCAGGAAAATCCTAGCCATACACATGTCCTAAATCAAAGATTAGAATTTGTCTGATACTATAAAGTATTTCAAATTTAAAATTCATATATCAAAATGAGACATTTCAAAATTTTTACAAAAAAATGTAAAATCACGTATAGTTCAGATGGAAAAATGTTTTTAATCCTAGTTATAATTCTACATACTATCTTGTGCATTATATACAACAAGTTAAATTGACACATGAAATAAGAGAGCGAGAGAGAGAGACTGCATTTTACTCCTTATTTCGCATAAACAATCTGATCTCATATTATAAACATTATATAATCTATTAAGACTTCGTTTACTTTGGGGGATGATTTAGGATAATGACATTTTATCCGGCGTTATCTAGTATTAATTTTGATTGAAATAAAAAAAACCGGGTTATCCTTACGATTCGAAATACAATGCCAAAATGCGAATAATACATTGGATAATAATCCAAGCCCCCAACAGGATAGTTACCCAAAATTTGGGATGACATTAGGAAATTATATTTCTATCCCTAATAAACGTTAAACATTACTCTTCAGCCTAAACCTAATCTCTATTTTCTCTCTTATCCTAACCTCCATACATTACATAGTAAACGATGGATAAAGATATTTACTATCTTTATCCAAATATTATAAGTTAGAGAAAACATTGAAAATGTATAACAATTTATATCTTATGCTATAAAATTATCTTACTGGCCTAGATAATTAACCCATCTCCTAAATATATTATCTTTCAATCCAACCTAGCTAATTGGCGTGCCAATTAGACACTATCAACAATAAGTATTTCATTTACATCTTTGATAGCCTCTATATATGTCCATATGATCATTTACACAAAAGGAAGTTTGGTGATTACACAAATCAATCATTATACAAAATTATGGGCCTAGCACTTGGGCTTGATCATTGGAAAATATTTTGCTTGTCTGATGACGCTTATTGTTGCAGAACATGTAACTTGATCTTGGGGAATATTTATGACTCTTGGCATGCCCTCTTACACTAAAAGGTGGGATAGGATATTTAAGTTTGCTTCTAAACTTCTGAAAAGCATCCTCAGCTAGTGGTTTTGTAAAGATATAACATGAAATATTGTATCATGTGAGAGCTAGGAAATTGTAGATTTTTTTTCATTGGTCTCAAGATCATTTTATTTTAAAGTTCTATAATTAAAACTTGTATATTTGATCCACAAGATATGTTTTCTTTTCTTATTTACCAAAAGAATTAGGAATTTTACTTTGATTGCGATTTCAACCAAACTTTTGGGTAATTGAAAAACAAACATTACATTATATACATTGTGCAATTCCAATTTTCGAACGTATTTTGACTTTATCCCTACCTAATCTATTTGGGTAACTTGATACATTATCTGTCGACATGAAATTAAATAATCCTATTCATATTGGTTTAGTTGCCAAAAAATCACGACATTTATTTTGATTGCACTTTTATTAAACATTTGGGTATTTACGGAAAACGAAAAACATGAATATCATTTTCGTGCAATAAAAATCATGCATGACAAAACCATGTTGGTTCTCTTAAATTTATATATATATATATATATATATATATATATATTTTACAGAAAGTACTATTTTTCTCATATTCTTCCTAAACTCATGCATGCATTTAAGAAAATTAAATAGATGAAGATTAAATATGTCACGCCCTGAAACTTAACCATAGATTATTATAAAAGATTAATAAATTTAGGAAAAATATTTTTTAAAATTATCAGAGTATCCCCGACAGGCGTGCAGGAAAGAAGAAAAGAAAAGGGGAAAACGAAGATGATATATATATGAAATTATAAAAGTTACAGACTTTTAGCAGCGGATTGCAAAAACACATGTTTAAACAAAAGAGAAACGTAAGAGTATGTTGTTCCAAAACATTTTAACGAAACGTCATTATAAAATATCTTTAATAGACAGGGCACATCTCTCCCTTCAACTCCTCCCATTGATGTTATCACCTGTATCAAATACATAAGTGGGGTGAGTGCATATAAATACACCCCGTGGAGATAACATCGTATAATTAAGTTCATAAATTTATTAACAAATAGGTTAAACAATCACAAATAAAAAACAACAGTTAAATACAACACCCATGAATACACAACAGGCAATTCGGTACATTAACGGACGACCCAGTCCAGAGATGCGGGTACAGCCCGTCTCATTCCCTCAATATAGGATTTTATCCCATCGGTACCTTTATGGACGACCCAGTCCTTACATTATATCGGTACCTTAAGGGACGACCCAGTCCATTCATAACATATTAAAATTACCCAACAAGCTCATATGATCACAGCAATTAAACACAACATATGATTCACAAGGCATTTCATCTGAAGGTCATATTATCATCATGCGTTCGTATAACATAACAAATACGATTCATTTCATCATGCTTAAATTCATATTCGAGTATCATACAACGTACATGTTTAGCAATTACTAGCATGCTCATATCATCATTCACATCTCATGCTCAAAGTCTCATATCGCATATCATATAACGTTCATTATCATATCATAGTATATCGAAAACCCTAGCATGCGACTATACAAGATAAACGTAAAGTTAAATGTTAATTCAGAAATTACCCCCACCTCAGCCTGGGCGGTGCGATTAACACGTTCTTTTCCTTTTAGTTCGGAGATGGGTTCGATGCGTTTGGGTCTACAAACACACAACATAAATTATTAGGTTATACTTATTAATTAAGCGTTTATAATTAAATGCTCGGAAGAAACAACGAATTGAAAACAGAACAGAACTCGACCCGACTAGGTCTAGAAATATAGAGGATTCAAAAAGGAAGGTTTAGAGATGAGAACGGATTAAAATGGATAAGATACGAAGCTAAACGAAGCATTTTAGGGTTTGAAGGGTTTGAGGGGTAAAACTGTAACTACAGATAAGTTTTGGGGTCTAAACGAAGTTTCAGGAATTTTGGGGGGTCAGAATGCAAATTCAGAAAGTCTTGGGGAGGAAAGTTAAAGCCTTGAGAAGTTTTGGGGGTGGAAATATAATTTCCAGAACTTTGAGGACTAAAGTGTACAGAATAAAAGCTGGAAGACCAAACTGAAAATAAGCAGAAATTGAAGAAATTGCAAGTTGGTCCCTGAAGAATATCAAATTTCCAAAATCCACCCCAACACCCAAACCACCACTGCTCCCCGCCATTCCCGCCACTGCCGGCTCCAGTTCCGACGCCGGCGGCCCCTACCGCAGGTGAACTCCACCCCCGACCATCCCTTCCTCGCCGGCGCACCGAGCGCTGGCCTCCTTCGACCACGGCGGCGCCGGAAAAGCCGCTACCAAACACCCCTTTTCCACCACCACCAAACTCCATCCAAACACAACCAAACCACCATGTAAACTCAAGCTTCGCCGGCGCTCCTTGCGCCGGCCGATCACCCACACGGCGGCGCTGCATGCGCGGCCCCGACCACCCACAACCGGAAGAGAGATAAGAAAGGCCAGAGAGATCGAAGAGAGAGAAAGAGAGGAGAAGAGAGAGAAAGTCATTCTGCAGAAACTTTGACCGGCCGTTGCTGGAAATCGGCCTGTCCGATCAACGATCCGAGCCCGGAATCGAGACGGGCTCGGCGAGAACTTCAAATTAGACTCAAGATTCGCCCCGATCGGTGGCCGGATGGCCGAGAACGAAGAGAGAGAAAGAAGTGGGTTTCTAGAGAGAGAAAGTCGTGTCTTCTCCGGCGAATTGCCGGCGAACGCGGCGGCGGATGACGATTCCGAGCCCGGGGTTGGAACGGGCTCGGCGAGAGCTTCAAGATGGTGTAGGGTTTGATACATATCGGTCGGAAGAAAAATCCGGCGACGGTGGGTCGCCGGCGACGGCGACGGCGACGGCGGCGCTCCGGCCGGCCGGCCGCCGGAAAGCTAGAGAGAAGGGAGAGCAGAATGAAATATTTACCTTCGGTTAAAAATTACAGTATGGTTTTCACTTTGGAGAAGATACATGATATATACATTAGGTTAATTAGATGATTAATTATATTATATTCTTAAACTTTATATTAAACTTTCTTATGATATTAATTAATTTGGGATATCAAACGAACTCCAATTTGATCCATTCTTTTTGCGTTTTGTTCGATTTTTCGTTCTCGTTCATTTCGTCCCACTTATGAATTATTTTATCGACTTTGTATTTTTACGAAATAAATCTCACAAACGTTAAACTTAAATTAAAGCATACTTATAATTAATTTTCTGAAACGCACGTAAAATAAATCAAATAATTAGGGGTTTAAGTATTTAGTTATCAAATTATGCATCGATAATCCTCGTCATCACAAAATATCTATAACAATTTTAAGGAAATGCATGCATGAAATTGAGTCGAGAAAAAAAGTTATAATTTCTTACCCCTAACATGTCAACATAATGAAACTAAAACAACTATTTAATGATTCGAGTTGTATGAAATACTGAATATCTTCTTCTTCTTTTTTTAAACCCAAGTATTTGATTAAACTTACAATTTTAACGTAAACGTTGTGATTTTTGTGGCAGTTGAGCCAATATAAAAAAAAAGGATTTATCGAACAAAAAAAGGTAAAAGAAAAAAGAGGATTTATTTCCATGTTTAAAGTTAATCTGTCATGTTTACACGAACATTTCAACAAAAATAAAATCAAAACCTTCCTGTGATTGGAATTGCACAATAAATCTAATGTCGTATTTGTTTATAATTATCCAAAAATTTGATTAAAATTACAATCAAAATAAAGATTGTGATTTATCTAACAATTTAATATTTTTTTTCACACTTTTGCAAATTTAGTCACACGAAAACTAACAGCTCAACCCATGGGTTGTTCACATGTCCGCAAAGTTGGAAAAAATACCTGTTTACCTGTTTTAAATGAAAAAATACCCACAATTGTAAAAATTGAAAATATTTTAAATTTCCTATAAATATAAATGCATTCAATTAATTATTTCGGTTTCATTGTTTTATGTTTGATAAAAATTAAAGTTCGGCTCAAATGAAGTTCGATAACTAGTATTAAAAGATAAAATTAAGTATAAAATTTTCAAGCTACTCGAACTCTACTCATATTCGGTCGGTTTAAATTTCATTCAATCTCGACTTGATTAATTATCGGAAATGTTCAAATATAATTTACTAAACTTGATAACATTTCAAATAAGTTTGGATGCACTAAACTTATATAATTAGTTTATTTACAGTCCAAAATAAGAAGTAGAAGCCCTATTTATTATCACAGAAATAAAAATGAATGGAGAAACATAGAAAAGCATATTAAATTGTATTCTCAACACTCACTTCAACCTTAAAAAGAAAAGGCAGTATCACTATTTTTGTTACATGTTTATTTCTGAGTGAATGCACTATCGTTTTCTTTATTTTATTAATTATTTGGACAACAAATTATAGTATAGTTTTAAAATCACGTGGTTTACTTCCTTCAAATGATTGCTATTATATGTGAGCGAAGTTCATTCAATACACATCTAATGTTTCGTGGGTTATTTGGTTAGAGAAATGGTTGATTAACCTGAAAATCATAGTTAAATAGTCATTTTAATCAAAATTCTCACCAGTTTAAAAAAATAACACAAAATTTTGTACATAGGCATATTTTTTACCACTGGTAAATATTTGATTGTTTTCGAACATGGATAGTAAAAAAAAAAGTTAAAATACAAAAACACATCCCAAATATATGTAATTTAGCATTTTGTTATATCATTTTTAAATATTTTCATTTCACTATATAAAGTATACGAATTTTGCAGGTTACAATATTTTCGATTGCCATGTTATCAAATTTCGCCAGAAACTTTTCAAGTGTATTTCGATTTAGCACTTTAGCTATATGAATTTTAAAAATTTTCATTGCACTATGTAAACTACAAGGATTTTGCAGGTTACAATATTTCCAATTGTCATGTCGTAAAATCCCAACAAAATCTAATTTATAGAGCAGTAAATTTTTTTCTTTTTCATCTTCTCAAATTAGATCTCAAAATTAGATGAGTCAAACTATGACTCAAGGTCTATAAGTTTGGAAACTACACAAGGAAAGCAATGTGTTGGCTTTAATCAGACGTGTCACTCACAATATTTTCACATTCATTTCAAAACAAATTTATTCCTATAAAAATCATGCACGTAGGTAGTTTCCGATGAGATTTTACGATGTTGTAGCCAAAAATATTGTAACTTGCAAAACTCGTGAACTTTATATAGTGAACGAAAACTTTTAAAGTTCATATAACAAAGTGCTAAATTTAGTTGCACTTGAACAATCTCCTGCGGGATTTTATAAAGTGGCAGCCAAAAATATTTTAACTTGCAAAACTCGTATATTTTATATAGTGGAATGAAAACATTTATAAATGATATAACAAAATGTTAAATCACGTAAAATTAAGATGAGTTTTTGTCTTACATAGATGGGTTAATATATATATATATATATATATATATATATATATATATATATATATATATAAAGTTATCCCAGTTTTTAGAGACTAAATTTATGATTTTATGATATTTGATGTTGGATTGTTTTTTATTTTCATTTATAAATTATTTTTATTGATTTGATATTTATTTTTTGAGAATTGTCTAGAAAATGATAATTCATAGAAAAATATTAAACCCATTATATAAGCAGTTTGTTTGATAAATTTGGGCCACTACCATATTCCAAAATTATAATTTGGACCAAGTAATATATCTGTGTGGGTTCTAAAAGTGTTGGACTTTTTTCTTTTAGTTTGTGAGGGTTCAAAAACTCTTGTACCAACCACATTATATAGTCCATGTTTTGTGGGGCTTGGGCCACTTTAGGCCCACACACACCACAGGTCCAAAAAATGGATGGAACAAATCAAATTCAAGAGAACACTCATTGTTAGTGAGGAAAGCTCTCGAGAATTTGATCAAATCGTAAGAAAAAATAATCATTTATAAATCAATTCATGTATAAAATTATTATTTCATTTTTCTTACATCAATTTTCTTTTAAGTGAAGAATGGTAATCTCAAGTGCGTAAATATGTGTTATTGTCACTTTCATAGAGAAAAGATGTTTTTTATCCATTAACATAAAAAAAAATGTTTTTATCCACTTTTCATCAAAAAGACAAAAAAAAAATTCCAAAAAATGTTTTTTTTTCTCTCTATTAAGTCATATTGATGGAAATTTTATGCAAAAATAATAAATATTGACTGAAAACATTTTTCCTTATATCTATGAGCGGATTTTTTTTTTTTATAATTATATGTAAATGAATCCTAATATTGTGTCCGAAACAAAGCGGGCCAGCGTGAAAGGATGTTTGGGTCGTTATTCTCCATTGTTCTTATAATCCAAATTCTGCTATTTGATTTGACAACCAAACAGCTCCCTAATTACTAATTTGTAAGCAAATTTCAGAATCACATGTTTGCTTTGACTTCATATATGCATGTGGCCAAACCCACTACGTATAGGGACACAGTAGGACTAAATAGGGTTGGAATCTTAAATGGCTCGAATATTTGAAGCATTAATAGGTAAGGAAATGATGCTAAAATACATGTTCTGTTTCAATTAATGTTTTATTTCATATTTTATAACAATTTTGATATGATATATATTTATAAGATAATATTGTTATTGTATACATACTCAGTGGCAAATCTAAGATTTAAAATTTGGGGTGCAAACTTTGAGGGTGCAAATTTATATTATATATGTCATTTTTAAAAACAGCTGTACCCCTATGTTCCCATGTAGATCCGTCACTGTACATACTGACAGTAGAACTTTTATTGCAAGGTTTACTAATGGTTTTATATAATTTGTTATATGTACTTTTGTCATAATGTTAAAATTATGTATTAAAATCTATTCAAAAGATATTCTCTATAACATAATCATAAATTTCAAAATTTGAATAAAATTTCATAATTAAATTGTTTTACCTATATCCATATTCCATAATAATATAAATGCATCAATCGATATTAAAATGAAGGAATTGTATAACATCTCTACCGTCCATATTTTCAGCTATCAACAAGAGAAATAAAATGGAATTTTTTTTTTATTATTTGCCCCCAAAAGCATTGTTGTGTAACAATTGATTCTTTTCTTTAGATATTAATATTTATAATGCGTATTATATCGAAAACACATGTAATACCCCAAATTTCTAATTAAATCTCTTTTATGAATAATAGATTTTTATTTATTTATCATGGTCTTATACTAAATTATAGTGAATTAATTATGTGAGGTTTTTAGAATTTTTAAATAACTAGTAGATTAAAGATCTATCACATTAGATGTAGGATTTTAAAATTTAGAATAATAAGTTGAAAAGATCTAGGAATCCACGTACCTTTAAACTTTTAAATGATAAGAAATCTCAAACTCACCTAATGTCTCTTGAGGGTTATGAAAAAAAAAAAGGATAAAACGTCCGCAACTTTTGAATGAGAAAAAAAAAGAGAAAGAAAGGAGGAAACATGAATAAGAGAGAACAAAGACGGCCGTCAAATAGAGATGACGGCTGTAGGTAAGGTTTCATTTAGTTTTTATTTTCCGACTCCATAATTATGTAATGTGGTAAAAATTGGTCCAAAACAATTGATATTAATTATGATTAAAAAAAAAGGGGGTAAAACTTGAAATATTCTTTGGAACCTGAACCATGAGCCTTTACAATATTCTTCTAATTAATTTGTATTACGTCTTTAATTTGTGATAAAACATGGAGCAAAACATCTGTGATAGATCTTATATAGAATTTTTATTTGGGGTCATATCACATTTGGTTCTTGTTATAATACGACATTGCGGTGAAAATAAAAATGGAATTGAGCAGAAGATGATTATTGTATATAACTTTGCATTAAATAATTTAATTAAGACTTTGTCCGCAGTACATGTTTTTCACATAACTGTTTTCCACTTTTATGTGAGATATGAATTGTAGAAATTTCAGAATATAAAATAGTTAGTCAGTGACTTTTGAACCATAATTAAAGTTTGAGATTAAGATTTCGAGTTCAATAAATTAATAATTAATTAATTATTCGGGCAGAAGAGTATTATGTTATGCGATTTCGTTAATTTATGAATTTTCTTTGTTTCAGGTTCTATTACTAAATAAAGTCTAGTAATCTTAGAAATATTATAAGTTAGTTATTTGATTTGAGACATTAATAAAATTATTAAAGAATTGAATGAACTAATAAAATATAAAAGGAAGAGATCATTGTGCTGTGGTGTAGTGGCAGACAATACACATTTTTGGTGAATGTAATCTATCAAAAATAAGGTTTTGTTTTGGTATACATGTTAGAACAGTAATTATATACGATTAACCCTATTTACTTGAGTATTATTTATCTATTAATTGTTGATGTGCATAGTATAGAAACTTGCTTTTCAATGCAGAATATGTCATTAATTAAACAGAGTGTTTTAAAGGGTTATCTATTTCAATAATAACAAGTATATATGCAGTAGAGGAGCATGAATATTCTAGCATGGTGAATTAAAATGTTCCGGTACTCTAAAAAGGCTTAGGAGTATTTAGGTGTATTCATACATATATTTGTTCTATTGAAACTTGAAACTAAAAGGAAAATAAATATGTGTTTAAAGAACGAGATTAGTACTATTGAAAGATTAGATGCTAACTGTATTTAATCTATTGTTTCACGCTTTAGTGTTGGTTGAGAAGCTTAGAACGTGTGTGTAAAGATCTTGAGATACGCAAGTTTTCAACATATCAGGTAAGTACATCTCTCACCTGCAGTGTGAGTAATTTTATTTTGATTGTTTAATGACTATGCAAAATTACGTGAGTGCTTATTTATGTTTTATATGAGTATGCTTTAATGAGTTGCTAAGTTAAATGTTTCGTGAGCTTTTATTTATGATTTATGTGAATGTAAAGAGATGTTTTGCTAAGTGTGGTGATTCTATATGTTTGATCTGGTACAAGATGCAAGTATTTTTGTTTTACGAAAAGTGAGAAAAATATTTTGAGATAGAATATATATATATATATATATGGTTTTATTTTCTATATTTTTAAGAGACAAGTACCGGGCACCGAGAAGCCCACTAGAGAAGTTAAGGGCACCGAGACCGTTCTATGAGTATTGAGTTGCTCCGGTTGGATTCGGTAGCTAGCTACCCCGAATTCTTCGGAGTTGCGTGCATTGGTACCATGTCTGGGCCCATAGTATATTATTTTCAAGTAAAAGAGTATTTTATTGTTTTTAATTAGTGATGCTCTTGTTTTCTATTAAGTTGCAAAGAAAAATGTTTCGTGAGATAGGAGATGTACTTGCTAAGCATTTTTTCTTATAGTATTACCTCATACTGCAGATAAAGGCAAAGGTAAGATGTGATGCAAGAAAGTAGTAGCGCTGAAGTGTGATCGGTGGTGACGGCCTTGGAATTGGTTTAAGATTTTTAAGAGTTTTCTAAGTTGCATATAAAGTAAACTTTATTTTGAGTTCTTTTGATGTAAAGTTTTACACAAACAATTTAATTCTTTTTAGAAGCTTTAGACCATTTCAAAATTTGATATGTTTCTTAACAAAAATTATTTCCGATGTGTTTTAAAATATATATATATATATATATATATATATATATATATATATATATATATATATATATTCTATGAATTCTTATGATATTTTTATTAGTTTGAAAATTAAGCAAAATTTAGTAGAAGTAACTACCCTACTAGAAGGGGGTGTTACAACACAGATATCAACCGTGACAAAATTCAATATATTCGTTTTAATTTGTTGTGGTTCGAGGAAGTCAATTTCAAATTATCGTGACCATAAAAACACTCAATTTAGTCTCACATTATAAATAGTACTGGTATTGGACACATATGCTGTATCATTGATGATTACAAAAGCATTCCTTTGTTTATAATTATATAAATAAATAATAAATACTACATCTACAATAATATATATAAACAAGATTATGGTGTAGTAATTTTCAAGTAAAGAGCTTTGTTCCCCTTTTCATATGGATAATATCATAAACCACGATATATGTGATATGTGATACAGTTTGAAAAAAAAAAATTAATTATTGATTTTTTTCAAATGGTATCACATGCCATAGATCTAATGATATATGAGTATTAGAGCATTTACATTAATGAACAAAATTTTGTAATTCACAATATTTAGAATATTTTAATAATAAATTTTAAGAAATTTGTTTTTAAATGCAGTGTTATTTTGTTTTTAATATTTTAAGAAATTCTCATTAGTAATATTATTAAGGAGAGAGAAAGATGGAGAAGTCACCGATGATGCATATACATTGTTTTGAAGCACTTGATAGAAGTTTAAGAGATATCATGCAACTAAGGGATCCAATGAATAAAAGTAGACCCTTTGGTGGTAAGACCATTGTCTTTGGTGGAGACTTTCGTCAGATATTACCTGTTATACCAAAGGACACTAGACAAGACATTGTTCATTCGACGATAAATTCATCCAAGATCTGGCAGCATTGTAGGGTGCTTCGTCTAACAAAAAATATGAGGCTTGAGAATCCATCATGTTCAGATACTGAGTTAAAAGAGTTGAGGGAATTCTCGGATTGGATTGCAAATATTGGGGATGGTACAATTGGAGTGCATCATGATGGCTATTTAGATATAGAAATTCGTGATGATATTCTGTTGAGATGCTCGACTGATCCAATTCCATCTATTGTACACAGTACTTATCCATTAGGCTTGGATTGTACTGATGTGTCGGGTTATTTGAAGGATCGTGCTATATTAGCACCAACGCTTGATGTGGTTGATAGCATAAATGATTATATGACTTCATTGAGTTTAGGTGATGGAAAAAAATACTTGAGTTCGGACAGTACATGCAGGTCTGAAGGAAATGGTGGTATCTTGGCTGATGTACACACAACAAAATTCTTAAATGGAATTAGATGTTCTGGTGTTCCAAATCATGAATTGTTGTTGAAGGTTGGTACTCCTGTAATGCTTTTGAGAAACATTAATCATTCACTTGGATTGTGTAATGGTACACGGATGGTTTTAACAAAACTTGGAAAACATGTGCTTGAAGCAAAAATACTTGGTGGAAGTAATGTAGGTCATAAGGTTTTGATTCCAAGAATGTCGCTAACACCGTCTGATTCGAGATTGCCTTTTAAGTTTCAGAGAAGACAATTCCCTGTAATTGTGTCCTATGCAATCACAATAAATAAATCTCAAGGGCAATCTTTGTCACATGTTGGTCTATTGCTGAAGAAACCCGTGTTTAGTCATGGTCAGTTGTATGTTGCTGTTTCCCGCGTGACAAATCGCAATGGGTTGAAGATTTTGATTTCTGATAAAGAAAATGAGCATCGTAGTACAACTAGAAATGTTGTTTATAAGGAAGTTTTTAATAATTTGTAGTATTTCGTGAGATTTGCCACGTTACATGTTTTGATGTGTTTGATGCATGATTTGAAAACAATAATTTAACTTAATTGTTTTATGTTTATTTTTATATTGTACGATTATAAAATAGTGTTATTCAACAATATATATATATATATTTAATGCTCATATGTAATTACGATTAAAATTGTATTATATTAAAATAATTGAGTTATATTGCAAGACGCGCAACGCGCGGGTACACTGCTAGTATGGATAATACCATAAACCACGATATATGTGATATGTGATACAGTTTGAAAAAAAAAATTAATTATTGATTTTTTTCAAATGGTATCACATGCCATAGATCTAATGATATATGAGTATTAGAGCATTTACATTAATGAACAAAATTTTGTAATTCACAATATTTAGAATATTTTAATAATAAATTTTAAGAAATTTGTTTTTAAATGTAGTGTTATTTTGTTTTTAATATTTTAAGAAATTCTCATTAGTAATATTATTAAGGAGAGAGAAAGATGGAGAAGTCATTGTAGAAACTCAAAACCTATATGTATATGTATAAGCCATGAAGGCTAGAGAGAGAGAAGAAAGACGCAACTCTTATTAATTTTGTAAAAACATACAATGAGAGATGAGAGAGGGAGTACACATACAGCTTACTCCCTAAGCTAGGCCGGAAAGACAAAAATACTCCTATCCAACAATGACTAATAAAAACGTGAAAGTGAGAATAACGCCTTTTAGCTCCTGCACTTCTTCATGCATCACACTCCAGCACAACCAAGCACACACACATGCATGACCAACAACCCCCTCAAGTAGGAATGGGGGGAAAACCATCATTCCTAACTTGGAAAGAAGATAGAGAAATCACGTAGGCCCAAGAATCTTAGTAAAAATGTCGGCAAATTGGAACTGAGTAGGAACATGTAGTAGAATGATGAACTCTGCCTTGAACTTATCATGCACCACATGAGAATCGATTTCAAGGTGTTTGGTTCGCTCGTGAAACACCAGATTAACAGTAATGTGGATGGCTGCTTGATTGTCACAATGAAAAGATATAGGCAGAGATAATGGCAACTGGAAATCATGGCACAAAAAAGAAATTCACTCCAATTCGCTCACAGTAGCACTCAATGAACGGTATTCTGCTTCGGCTGTAGATTTAGACACAGTATTCTGTTTCTTACTCTTCCAGGAGATGATGGAATTGCCTAAAAATACACAATAGTTGGTGATGGATCGCCTCGTGTCCTTACATGTCGCCCAATCAGCATCACTATAAGCTGAAATAACCAAGGAAGACTGTGATGAATAGAATAGACCAAGAGTAGTAATCCCTTTGAGATATCGAAGTATGTGGATCAAAGCATCCCAGTGAGAAGTGTAGGGATTGACAACAAATTGACTAAGTTGCTGCACAGAGTAAGTGATGTCCGGCCTGGTAAGATTGAGGTATAGCAATTTGCCAATAACTCTTCTGAATTTATCAGGATCATGAAGAGGATCTCCATCTTCCAATGTCAAGTGTGAACCAGGAGTTAAAGGTGTGGAGGCCGATTTACAACATTCAATATCATTATCCTTCAAAAGGTCTAAAATATACTTTCTTTGACACAAATATGTATCATCTGCTCCTCTAGCTATCTCCATCCCCAAGAAATACTTGGCATATCCCAGATCCTTGATGGTGAAAGCTTTATCCAAATATCCCTTTAGTGTATCCACTTGTGTAGCATCTGATCCAGTAATCAGGATATATGTAGAAACTCACAACCTATATGTATATGTATCAAGTTGATGTGGGTATTTTTCTTTTTTTCATTAATATCTTTTGATACTATTTTAATAATATTATTAACACAATAATATTAAAAGTTTTATGTGAAATCGTCTCACGGATCATGTTACGTGAGATGGGTCAATCCATAACCAACATTACACAATTCACATGTAAATTAATGAAAATGAGTTTGAATTATAGATAAAAAACATATATTTTATGAAAATTATCCATGAAATCGTCTCACGTAAGTTTTTGTATAATATTAATTGAGAAAAATAAAATTAGTCCAAGTAAAGAAGGGTTGGAAGTGTTTGGAAGTGAGATAAGATAACAAATTAGTTGCTATAAGAAGAAATGCAGAAGAAGTCTATAATAGGAATTTATTGTGCGTCACGTGAAGCCCTCGAGACATGGAGCATCTCATTATGGTTTTGAAATTATGGTTCGAAACTTCTAACTTAATAATCTATATATATATATATATATATATATATATATATATAAAAGTAGGGTTGGAAATTGAAAGTCTTTCAATGTGACATTATGTCACGTCAATTTTTTCAAACTTCCTATATTCATCATATCTCTCACTTCTATATAACTCTTGAAATATTTTTAAACAAAAGTTATAGAATTAAATTTAGGGCAAGGAATACCAAATGTTTCTTATCAATCAGGAATAACTAAAATGTGTAAATATTTATATACATGACCAGAGTAATACATAAGATTTATGCATATACAAAATTAAACTAAGTGAATAAGAAAAAAATTAAATGTTATATATATATATATATTTATGACTTTGTACGATACATATTACCTAATTTAGCATCTGTTAGGAAATTTATATTTAGATTTTGATGAGACAAAACAACATTGTAATAGGAATTTAGAGTACCCTATTTTTCACATTGGTTAAGTGAAACTTAGATTAGTTTTGAGTTAAGAAGACAAGTCGAAGAATGGAGGATTTCGAAGTTCAGTAGCCAATTGATCAAAGAAGAAGATTCTGTAAACAACAAGGAAGGCCGCTACTGAATGCAACAAGAAGAAAACAGTATTTGGATACTGTAAGTAGAATAATGCAACAACACAATAAGGAGAGCAGAATACAACAAGCCAACAAAAAGCTGATTTAGTTGCAGAATCAAAGAAAGACATAAAGAAATAAATGGATAATCACACACAACAATGCAGTACGAGGAAGATCTATGTTGTCCAAGGAAATGTGTTTTCAAAACTAGCTAGTAGAGACAAATTGATCAAGCAGTACTGAGAACCATTAATCTATCGACACGTGGACTGGCAGACTGCAACAAACCTGCAACCTAGTACAGCCGCATTAAATAGCTAGAAGTGCAAGACAAGAAAAATTAAATACGATCCTTCAGAAGAAATTAATGCGAGCTCAAGAACATTCGAAGAGGATTCAAATTCAAAGAAGTATGTCTCTCTTCAACGGACATATTTCTACACCTATAAATAGATGGAGAATTGACTGAAGCAAGCACTGAAAAATTGACCACTAGCACTCAAGTTAGAAAAAGCTTTCAAACTCTCAAGCACTTAACACTCAAAGTTTTGAGTCACTCAACCTCTAAGAGAAACAGTCAAGCTTTAGAAGCATTCGAACTCAAGATTCACAAAGGCTGCTTCAAGTACCAATTGAAGAAACCTATATTCTTTTAATTTTTGTGTTGTCTGCTTATGTTGTTTTAATGGTGACCTCAGTTGATAGGATTTAAATCATTGTTGAGTGTTTAGCCTTTGGAGTATAAGACAATAACTCTGTGTGAGTTAGTAGGATCCTATATGGATCAGTCTGTTTGATTCAAGCAACCTATGTGAAAGCTGAATTTTAGTAGATGCAACTTGTTAGGTTGATAGTTTGTAAGACCGAGTCCTGTAAAACAAACTTGATTAACGAAGTTCCTCCTTAGAGAAGGAGTAGAGTGGACGTAGAAGAATTACACCACATTTGAACCACTATAACCCTTGTTTGTTTATCTATTCTGTTTTAGCATCTCTGTTGTTATTTCTTATTGCATTCTACATCACATCCTACAACATTCAAACTTTGCTAAAACTCATATTTGTGAAAAGGTTTTCAAAAGAAAGTCTATCAAAATTTTGAAGTTTTCGCTGCACAAGAACTCTGGTACAGCAAGTTGCGCTGCATTATAGCCCAGTAAGTTGTACTGCATTCTGCATTGTATTCTGTTATAGAATACAATGCTGCAATTTCGAAAAAGTTTGAAAATCAATAAAGGTTCATTCACCCCTCTGAACCTCTATGCTACTTGGGACCAACAACATCAAATATAACATAGTTAGATTAATATATGATTTAACAGGTGAACTGTATGTTTTATTAGTAAAGGAACACAAAAAATATATTTTTTTCTTAAACTTAAATGAGTTTTTTTAGAAATATTAAACCAAACGATTTACTTAAACAATTTCAAGAGTTATTATCATCAATTAACAATTTTTAAAATTTCTTTGTTGGTATTTAGATTTTTGAAATAACTTTTGTACTTTAAAAATAATTACAAAATATTTAATTTTTAAATTTATTTTAAATCAAATTAGTTCTTATATTTTATTTATTTAAATAACTTACCATATTTATTATTTTTTACATTTTAAAAGTTTTATTTATTGATAATTATATATTTCTTTGATTATTTTCTGATTAGATTTTTTTATTGATTTTGTAAAACAAATTTTATTTATTAAATGGGTTTTTTTTATGTTTTATGTGTTAGTACTTTAATTTTTGGGATTTTATTGATCCAGGTGTTCAAAGATAAGTTAACTATCAATACGAGGTATGAAAAATAAATCTAATCAATTCAGGGCTTGAAGCTAATTGAAAACTATCAAATTAAGATTTCAAAATGAAATGTCATTAACATTTCCTATTAGACGTTATCTCATTCTCATTCCCCTAGCTGACTGTCAAATCATGCTAATGTATCAATTGAAAATAAAAATTAAAATCAGTGTGTAAAACTTTAAGAGTTGGTCTTGTGTGCACTTGGTGCACATGCAATCTGGGTCGACCCAATTTTTGACCCGGATCCGCGTGTTTTTGAATTTTGCCTTTTTTTTTTTGCTTCAGGTTGTGACCTTTATATTGTAAATGTGTGACCTTTATGTTATAAATGTGTGACATTTATGTACAACTATCATGACCTTTATGTACTATAACTTTGAAAAAAATGAAGATTTTCAATATAATTTGAACTGTTGGTCGGTTTGTCAGACCAACAACAAAAATAAAACCTACTCCAAATGAGCAAAGCACAAGTATAATGGGAAGTAGGGTCGATCCACAGGGAATAAGACTTAATTCCTTTTGAGCATAAACGAGTCAATGGGGGGGTTTTGATATCTACTACTAAACGAAACTAAACTAAGAAAACATCAAATAAAATACGAATAAAGCAAGCAACGAAAGATGGAAAGAAAAGGAGAATGAGAAATCTTACGAAACTCCGATTCAAGGGGCGTCGACACTCGATTGCATCACTGATCACAGGTTATAAATGTTATCTTGTTCGTTCAAGTATTTAACCTCGGACTAAACACGAAGCCGTAGAGAAGTCCATGTTTTCCTAATTTCATTGATTAAACCTAGCATCCAATCAAATCTAGCCATTAACTAAGTTGGTCGCGATCCAAATTAATTAACAGCCGCATTGAGTTCTTGTGAAAACAGTTAAACCCAACGGAAACCTAGAACCTAATAATCGAGATAGCTGCAATTACTAAGCCTATGGTTCCGTTAGTCCCGTTAATTCATTAGGAAATTACACAATCCCAGCAAACGTATAATCAACCTATTGCTACTAAATACCAATCATTCATCAATCATATATCCTAGCAACATACAAAGGAGAACTCATGGATAGCATTAACAACATATAATTCAAATCGAATTGTCAGATCAACCCAAATTATATATCACTATATGGAATTAGATCATGAATTAACAAGTACTTGAATTAAAACAGGAATTAAATTAAGCACAAAACCTCACGATGATAGCAATCGAATTAAACGACCCTTGAATCAGAGAAGGAAATTAGCCACTCATGCTTTGATTAATCATCTCCAAAGTGATCTTCAACATTGTTCTTGAAATTGAGAGGAAACTAGAGAGAGAGAAAACTTAATTGTGTGTGTAGAGAATTATGGAATGATGGAATTATCTTGGGTCTTGGCCCCCCAAGAGAGAGAAAGATAGAAAAGATTACAAAACAAAATCTTATCTGCCCTCTAAATAAAAAATTAAGAAAACTAAACCCTAAGGATATAAAGGTCCTTTACAAATTGTGAGAGACAATTCATCTTTGCTCTTTCTTTTCCACCAAGCCTTTGATGTGGTCCCAAGCCCATTAAGCCCATCTTCACATCTTAAGCATCATTTGATCATTTTAAGCCCACTTTTCTTCTAAGCCCATCAAGGTCCATACCTACAAATAACAATGATAATTATCAATTAAAGCACAAATACACTACAACCAAGGATAATTATGATGATAAAATATATACAATTAAAGGCACATCAACTGTACACCTTTATGTGATATCAATGCGACTTTTATATTATATTATGTTACATTTATGTACAAATATTCTGACCTTTATATAATATATAAAGATGCATAAATGTCAGAATATTTGTACATAAAGGTGACATAATATAACATAAATGTCACATTAATATCACATAAAGGTACATAGTACAAATTGTGTTGAAAATCTTCATTTTTTTCCTAAGTTACACTGCATAAAGGTAGAGATAGTTGTACATAAAGGTCACACATTTATAACGTA
Organism: Scutellaria minor; assembly: GCA_954870855.1. Taxonomy (NCBI): domain Eukaryota; kingdom Viridiplantae; phylum Streptophyta; class Magnoliopsida; order Lamiales; family Lamiaceae; genus Scutellaria; species Scutellaria minor. The sequence goes on from OX940731.1 coordinate 5,361,362, forward strand.
AAGGTCATACATTTATAACAAAAAGGTCAGGACAAAAATCTAGAAATTTTTTTTTTAAAAAACTCACGGATCCGGGTCGGATCGACCCAGTTTTTGACCCGGATCCGCGTGTTTTTGAATTTTGGTTTTTTTATTTTTTTGCTTCAGGTTGTGACCTTTATGTTGTAAATATGTGACTTTTATGTTATATATGTGTGACCTTTATGTACAACTATCATGACTTTTATGTAACATAAATGTCAGGACAAAAATCTGGAAAAAAAAAATTAAAAAAAATAAAAATTCGCGGATCCGGGTCGGATCGACCCGGATTGCACGGATCTTAGATCCGTGCACCTGGTGCACAGGAGTTTTTGTGAAACTTTAAATTGTTATTTTATTAATCATATTATTTGATAAAATATCCTATTGAATACAAATTTTCAATTATCCCTATTGTATTCAATATAATATTTGATATTTTGGGATATTGATTTTTGTCCAATAATATATATCGATAGTTTATAATCAATATCGATCTTTTGTGATATAGTATCCAATATAATATCGATATTTTGTCATATTGATTTTTTGTTCAGTAATATATCAAACAAATATTTACATGATAAAATTATATTTTTACAAGTGTAATATATTGCATTATTTCATGTTTGATTACTATTGTTTGGATGTGTCTAATAATAATTAAAGAAGAGTGTGTTTTGAAAAAATATATAAAAAACTATAAATTTTATATTGAATTAGATATTTTATCAAATATTACAACTAATAAAATAATAATTTAAAGTCTTACAACCTAATTTTAATTTTTCAATCTGACACGTCAACGTGATTTGACAGTCACGACAGTTAAGGAAAGAGAACGAGCAGGAAATATTAACGACATTCATTTTTGAATCTTAATTTGATAGTTTATAATCTTTCAAGTCCTGATGAATTTATCTTTCATGCTCCACATCGATAGTTAACTTATCTTTTGAAGTCTTAATTGATAAAATTTCTTAATTTGATAGTTAAATTATCTATCGAAGTCTCGACCGATAAAATTTCTTAATTTTTAAAGTCAAATACTTAAATAAAAATAAATCGAATGACTTATAAATCACCGATAAAATTTCTTAATTTTTAAATTCAAATACTTAATAAAAATAAATCGAATGACTTATAAATCAACAATACTGATGTGGATATTTTCAAAGATGAAAGCACGTGTCAAAGACTTGTTGATATTATGGTCGGTTCTAGTGGATCTCGCTGGAGGACCTTTGCCAATGGCCTTAATATAACTATTAATTAAGGCCTTTTCAAGATAGACTATAAATATTTGTAATATAGGACTTTCTTTTCTGAGTTTTTCATTCTTTGATAAATTATATCTCATTTTTTAGCATTTAATTTATTTATTCAGTTCTTATTTTCAACATAATTCATCATCTATATATGAAAATTGTGAAGAGTGTTTTCATATACTCATCAAATATCAAGAAAATGTCTAATGTTACTTCATGGGAAAAAAATAAATAAAAGCCACATTAAATGTGAGAAAGCTTGTGGATCTTTTTATTTAGTTAAAGCAAGATGTTTGTATTTGAATCTTCTAAATATGACTTTGTTTAATGATGAAACAACTTTTAAAAGATTAGTGTTTAAAAAAAAAAAAACTTAGTATATCAACGGATTTCACTTTTACCTTTACGGTGACTCAAACTCAAAACTTATATCTAGGTAGGATTTCACTTTTACCTTCACGGTGACTCAAACTCAAAAATTATATTTAGGTAACAGAAGATTAATGTTTCTTAACCTTTAGGTAAATAAAGTTGATCATAATTCAAATTTTGTCCTGAAATTCTACAGAGATAAGAAATTAAATCCAATCACGAGTTTTCATTTAATCGAACATATATAATATTAGTATTATCATAAATCACATTAATTTAAAAGAAAAAAAAAACTCACTACAAGTACGATATCCACATGGAATGGGGATGTATATAATGCTAGTTTTAGACTTTTAGACTTTTAGTATGGAAGCTTGTATATTTTGATATTTTCAAGGTATTAAATGCATATACGTGCAGGGCAAATAATTATAGAAGGGCATGAGGAATTATTGTGATCACAATTAATTTGGATCTCAAGTACCAACTGTAATTATGAAAATAGAGACACCTGTCATTATTATACGTATTAAGCTGTACATTTTCATTGCTGAACCTATGATTTTTGGTAATTATAGATTAGTTAAGTCTCCTTTTCATTTTTAAGTGAAATAACTTTCAAGTATTTCATTTTATTATACAACATTAATATCATCATCATTATTTTATTATAAATCTAAATATAAAATGGTAATAAGGCCTAAATTCCTTTCATCGTATAAAAACATGCAACAGTCCTCGGTAGGTTGGCCACCCATCGATCTTTTTTATTTTTATTTTTTATATATATTTTAGCATATATATATATATATATATATATATATATATATATATATATATATATATATATGACACATGTAGTGAGGGACCTAAAATTATACTCAGTGGTTCAAATAATAAAAATTATAATACATGATAATTTTAAAAATAACATCATAAATTAGTTATTATTTCGATAGAATCTATGTATTATATAATAAATAACATCCAAAATTAGTAATTTTGTTCATTACATTTCAACATGACAATTCAACATCAAAAAACAAGTAATTTAAACAAGATTACAACATTTTTGTTCTATTTTTCATATTTGAGTAGTTTCCTACTTTTCTGTGCACCTGGTACATGGTGCACTCAGGTCGGCGCGCCTCCTTATTATTACTATTATTATTTTATTCAGATGTTGATCTTTATGCTAAATTAGTATAAACTTTATGTACGAATAACCTAACCTTTATGTAATACTTTAACTTCAAAAAAAAAAAAAAGAACAATTTCGCCACAATTTATATATATATATATATATACCTTTATTTGATATTACTTATAACTAACATAGTCATACATTTATGTAATATATAAATGTCAAATAACATAATTAAAATATATGACTAATATAACTAAAAGACATGAGATGTATTAATGTCTGTTTAAGAAAATGTTAAGGTACAACTAATATTCTAAAAGTATGACTAATATAATTAAAAGGTATGACTAATATAATTAAAAGATATAACACATCAAAGTGAGTTGAGCGCGGATACCTAGGCGCATAGGAGTGTGGGTGAGTGTGTTAGAGATGGTCCCAGGTCGGGTTTGACCCGAGTGCATGAGCGAGTGCATGGATCTAATATCCATGCACCATGTGCACAAAAGTTTTGGTGTTCATATTTTAAAACTGTTGCATAATAGCTTCATTCCTAATATTTCTATTTTTAATGTATGTTACCAAAAAAAGTCATTCAATAGCGTATTAATTGTTAATTCAATCACAAGTGAACTTTTATTAAAGTTAATTTTGAAGTTCTTTCTTAGTCATATTTTTTCATAGTACATTTTCATTATCTTTAAAAGGTAAAACAAAATTAAAATTATAAAACAACACTAAATTAAACTAATTAAATACAAACTATAAATCAACATCTAACTAATTAGTAACTTATTTACAATATATAGTAACCCAAATTGAATTAATCACAAAATAATATAGCTAAGTAACCAATGATATGTTAAATAATTAAAAAAAAATTACTCTCACTCCATACTTTATTACATTTTATTACGTCAAAAGAATTAATGAATATTGTATATACTCCCTAACAACTATTAATCAAATAAACTAAAATAGAAATCATTAATCAATAAATAAAGTAAATAATGAGTTTAAATATGAAGAACTTACATTAAATTAAAATTCTTAAAAATTAGTGTCACCAATGAGATAATATGAGATTAAAGCAATTAATGTTCATATTTTCTAAAAAAAATTATATAAAATAAACACCGAAAATACCCCTAATTTTCTAAAAAATCTTAGGGGGTCAGTGCCCCTTGTACCTGACTTGAGTCCCAGAGACATGTATAATATCTCATACCTAATACTCCCTCCGTTCCTTTTTAAGTGTCTCATTTTATCCATTATGACGTTCCTTTTTAATTGTCACTATGTTATTATTGATACTCTTTTACCTTCTTTTTTTCATCAATTACCCTAATAAATGAACATGGTGGAATACTACAATTCTTGTAGAAGTAAAAGAGAAATAAAAGAGAAGTAATTAATGGAAAAATTGATTTGTGTGAATGGATAAAATGAAACACTTAAAAAGGAACGGAGGGAGTATAAGTAATGATCTATGTATAAAATATTAAGGCGATTTATTTATTTATAGGAATGTAAGAATTTTAAAGAAAATTTGTTTTTTTTTTCTCAAATTTACATGCAATTGAATGTATGTGTGGCTAAGTAAAATGTATAAAAGATTACATATATCAATTTTACCTTTTAAAAACAAAATAAAATAAAAATTCAATGCGTTATGTCATGCACTTGGAATTATTTGGGCCAAATTTTACAAACATTGGATGGGTTAGGAGGTTCACCGATATCCAAGCCCATATTTCATAACTCAAATACTTAGTCCACTAAATAATGGCCTTATAAATAGGATTCTCTAGAAAATGGTGGGCCTTATACATAGAGTTTTCTAGAGAATCTTGAATTGTGTAGGAAGTATGTATGATCTTCTAGAACTAGTCTAGAAGATCCTTAAAATGTAGGAACTTGGGGGAGAGTTCTAGAGAACTTCTCTCCACCATTAGACCAAATAAATCACCACCATCCATTAAGGAGGTGAAATAGTATAAATAGGAGTAGGATTCTCAATTGTAAACCAACCAACATTCATTCCACAATTTAATAATATATTTGAACTTTCTTAAAATATCTTGTGTTCTTACTTTGCCATACTTAGCACACACACAATACTTTTAGGAGAGAGGCTGACTTAGCTACCGCAAGGGACGAAAATGAGTTGAGTGTCGCGCATGAGCTTGTTAAAGAAACAAGTCCATGACAAGTGGTATCAGAGCCAGGTTTGGGCTAGTCCATGACAAGTGGTATCAGAGCCAGGTTTGGGCTAAATTGTGTTGTTGTCTTGCAGGTGATGACATCAAACTAGTCGACAGTGATCGACGATCATGGAAGGGACACCATGCTAATTGGACAGGCAGGAAGAAGCGAGACTAGAACAAGGCTCGTGGGGAGACCTCCTAGAAGCCGGTGGTGACGGAAGTTGGCGAGCTATTTGAACGAGTTCAACATGAGTTCAGGACGTTGGAGGAGCATGTCTTGGAGCAACTTGATGCATAAAAGGAGGCCAACTCAGAAATCGAAGGCCAAATCTTACAACTCGAAATTGATTTTTGCAGTTGGGAGAGGTCGTCCAAGCCCTACGAGCTAGCATCAAGAGGATGCATGAGGACTTGGCACTATGCAAAAAGACCGTTGCAAGCGGAAGTACTAGCATTATCAACAGGGCTCAAGACACCAAAGAAGTTGAGAACTATCTATAGCGGATGGAACAATACTTTGAAGGAGTTGGCCTTACTAACGAGGCTGCTCAGGTAAAAAACGCAACCCTCTATCTAACTGATACAACCATGCTTTGGTGGTGTAGGAAGCATGACGATATCGAGCGAGACTCTTGTCGGATAGACTCGTGGGACAACTTCAAGAGGGAACTAAAGAAACATTTCTACCCACAAAACATCGTCTATGACACCGACAAGAGACTACGGGAGTTAAAGCAATGAGAGACTATGAAGGAGTACGTGAAAGAGTTCACAACACTAATGCTTCAAATCCCAAACATGTCGGACGAGGACCTCTTCTTCTACTTTGTAGATGGGCTACAAAGCGAAGCGAGACAAGATGTATATCGACGAAGCGTTAAGATGGTGGATGAGGCCATTTTCGTGGCTGAGTTAATAACAAATTTTGAATTCCAACATGTTTTCGAGGAAGTGGACGAGTGTCTGATCAAAGGTGGGAGAGAGCGGCCAGACCATCAAGGTGATCGTAGGGACAATCGGGACCAACGGAGTCAACAACATCAGGATGGTGACAAGTCTCCAACCTGGCGGGACTATGAGGAGAGAAAGAAGACATTCATTCCCAAAAATGGATGTTACTTGTGCCAAGGTTTGCACATAGCAAGGGAGTGCCCCAAAGCTTAGATCATTGCCGGCCATGATCGAGTGACATGAGGCCAGGAATTGCAATGAGGAAGATGAACTAATCATGGTGGGGTCACTCCAACTCTTTAGTGCCCTCAACGCTAAGGTAGGAGCCACGATGTCTAGCAAGAGACTGATGTACGTGGAGGCTCACATCAATTAGAAGCCGACCAAGGCGTTGGTCGACAAGGGAGCTTGTCGCAACTTTGTTGCCGAAGATGAGGCAAAGAGGCTTGGTCTCAAGTGGACTAAGGACAATGGATGGCTCAAGGTAGTAAACGCAATAGCACAATCCCTAATTAGTGTAGCACAAGGCGTGAAACTACGCATAGGCACTTAGAAGGGCCAAGTGAATTTGTCAATGGTGCTGATAGACGATTTCAAGATCGTGCTTGGCATGGACTTTTTCCATTAGGTAAATGTTATACCCATGCCATCTTTTAATAGTATGTGCATAAAAGGTCTTCATGCATGATTCCCAAGTTACCTAATGGGAGGATCCGTGAGGGGAAGTACTTATCGGCTATGCAAATCACTAAGAGGGTGAACGAGGGCAAGCCGATTGCACCGACTGGGAAAAGTTGACAAGATGACATAAGGGGAGTGCCACAATCCAACAAAGTTCCACCATGGGAGGCAGAACATAAGAAGGAGTTGGGGCCATGTGTCAAATTAGAGGGTACGATAGAGGCTTCAAGATAGGAGACGACACTCACAACTGACAAGCTTGCCAAGAAGAACAATGCATAATTGAGTATTTCAATGGCCATGATGGCCAAGTTAAGGAAGGGACAAACTGATATTACCCGACAATCGCATAAGGAGTGTGCGCAAAAGAGAGGAAACCAACAAAAGAAACTACCCAAATCTGAGGCGACAAGACAATTCGAAGGAGACTTGTAGCAGTCCAACACACGGTGACGAGGACGACGTGAAAATGGATGTGGGAGAATGTCACGCACTTGAAATTATTTGGACCGAATTTTACAAATATTGGATATGCCAGGAGTTCACCCATATTCTAGCCCATATTTCATAATTCAAATACTTAGCCCACTAAATAATGGCCTTGTAAATAAGATTCTTTAGATAATGGTGGGCTTTGTACATAGAGTTTTCTAGAGAATCTTGAAGTGTGTAGGGAGTATGTATGATCTTCTAAAACTAGTTTAGAAGATCCTTAAAATGTAGGAACTTGGGGAAGAGTTCTAGAGAACTTCTCTCCACCATTAAATCAAATAAATCACTACCATCCATTAAGGAGGTGAAATAGTATAAATAGGAGTAGGATTCTCAATTGTAAACCAACCAACATTCATTTCACAATTTAATAATATATTTGAACTTTCTTATAATATCTTGTGTTCTTACTTTGCCACACTTAGCACACACACAACACTTTTGGGAGAGAGACTGACTTAGCTACTGCAAGGGACGAAAATGAGCTGAGTGTCGCGCATGAGCTTGTTAAAGGAATAAGTCCGTGACAGCTAGCCTACTTGTGGGTTATGATTCACAACCTGGTGAAATTAATTATACCGTTCTTGACAACTTCTTGATATTCTTCATTTTCCATACTTCTGAAAGTTGGAATTATTATTATTATTATTATTATTATTATTATTATTATTATTATTATTATTATTATACCTCCTTTGAACTTTTGACTCAACTTCTTCCAAATCTATTTGAGTTCTTCATGTAAGCTCAAGCTGCTCGACTCGAAGATGCAAAGATTTATAAGAATGTGCAAGACTCAGATGTTTGAAAGTTTGAAAAACTATTTTTTAATAAGCTCAAGTCCCCTAGTATAGTTGAGATTTTACTTGGACTGTTGTAAAGAGAGGAAACTCAAATATGTCAATGTTTTGACTAAATTGAGCTACATTGATCATACCACCATGCTTTTTTTCTAAAAAAAAGTAAACAACGACTACCACAAAAGATATAATGTAAATGCAACTTGATATAAATTTTAGTTTATTTCTATCACTTTTGTATTCTAAAGTAAGAAAAGTCACATGTCACCAGATGTGAAACGACGGCTACTTGAAATTTATCAGTTCAATAAGACTCAAAATTGACGGCTAACCCATTGAGATACCCAATTTTCGTGTAATCTTATGTTTTATAGGGTTACATAAAAAATTATTTTCATGTAAACAAAAAAAAAAAAAATTTTACACGAAAATTTATCAATTTTCCTGTAACCCTATGAAACAAAAGATTACACGAAAATTGTGTATGTCAATGAGTACGCCATTATTTTTGATTGGATGTAGGGTAGGTGGCCCCATAAATGTCTCGTCAAATGAAATAAAATGAGAGTATTTTTGACCTTTTTACTATAAATTGTGGTATTTTAAACATTATCTTATCTTATGTTGTAGAAAGGGATCACTTTACATTAATTGGGGTAGTGTAGCCTTTTCTAAAAAGGTCTCATTTTTAAATTATTTGTTGATAATTGTATTTCTCTGTGTAGTTTCAACTCCTTTAACGTCTTAATTATTAATTTTGTCTTAGGTAACTCTAGTTCTTTGAATGTGAACTTTACGTCTCTTTTAACTAACTATGGAGTTCATGATAAGGATTTTTTATGTTGACTTCAGACTCTCTCTTTATTCAATTTGCTACTTATTAATTAGGAATTTTAATTATATCCGATCAGTTGTCAATTCTTCTCATTAATTGGTAGTAGGCTTGAACTTTATGTTCTCAAGTTGTTTTCTTCACCAAGATCACTTCAACTCTTAAGGCTCAAGTTCCTCCAACTCTTTCATTTAATGCATGACAATTTGAGTCAAAATAATAATAATTAATCACCAAACGTATCATGATCACTCCTTATCAATTAGGCTCCAAACTTGCCAATCAACACTTGGTACTTTGGATGTGCACAAAAACTCATGTGAGACGGTCTCACGGATAGTTTTCGTGAGACGGAGCCCCATCATCCACAAACAACATATGAATTGTAGGGTTTGGGTGGTATATAATTGGGTTGTGGGTTGACCCGTTTCATGCAATGTATTAAAATTTCGTGAGACGGTTTCACAAGAGACTTACTATTGGATGTGAAGGTAATATATCCATCCAAATAGTAGTGGTGATGAATATCATCGGAATTAGTTTTTGAAGCATCCACTATTTTTTTTTTTTTAATCTCTATAGATAGTGTGAGTAGTCACTGTCCTATTGAGAATAAATTTTGTTTTCCTTTGTTTCCCTCTTCCTATGGAATGTATGTTGTGATCTTTTGATTACTATCTCGCATAACTACGTGATCATCGTATTATTAATGAAATTATGAGTTTATTGATTAAAAATAAAAGTAGTAGTGAGTGTATGTATTTAATGATTGTTATAAACATGAGTTATAAATCTGCAATATTCCATGAATCTATAAATGGGCATTTGATAAAATATAGTTCACCGTCCTACCATCGTGTTATATAAGATAAAGTTAAATCTTCTATTACATTTCATGTTACATCTTTTATTTTAAATTAATATTCCATACTCATCTATCATCATTTAATTATCATTTTTTGGTAAGATCTCTTTTGGTCGGTAATATGATGTTAGTTTTAGTCATCAAGTCGAACCACACACCCTAAGCTCCCAAGAGACCATATGTCCTAGGTCGGGTCAACAACCGATGTAGTAATTGGGTCATAACTTCTCACAAAAAACTTCGATTTGTGTGTGGTTTATGACATTGAAAAACTAATTCAATGAGTAAGTTCTATGTGAGATCATCTCATAAATCTAGTTACGTGAGACGAGTCAACCCACAACCTATACTTCACAATTCACATATGAATTTGTGAAAATGGATTTTGTTTGTGAGTAATAAAGATCCGTCTTATAGTAACTATCCGTGAGATAATCTCATATTAGTTTTTGTGTAATTCAATTATCATTCCCCAAATTTTAGATTCCAAGTATTTAGAGAGTTATAGACCTTTAAAATGATGATGAACATTTTATAAATCACAAAAGAAAGTTCGATAATCTTTCATTCTTTTGGATTTTCATTTCCATAGAATCATGAATAATTTTAGCTTTTAAATACCTCGTATTATGTAGTTAAAAGTCAAATTATTGTATTTGAAATTTTATTAATCAAGTTTGACACTATATTTCAAATTATGTTGTTTTTTTCCTGATTTTGCAGTCTGAATTTAACATTCTCTTTTATCAGTGACAAAACATGAATAAGGTGCAGACAAAATCTTAGTTTTGTGAATATTTAGTTTTATATTTTAGGTACTGAATTGAAGGGCCCTGATAGTTTAATATTTCCAGCCCAAATTGATAATTTACTTTATATCTTTTGGATCTTGAATTTATAAAAGCCGCAAATTATACTACTGTTGTAAAAAGTCGTGTTATGCACAACAAAAGATCAAATTTGGAAAAAGACAAATTATATTACTTTTCTTTTTATTTTTCTAAATATGAAATCTCGATGCATAAAGTTTCCATTTGTATTAGTGATCTATCTTGCCAGTAATAGAATCATCATCAAAATAATGTCAGAGAGAAGATTATGCAACATGCTATTTTTAAATTTTTAATTAGGTTAAGATAAGTCAATGGGAATAGAAAAGTTTTATGGATATAATTGATATTGTAAGAAATGTGAACGTGTTGAGAAATATGTAAGACCAATCTGGCAAAATATTGAATAATTGAGTTACAATAATCTAGTTGACCACCTCATCCTCTTTCCATGAAGAAATGAGTAAAACTATTATAAGATGGTTTTATTCAATTAATTTTATAAAATAAATTAATAATTAATCCACAATTTATATATAAATTAATAAAAATGAGTTTAATTTGTAGTGATGGAACTCCATCTCATGAATTTATATTTATCAAACTGTATTATATGAGTTTTTATGATGTAAAATAAATTTAAAAAGGAATTCTTGCATCATGTATTTTGGATAAATCGGATCTTGTGTTATTTTCCAATATCTCATCCATGTATCGTTATTAAATTTATATAGTTTAATTTTGAAGTTAAATTTATCATCAAAATTATATAATTATTTTATTTCACTGTCGAGAATCTTTTATTTTCTGAATCTTACTTTTGTGTGTTAATATTCACTTGGCAAGTGAAAACGTCGGATACTTTTAAGATTATGAAATCGCACTTTCTTCCAAACTTAGAGATGATAATTTCTATTTTCCCTTTTTACTGTATATTCACTTTCCAAAGCAAAAATAAAAATATAACCTCTTTCTTTGAGTCAAATAAAGCAATTATAATTAAAATTCTATTTACCTCTCATTACCAAAAAAAAAAAGGAATCTTTTTCTTTTGAATATTTTATTTATTTATTTCACCAATACCTTTAATAACTAACTAGGCATGAAGGAACCTCATACTAAAACTTAACATAAGCCACACAAAAATTATACAATGTTTCAGCCATTGAAGAAGCATCTCCAAACTCCAAAGTCCTATCAAAGTATATTTATTTTAAGAGTGAAATTCTTGTTATTTTTTTGTGAAATGAATTAATTTATAATCTATAAAATAATGATTAATTAGTGAAAATATATTTGAATTGTGTATAGCGAAACAATCTTGTATAAATTTTGTTATTTTAATTTTCATAATAAGTAAATGCTGACCTATCTCATTAAAAAAGTCAAAAGACAATATACCTGCAATAGTTAATAGATTTACACTTTTACTATTGAATGTAATGAAATGTAATAATTCATGGTTCAATCTTGTATATTCAAGAATGTAACATAATAATATTATAATAATAAAAAGTAAAAAAGAAAAGAATAAATATATAATTTCACCCAATTAAGTCGTGTACACTGTCACTTGCACTATAGGGTTGCATGTCAAACAAAGACTTTGTTGAAAGTGATGTGTGTGTGTGGGACCCATACACAAAACCCAAATATAAATATATAAATATAAAAAACATTTTCCCTTTTTTTATTATTCTTAAATCTTTCCTATATATATAAGTAGCGCATTATTTCTGCAGAATTCAACGAGCGCACAGCTAAAACCATCGCAAGGAGAAACCACCCGAGCTTTGCAGCAGAGCAACAATGGCGGATGCCTACGGCGGCGTCGGCGGCCTACTTAGGGCTTCAATGTGCGTCGGCGGCGGCGGTTCTGAAGCTCGTGAGATTGAGCAGATGTCGCGAGAAGGAAGCCATTACAGCCTTTCAACTGGAATTCTTCCTTCTCTTGGCGCTAGAAGTAATCGCAGAGTTAGACTCCGTTCTTTCATTATTTCACCTTATGATCGCCACTACAGGTTTTCCTTTCTCTTTTTCGATCACCTCTCAAAGTGTGTACTGATTTTGAATTTGCATGTCAGTGTTTGAGTATCGCTGTTGATGTGCGATGGGTTTTGTGATTAAATAATGAATTTCGGTTCTGGTTTTTATGTTTTTAGTATAATGATTTTGATGCTTCGATTTTTCCTTTTTTATTCTGTTATTTTATTTTATTTTCGTTGTTGCTTGATTAATGGTAGTGATGAAATATTCTTAAAACCCAACTGCTTTTTGGCTGTGGCCGCTAGTTTTATTACACTTAAAAGGGAATTCCTTTTGACCCCAATTCTTTGTTGGTGAATTGATTAATGAATCTTTGAAGAATAATTGTAGTATCCATAACCTGTTCTTCTGCCCTTTGTTTTCTCTAATGTATTCAAATATTCTGATTTTTCCGATTAATTTTCAGAATTTTATTCTGAGTTCAAGTTTCTTTGTTCTAAACTTAAAAGGTGGTTTTGCAAGTCTCAATTTAGGATTTGTATGTTTAGAATTTGAAAATCTTGTGTTTGTTTTGAGATTTTGCAGGGTATGCTACAGTTAAAATGTCATTTTCACGTTGGAAATTGTTGTAAAAATTTAAAAAAGTAGGGTAGAATTATTAGATTTTTTCCATCTCAATCCAAACATAGATTTGATTGAGCTGGAGATGGGCCAAGTTTAGAACAAAACATGCCGAAACCAAATAGGCCTATGCTATTTTTTTACATGATTGGTAGGAAACATGGTTCTTTCTTTAATTTTGTACCATGTTGACAATCCTTTTTTGCTCTCTTGTTTGTGTAAATTTCATTTCAAATTGTGCTGTTCTCTTTCTGCTTAGAAGAACTTTTGTTTCTTTTTCCTATTCCTTCACTACATCCTAGATTTGAATGGAACATTAATATTCCTACATATAAGTCTGTCTTGACATGATTGAAACCTTTGTCAATGCAAAACATAGTATGGTTCGTACAGCCGTATCCATATAGTGAGATTAAGTCTTAGTTTGTTGTTATTGTTTACTCTGTATTTGTAGAAATTATTTTGTATTCTGCTAAAATCACCTCAAGTTGAATCCTTTATTGCAGAGTATGGCAGACATTTCTCGTAGTGCTGGTTGTTTATACTGCTTGGGTGTCTCCATTTGAATTTGGGTTTCTTGATAAACCTATGGGGCCTCTCCCCATCGCGGACAATGTTGTCAATGGATTTTTTGCGATTGACATCATCCTTACATTCTTTGTAGCTTACTTGGATAAAAGTTCATATCTTCTCATTGACAACCGGAGGCTCATTGCTTGGAAGTATGCTAGTACTTGGTTGGCTTTCGATATCATATCTACCATCCCTTCTGAACTTGCTCGTAAGATGTCCCCCAAACCATTACGGACTTATGGTTTATTCAATATGCTTCGTCTATGGCGACTCAGAAGAGTTGGTTCCTTATTCTCTCGGTAAAATGATTGAGTTTTCTCTTGAACCACATTTTATGTGTTCTCCAACTTAGTGGGCTAATAATAATGTTTGTCTTTCTTCAAAGCAGATTGGAGAAAGATAAGAACTTCAACTACTTCTGGGTTAGGTGTGTGAAGCTTGTTTGTGTAAGTTGTTTGATCCATGGAGAAACTGTGGTGGAAATATGGTTTTCGTTTTATTGAACTATCTTGTTCTTGTAGGTTACCCTTTTTGCAGTTCATTGTGCTGCTTGCTTCTATTATCTACTTGCTGCTCATTATCATAATCCAAAGAAGACATGGATCGGGGCAGCAATGGGAGATTTCCTCGAGGAGAGCCTATGGATTCGCTATGTAACCTCAATTTACTGGTCCATTACTACTATGACAACAACTGGCTATGGAGATTTACATGCTGAGAATACAAGGGAGATGATATTTAACATTTTCTACATGCTTTTTAACTTGGGATTGACAGCATATCTGATAGGAAACATGACAAATTTGGTTGTCCACGGGACTAGCAAGACTCGGCATTTTGTAAGTAAATTTTGCCTACTAATTTCCTCAGTTTCTATTTTCTTGTTTGATTGAAAATGCTTTCTATTATCCAACATAGAGAGATACCATTCAAGCTGCTTCAAGCTTTGCACAAAGGAATCAATTGCCTGCTCGCCTTCAAGACCAGATGCTTTCACATTTGTGCTTGAAGTTTCGAACAGACTCGGAGGGATTGCAGCAGCAAGAGACGCTCGATTCACTTCCAAAAGCCATTCGATCGAGTATTTCCCATTTCCTTTTCTACTCTCTAGTAGATAAGGTGTACTTGTTTCGTGGGGTTTCCAACGATTTACTCTTCCAGCTGGTAAATTCTCTGTGATTATTCGATTTTTCATACCTTTTCTATTCACAAACTTATCTCACTATCATATTTCTTTGTCTAAAAGGTCTCTGAGATGAAGGCAGAGTATTTCCCTCCTAAAGAGGATGTGATCTTGCAGAATGAAGCCCCCACCGACTTTTATATTCTTGTTTCTGGGGCAGTGGTAAACTTTGACCTTACAGCCTTCAATTATAAATTACGTGACCTTCTTAAGTGAATATACTGATCTAATGACGTTTAAATTGCTTTACAGGATCTATTGGTTCTAAAAAATGGAGTGGAACAGGTAAGTCTGATTTAAATTGGTCGCGGAGATATTTTGTATCGAAAAGGGGTGACTAAAAATGCGACGTATAATTACAGGTTGTTGGAGAGGCCAAAACCGGTGAGCTATGTGGCGAGATTGGTGTACTTTGTTACAGGCCTCAGCTGTTCACTGTGCGAACAAAACGATTATGCCAGCTATTGCGATTGAATCGGACCACATTCTTGAACATCGTTCAGGCCAATGTTGGAGATGGGACCATAATCATGAATAATCTTCTACAGGTTTACACACCTATATAATTAATTATCGAGAAACAGGTGATGGTGATTCAATGGTTCATTGAATCAAGCGATGATATTAAATCGATTTTTTCTGATGTGTCAGCATTTGAAGCAACTAGAGGACCCAATTATGGAGGGAGTTCTTCTAGAAACTGAGAACATGCTGGCACGAGGAAGGATGGACCTACCTCTCACTCTATGTTTCGCAGCACTAAGAGGAGACGATTTGCTGTTGCATCATTTGTTGAAGAGAGGTCTCGATCCCAATGAAGCTGATAACAATGGAAGAACAGCTCTGGTGAGTATATGATATCTCAGTTTTTTTATTGTCGACTCAGAATTAGTAAAAAGGCCAATCTTATTAGTAGTTTCTGAATTTCATTAATGATCTATTTCTTTAGCACATAGCAGCATCGAAAGGAAACGAGAACTGTGTGCTTCTTTTGCTCGATTTTGGTGCTGCTGCCAACAGCAAAGGTAAATAAATCATCCTTCAATATCTGTAGTTCTTCAAATAATGCATTTTAATTAATGACTTTTATCTGAAGATTCATCTGACAAAATTAAAATAATGACAAGATCCTCAAACTTATGTAGCTAGTGAATAATGCACTTTTCTATTCCTTGGTGCTATATTCTATCACCATTGGTCTCACGAAATTATATATCATTTGGACATCATTTTAAGAAATAAAAACAGCTGACTCTTTCTTGTGGTCAGAATCTAAGTGATGTATTTTAGGATAATCATACCATCCTATTTTTGTGTTTTCTGTCACATTAATCTTCATTATCTTCTTAACAATTTGTTGAGAAAGTCAACTTGCTTAAAGAATTACTCTCTATTTCTTTGTCACATCAACATTCGGAGCTCCTTCACGCCTTTCTATTTATGGCTATAGTTTACTATAACTTGCCTGAAATATTTCATAATTTGTTCAGTAATCAATTAGGGTCCCCTTTACTTCTAATGCACAACTATAGTCATTCATAAATAATACCACTGATTTTTTTAAGCTTATTAGTATGTAGTTTGACTTGGGAGAGAGATCCACCTGAGTTATGGCTATAAATGGTCTAAACATGTTTATTTTCATTCTGACTTCAGATAAGTTGACTTTGTGAAGTCAAATGATGATTAAATATCCATATTCTATCTGTCATCTTTTTTCCAGATTCAATGCATTGATGCCATTTGTTGCTAATCTGCAGAATATATTATAGTAGCTCAAAAGTGCATTATCAGCCCCCTAAAACTCCAAGGGACAAATGGCCGCACATTTACTGCCTCAATTATGGATATCATTTTTATTCTTTATTATTTCGTACTTTTATTTTGCGACCTGCTGGCCCCACATTGTTTAGAGGAGTCAAACCACGGATTAACTACCATACAACCAAACGGGGGAGGATTCGAACTTAGGTTTAATTGATGGGGCCACCTTTGTGCATGCAGATTCAGAAGGAAGTGTACCACTTTGGGAGGCCATGCTTAACATGCACAAACCAGTTGTTAAGCTTCTATCTGAAAACGGGGCTAAGTTAACCGCAGGTGACGTTGGCCTATTTGCTTGCATGGCTGCAGAACAAAACAACTTGGAATTGCTCAAAGAGATCGTTGCTTATGGTGGGGACGTCACTCAGCCAAGCAACAACGGATCAACGCCTCTCCATGTTGCTGTTTGTGAAGGCAACATTGAGATAGTCAAATTTCTCCTCAGTCAAGGTGCTGACATTGACAAAGGGGACGAAAACGGGTGGACATCGAGGGACCTAGCTGAGCAGCAAGGCCACGATGAAATTAAGGAGCTTTTCGATTCTCACAAAGGGACCACCAAGACTGAATCTGCTGTGACAATCACTGAGGAGCGCCATGGGGTTCGATTCTTGGGAAGATTTAAAAGTGAACCATCAATATTACCTGTAAATCAGGACGCCTCGATTTTAGCCTCCGATGGCTTGTGGGGTAAGTCCCGTCTGAGGCGTAGGACTAACAACTTCAGTAACTCTCTGTTTGGGATAATGACGGCTGCACAAACTGGAGAGAACAGCACACCTTCAACAGTAGACAATGCTACTACTAAAACTTATGCTGCTAGAGTGACTGTTAGCTGCCCTGAGAAAGGTGATGTAACTGGGAAGCTTGTACTAGTTCCACAAAGCTTCCAAGAACTAGTTGAAATTGGTGCAAAGAAATATGGGCTTGTCTCTGTGAAGATTTTGAGCAAAGATGGTGCTGCAATTGACGATATAGAGCTGATCAGAGATGGCGATCATTTAGTTTTCATGAGTGATAATAGGAAGCACGAAACCACCGATTGATGGTTTCTTGCAGTGTGACTACAAAGTGAAGGTCACTTGTTTCTTTCCTAAATCTTTTATGTTACTTAGTTTTTTAGGTTCTCCATGGTACATTTCTTTTGATTGGCAGTGTAAATGAAAACCCCTGTTTATAATATATACCATGTTTAAATTATTCACTGTCTGTAAGACGACTATTTTTCTCAAGCTATACATACGAAGAAAATGTCTCACCAAGACCAATGTTATAACTAGGTGAGACGAATCAGTTGGTCAATCTTTTGTTGTTTCCCTTTCCATGGCTTCAATGTATATGGAAGAGATCATCGTTTTCTTCTCTGCGTTTTTTCCTGTAAAAAGGGTCAAAGTTGTGAAAACAGAGAAAAAAACAAGAAAGATAACAACGTTGAGCAAAGCACTCATGCAAAAAAAAAAAACACAGTTAGTATTAGTTTCATATTGAATCTTCTTGGTATATTGTGATTATAGAGGATTCAGAAAACTAGAAAATAGATAAATGGATGAAGTTTTATAACGAAAATCAGAGCAAAAGCTCGATTAGAGAGTTTTTGTATACCAATCTACAAACACATACCGTGGTTCCTTTTGTCTGGTAAGTAGAACTAGTACTCCAAAACCTATAATAACTGCAATTTTTACTACCTGAGAAATAAAAGTAGAATAATTCAGCTTTTCCTTGAAACTTATAACACAAATGAAAATTGAGTTATAAAAAAGTTTAACAATCTAAACATGATTTGAAGCTTGAAATTCACCTGCCCAACTAGTCCATTGAATGAGTCATCTGGAGAGCTACCAGAACCCGATTTTGGCTCGAGAACTATTTTTTTCTGCTTTCTATCCAATTTGAGCTCCGTTTCGTGCATTATATTCTGCAGATCGATAGATATATAAACAAAGATGGAAATTGTAATAAAACATGAAGTTAAATAACTTGAGGAAGATTATACCTTTGATTCTGAAGAAATCTTCTTTAACTTGGCTTCATTACGTCCTACCACTTTATTAACCTGCTTACCTGCAGTTGTGATACACAAACGTCTCGTGTTATCTGGAAATACCCACATACCGGAGCTTTGAGCCAAATCACATTCCTCTTTATAACATTCTAATGTTTTTGGTTTCGTATTTGAAGCCACAATCAAGGTTGAGCTCTTCAAGCTGGTTCCCCTTCCACTTCCTTCTGCAATGGACGATTCAGTAGCACTGAACGTCTTTGAGGACTGCTCGTATGGTTGAGTCACTTGAGCTTGTTTCTCCTCAGCCACTCTTCCAGAACTAGTTGCTGTTTCTGATGTAGATTGTCCCATTACATCAACTGTTGATAGTTCTAGTTTCTTGTGATCGTTTCCTCCTGGTGGGACCAGTTTTACAGTTGGCACCTCATTCAAAGATGGTTCATCGTCACTTGAAGCATTATCACCTTTTACAGTGACAGTTTCTGCAACATGATCCTTAAACTCTCCGAAACTTTTGTCAGATCGAGGCACAACAGCCGTTGATTCCTTGTCCTCCAATAGGCCTCCCTTTCTATATCGGTTTAAATGCGATGGAACGGATGATGCTTTCTTGAGCGATTTCACTTCATTCTTGAAGTCCATCTGGGCCATGTTCGTATGTTATGATCACAGTATACATTATCGAAACCACAATAACAACATCAATATTCAAACAAATACCTTGCTACTTTCAAAGGCACTTATCATTTTCCTCACATTGCTGGGAGTCTTCTTCACAGGATCTTCGTTCTTCGGTTTTTGAAAGGCAACTGAATTATCCTTTTCCGATATAGACAGAGTCCCTTCCTCATTGTCTGATCTTATAATCACAGGTGGTTTTCGGGTTTCAGTGGGCTCATACGATACTATTTCTTGTTTGAAAGGGATGATTGCAAGTGGTTCTTGGGTTTCAGTGGACTCATATGATACACTTTCTTGCACTTGAGAAGATTCCGTATTGATTTCGCGTTTATCAGAAGATGGGGCACTTTCAATTCCATCTGTAGCATCCTAAAGCAGGGAACTTTTGATTGTTAGGGTAAACAAATGGATTAATTCTGTATACTTATCAATGAAACGAATGTGAATAATTTCACAACTCATAGTTCCTTAACTGGGATTGCATTTTCATCAAGGATTTTTCCTCCTTCATTGTGCAGACTAGCAGAAGCCAAAGATGAACCAGCTTGAGAAGCTTCAACTTTGAGGCTCATTACATCTATTTCAACAAACCCTTTTCGGAATTCTTAAAAAATAGTAACCATACTATTATTATAACCATAGAGTTAACTCATTCCCATTCAGAATATGCAAAGTTCACTGTTTATTAAGCAAATTATTACCTGAGACTTTCTGCTCATTTTTTGTCTCTACAGAACCGGGTGCAGAACTAACAGCTTCATTGAGTCTTAGTTTGATGTTTGGATTCGCTTCAAATTTTTTCTTCACCGCAGATTCTCTCTTCATAGCACAAACAACCAAAGAGTACAAATGTACAATGATCACAAGAAACAGACACACTCTAGTTCAAACACATTCTTGCATAGGTAGATTGCAGTAAAAGAGTGACAAGAAAACTACCATAATGCGAATGCGATTTTTATCCTCATCACTGAGAACAAATTGCAACTTCATGTGGACATGTCCACCTCCATTGATGGAGAAAACCTCATCCCAAAACCCCTTCTCAATGATTTGCATTGTACGAATATCTACATAACAGTCAAATTACGCCTCGACCAAACAAGATTAAGAGGATAGATAGAGTTTAGAAAGATCAAACAACATAAATAGATAATGCAATGCACCTTGATGAGCAATCTCATTACCCCCAGCATCCAAAAGAGCAACAACTAAATCCTCACCAAGTTTTGTAATGGGGCTGTCAAAATACCATTACTTTCCCATTTACTAAATTGCATAATTTTCCATCCAAAAGAGTCTTGAATCTAAATTGAAAGCAAGAATTATTACAAAGAGAAGTCTCCTTTATCCCAAGTTTGATACTGCCTCTTCCCCATTGAAACTGGTAAGAACAAAATAAATAAATAAATAAAATGCAGCAAATTAACTTATACAAAGAAAATCTGATGTTTCAGTTGTTTGCCTTTGAGGGATTTTGCAGAAGGCTTTGATGAAGATGAAACGCCCTTGAATTCCAAAACTAATAATCAACAGTGAAAATCAGAGAATTGGCTATAAAACAATTATTCTTCGAAATAAAGTGACAAATGTATACCTGTAACTTGTATAGCTCCTGGCATTTGAAACAAGAATTTGCAGCTCAAGCATAAATGAAATGATTAAGCTCAAGAAATTGTATAAAATCTCAACAAGTATTTAAATAACTGATGAGCCAAATCAGCAAGAATTTGGGATGCTGAGATGTATTTAAAAAAAAAATAGAAAAAGAAAAATGGATTTGGTTGGGAGAATATGAGTGGATGGATTTAAACATGAGGACATTGGATTGGGCCCACTACAATGCAAGCTCTTTGTTCACCACCTCAAATGGGGCAAAGCCATTCTCTCATTTTGTCTCACTTTGCACATTTTTTTTCGTTCTTTTTTTTTTTTTTTTTGAAATGATAAAAAAAAGTTTTATTGAATTAAAATTAGGGGTGACACGAATTATTCAACCAAATACGAATCTAATTTTTGTTAATCAGGTTTGGGTTGATGTTTAATAGGCTTGCAGATTAAATAAGTCGAACTCATTTATCATGATAATGAAATAGGTTGACTATAGTTGTAGATCAATCTGTTATAGCTCATTCAATCCGTTTGTAAGATTTTCATTAATAATAAACTAAGGTTTTACCTCAAATCAAATAAGACAATTTTAATTCCAATTGTTGTCTATCAATTTATATTCTTAATGGATTACATAAGATTAGTTTATAACTTTAATTTGTGTATTAAATTGTGTAACTATGGTGTTGTTATTATTGTGTTTTGTTGTATTTTTTCTTGTCTAGAATAATAAATTTACCCTATTAAAATTAATTAGTGTTGACGTCAAAAAACCATAACTGGTCTTTATGGTCAACCAATCAATATATTTAGATTATTAATAATCTAGATAATAAAGTTTAGAAGGTCGATCAAAAAGTTATTTGATATAAACTAACTACAGAAAATGAGCGATAAGTGGTCTTTTAGACCTTTGCTTTTGATAAATATTGCTCTCAACCTCTACGTAGCTCGGTTATTCGTGTAGTACTAAGGAGAGGGGATCTTCGGTTTTACATGTTTGATTATGCTTTTGAGACCATTAACTTTTTAGGGTATAATCATAAGTATATATAAATATAAAAAAAATTTAGAAAGTCTATCGATTGAGACAATAAAAAATAAATCAATATAAATGTAGGGTATAAAAGAAAAAACTTAAATATGTGAAACTGTCAAATTAAGAATCATAAATTTAACAGCTTCACTATTCTTTCGAAAGAGTTGTGTAACATGTAAAAATAAATATTATACAATTAGTTCTATTGTACTACTCATAAAATCAAGTCATACATCTATATTTAAGCAAGTGTGATCAAACATGAAAATATTGTAGTGTTGTATTCAAAATGAGTTTCACACAATATCATTTTTCGTCTCATGGTGTTATTGATATCTTTAGTGAAATATCTATTACACTATATAAGTATGAATGTTTCGTCCATTTTTCATAATGCTAATTTTAACCCTCCTACATAATTAAATCAAATCAAATTAAATTAGAGTTCTAATGAAAGAAAACTCTTTATTAGGGATAGTAATGTAATTTAATATTTATTTTGTTTTTCTATTTGATTATAAAAAAACAAGAGTCCTTTATATTTCAAACTCTTTTTAAAAAAATTACATGCTTTGATTATTTTTCTTTTGTAATGTTGAAAATTTTGAATCTTAAACTAAAATTAGTCTTATATTAATATATATTTAAAGAGCTTTTCAATGATATATTATAAGCATATTTTTGAATAATATTAATTTATACGAAAATTAATATACATCCAATTCTTTAAAATTCAATGATGAATTTAATTTAATTTGATTTAATATGAAGGTGATATCAATAATTGAAAGGATTTAGTTGAGAATTGAAATATTGAATTGGAAGATATAATGGATTATTAAAAGAAAAAAAAAAGATTTAGTTTATAGAAAGTGATATTAAAAAATTTGTCTCTTTTATATTTCATATAAACACATTCATGCACGTAAACAAATTCAGCTATTTACATGAGTGTATCAATCAGAGTGCCACTGAAGAGAAAATCAAATGAAAAATATTATAAAAGAGGGAGTGAGATTGAGCAATGATCAAATGAAAGAAAAATCGATAAAGTATATGAGTTCTTTTTGTAGGTTGTATGATTATTTTAGAGAGTAATTGTATGAATGGATTTTGTAGGTTGTAAATAAAAATTATCATTTTTTAAGGAGGTCGTCTTTTTTTTTTTTAATTGGATGGTGGAGATAAATAATGGAGTTGTATTCAAAACTTCCATTAACAAAATTTTGACTTAATTATGAAACCAATTTATTATAACTCTAATTTAAAATCCTAATTTGCTTAGTAAATTAAAGTCCTAATTAAAAATATTCTCCATATCTAATTTAATTAGAATTTCATTAGGACTTTAATTTAGAATCTTAATGAAGGAAAATTCTTTATATCTAATTGCATTAGAAGTTTATTAGGATTCAATTTAATATGAACACATTATATATATATATATGACATATTTGTATTACTTATACAACAATATAAAAAAAACCATTGGCAAGAGCACGATCGTATTACGATTATCTCATCAAGGTTTTCATAATTGGTGATAGTGGTTTGTCTTCAAATTTATTTAATATTTTTTGTGATCAGTGTGAAATTCATGAGGATTGTATATTTTCATTATTTTTTCTTGCATGACCTTTTCTTGGATTCTGTTTTTCCCTAATTTTCATATATTAAGGGTTTTAATTAGTTTTTTTCATATTTTTTTAGTAAAAGAATACTAATGAAAACTTATTTCTAAAATTTTTTAGTAACTTTTTTTTTTTTGAAATATAGTCAAAGAAAAGTGGCGATGTTTGAGACGAGTGGAATTGATATCGATCCTAAAATTGGTGACATTCGTAAGATCTAATCATTCTTTGTTAGAATTAAATTTGTTTATATTTTTATTTTATCTTCATTTATTATTATTTAACCTTCTTGGATTTAAATATTTTTTTAATGATTGTATGTTTGAACAGTCAATGCCAAATATATATGACGTCAAAGGAAACTTGTTGGACAAAAGAGAAGATATGTAAATCTTAATGATGCTAAGAAAAAAACTATGTAGAACATGTTTTGCAGAATCGTGAAAAGAGAAAAGAAACATGTAATTTACAAGTTCAAGCGAATCTAAGTAATTCTGAAGGTATATTTTTTTAATATTCTTTAAACTTTGTATTGAAGTACATTTTTCATATAAAATTAAAAATTATATATTAATATATTTATCTAATTATGAATTTTAATGTCAGAGGAACATAAACTAAAAGTTAAACTTGCAGCTTCAGAAACTCCAGAGAAATTGTATGAACTATACACTTCTCAATAGCAAGAATCTGTTGATTTTCAGAAAAATATATGTTCATACAATTCCATATTCTCATTCACTTCATTTGAAGTGAAATTGGATAAAGAGCTTGCTTCAACACGACGAGGCACTATGAGAAAAATGCACATAGACAACACCTCTAAGACAACGGTTTTTTGAAAAAACCGTTGTCGTAGCCCAAAAAATTCTCTCATAGACAACGACTTTTAACCTACCGTTGTCGTAGACTTTTGAAACCGTTGTCGTAGCCCGAAAAATTCTCTCATAGACAACGGTTTTAACCTACAGTTGTCGTAGACGTTTGAACCGTTGTCGTAGCCTGAAAATTCTCTCATAGACAACGGTTTTAACCTACCGTTGTCGTAGACGTTTTAAACCGTTGTCTTTGCCCGAAAAATTCTCTCATAGACAAGGGTTTGAACTTGTCGTTGTCGTAGACGTGTTGTCGTAGGACCCCTAAGACAAGAGTTGTTTTCTAACGTTGTCGTAGCCTCGTAGAAGCGTTGTCGTAGACTAATATTTAAAAAAACAAGTCAATTATTACAATTTTTTTTTTTAAATGATATAAGAAATGCTATATATTGTTCAATTAAATTAATGAAATAAACTAATTTTGAGAATCAAATTTTATTTCATTATAAATAAAATTTAGAAAATATTTACAACAGATTATTAATTTTATAAATATATTAATTTGAAAAATACATTAATTATATAAAATTATTAATTGTAAATATAATTTGAAAAATATATTGATTTTATAAATATATTAATTATATATATAATTTGAAAAATATATGCATTATTAATATATATATATATATTAATTTGAAAAATATATTAATTTTATAAATATATTCATTATATATATAATTTGAAAATTATATTAATTATTATTAATATAGTCATTAATCTTCCAATTATATATATATATATACATATATATTAATCTATCAAAATTGGAAATCAATTACTTATATTAATAAGTATTGATACTTTATAAAAGTTAACAAAGAAATGTTATATATTGTTGAATTAAATTAATGAAATAAACTAATTTTGAGAATTAAATTTTATTTCAATATAAAGAAACTTTAGAAAATATGTACAACAGATTATTAATTTTATAAATATATTAATTATAAATATAATTTGAAAAATATATTAATTATTAATATACATATATTAATTTGAAAAATATATTAATTTGAAAAATATATTAATTTTATAAATATATTCATTATATATATAATTTGAAAAGTATATTAATTATTATTAATATAGTCATTAATCATTCAATTATATATATATATATATATTAATATATCAAAACTGAAAATCAATTACTTATATTAAATAAGTAATGGTACTTTATAAAAGTTAACAAAAAATATGTAATAATAGAAAATTGAAAAATATCAAAAATATACTATAAAAGAAATATATGTAAGATATTGTCACATGAGTTGTTTTCTAACGTTGTCGTAGCCTCGGAGAAGTGTTGTCGTAGACTAATATTTAAAAAAAAAAGTCAAATATTACAATATTTTTTTTTAAATGAAAGAAGAAATGCTATATATTGTTGAATTAAATTGATGAAATAAACTAATTTTGAGAATTAAATTTTATTTCATTATAAAGAAATTTTAGAAAATATCTACAATAGATTATTAATTTTATAAATATATTAATTTGAAAAATACATTAATGTTATAAATATATTAATTATACATATAATTTGAAATATGTATTAATTTTATAAATATATTCATTATATATATAATTTGAAAAATATATTAATTTTATAAATTTATTCATTATATATATAATTTGAAAATTATATTAATTATTATTAATATAGTCATTAATCATTCAATTATATATATATATATATTAATATATCAAAATTGGAAATCAATTACTTATGTTAATAAGTAATGGTACATTATAAAAGTTAACAAAAAATATGTAATAATAGAAAATTGAAAAATATCAAAAATATATTATAAAAGAAAAATATGCAAGACATTGTCACATGAGACATCAATGGTCTAGAATTAGAGTACCACCGGGCCACTCGGGTTCGAATCTCACACAACGCATAATATTGATCATGATGATTTCAGTGATGATGTCATCCTTATGATAATGTGGCATGACGTGTGAGATGATGTGGCAAGCTTACGTGGCAAAATATTATTAATATGGCTACGACAACGGTGACAAGCTTACGTGGCAAAATATTATTAATATGGCTACGACAACAGTTAAAAAACTGTTGTCGTAGCTATTAGTGAGGAGTTTTCACTTTTCGAGTACAAGGAATGATTTATCACAATCTCCCAAGTTTGAGTCTTAATGGAAACAAAAGCAACTTTGTATCACAAAAGATGTGAGATTCTCCCAAGTTTGAGTCTTAATGGAATCAAAAGCAACTTTGTATCATAAAAGATGTGAGATTAGATCAGCAAGTTTATAATGCTCCGACAACAGATCAAGTTGCAGCTGTTTGGATTGAGAGAAATAATGATAATGTAAAGTTTGAACGAGATATTATTGTTAGTGCTCATTTCGGAGACCAATATAGAATAATGCATTATTTTTTGATGTTATGACCCTTTACAATACCCTCTTCTATAAGGATGGCACCAAAATATTCATAAGGAGAAATGTATATATTTATGTTATAATATATTTCAAGAACATATATATTTTAAGAAATAATAAACTTTTTTCAAAATTTAATTTTATTGGATTTTTTAATACATATACAATTGCAGCAAATGTAACAAATGTCCTGAATGCTTCTAGACTTACATCAAGGTCTACTCCCGAGGAAATTATCTCTCATGAGTAAGAAGGTATGTACTACAACATACGTATTCCTAAAAAATCTGATCAAAGAGTTTATGTTCATTCTAATCATTCCAACCATTGTTTCTCATAATCAGTTGTTGTAAAAGGAAATGCAAAAAGAGTCTCTTGCAGAGAATACAGTGTTATAAGTTACAAATTAGAGATCCACGACACTCAACTCTATTATTTGCGGGAAGATTGTTACAACAATATGTAGTTGATAGTTATATAAAATTGGAGACAACAAGATTACAATTTTTCCGTTTGAACTAAGAAAATTTGAGAACTGAATTCTACCAAGGGATCATGGATAGTGTTTTTAGAGGTGAATTTTGTGGTAGTGAAGTTGGATTGAGAATTTTTCTTCGTGCATCGGCTTAAGGGATATGCGAATGAGATATCTTGATGCATTGGCGTTAGTCCAAAGATTTGGAAAACCAGATCTATTTATCACCATTACTTGCAATCCTGATTGGAAATAAATACAAGAAAATTTGTATGAAGGTCAAAAAGCTCAAGATCGTCTAGATTTAGCTGTGAGAGTTTTCCGAGCAAAATTGCATGACTTGAATGATCAATTATTTAAAAAACAAATATTCGAAAAAGTTGTTGCACATGTTCATGTGGTCGAATTTTAGGAAAGGGGACTACCACATGCTCATCTACTTATAATTCTAAAGGGTGAATATAAAATTCATACAATTGACTAGTTTGATAAGTTTGTATGTGTTGAAATTCCTAATGAAGAAAATAATCCTCGGATATAAGAATTGGTGAAGAAACACATGTTACATAGACCGTGTGACGAAAAAAATCCAAAAAATTCATGTATGAAGAAAGGTAAGTGTAAATGTCATTATCCATAAAAATTAAAAACGCATTAAAATATTTGTATCAAACTATATTAGAATTCATTAGTAATCAAATGTTAATTTTATAAATTTTTAAGTCATTCTCTGTCTTATTTTATTTATATTTCACCGACTTTTAGTGATTCATTTCCACTCTAATCTGTAATACGTAAGTGTAAATCTCATTATCCAAGATCTTTTTGTGAAAACACCATACAAGGTAAAGATAGTCATCCAATCCACAGAAGACGAAAAAATGGGGTGGTTGTTGAAGTTCGCAATGTTGAATTGAATACTCAATGGGTGGTTTCTTACAATCTATATTTGTTATCCAGATATAACTGTCACATCAATGTTGAGATATGCTCGGGGGTGACGGTTGTGAAGTACCTTTACAAGTATATTTACAAAGGTCATGATAGAGTGACAGTTAATCTAACCCAAAATGATGGTGATAATGTGATCGATGAAATCAAACAATTCCAAGATGCAAGATGGGTGTCGGCTCATGAGGCATTATGGAGAATTTTTTAATTCAATTTAAATGAGATATACCATGCAGTTTTCAACTTACAACTTCATCTGCCAAACAAACATTCTGTCACATATTGAAATAATCAAAATTTGAAAAAATTATTGGCGGATGATTATACTTCCAAGACGATGCTCACAAAATATTTTTCTACATGCGCTCAATGTGAAAAGGTTAAACAATATCTGTACAAAGAGTTTCCAAAGCATTATGTATGGGATAGACAAAACAAATATTGGAGAAAAAGGAAAAAAAAGAGAGGTGATTGGACGTATTAATGCAGCAAATCCCACAGAAGGAGAAAAATACTATCTTCGATTACTCTTGAATCATGTGAAAGGGCCAACATCTTTTGAGCATTTGTTAACAACAGATGGTGTGCAATGCTCAACATTTAAAGAATTTGCACAAAAAAGAGGATTACTTGAAGCAGATGAAAGCATTTTTAAATGTTTAAATGAAGCAATAACATTTCAAATGCCACATGAGTTGCGAAGACTTTTTACAATAATATTGGTATTTTGTACACCAACAAATGTCAGAGCTCTATGGGATACATATTTCAATGCAATGTCTGAAGATTTCAAAAAAGAAGCAAACATATCGTCATCTTATAGGGTAGCGAAAACCTTGAAGAGTGTTAAATTTTTTTTTGGAGAGTATGGGAAAAAGTGTAAATTTGTATAATATCCCAATCACTGCTATGGAAATTGACGATATAGAAGGAGAATGTGAAAGAGAATTACGAGAAGAATTGTCTGTTGAAATTCCTCCCGAAGATCATGAAGCTGAAACAAAGTTGAATGCTGATCAACATATGACTTTTACCTTAATATTAGAATCTATTGAAAAAGAAAATAGGGGAGTTCTCTTCATTGATGGACCGGGGGGACTGGCAAGACATTTTTATATCATGCATTGTTAGCCCATCTTAGATCAAAAAATCAAATAGCTATAGCAATTGCTGCATCTGGAATACCAGCCGCATTGATGCCAGGAGGAAGAACAACACATTCACGATTCAAAATACCAATAAATACAGATGAAAACAGTAAATGTTCCATTTCCAAACAAAGTGGTGTCGCAGAATTATTGCGTAAAACAAATTTGATTTTATGGGATGAAGCTCTCTTTCTTGTTCTTTTTAACAAAAAATCATATGCAGGGCCAAAGTGCATCTGAATACTACAAACGGTTGATCTTACAAGGATCAAGTGAGGTCCATTTTCTAATTGTCCTAAACTACAATACGAAAGTTGAAGGGGGAAGATTGAGTGCAATAGCTGAAGTAATAGAAAAGTTGGAACCCTGGAGATACGAGATGATAAATTAAACAATACTACCACGACAATGACAGTAACTATGGCCACCACAACAGATGATGAAAACAAGAAAAAACGAATAATAAGGAAGACAAAAAACAAGGAATGCATTCACGTATCCAATAGTGAGGAGGACCATACAATTAAAGACTTATTAACCAAATCATGAAGAAAGAAGACTAGGACGAAAAAGAAGATCAAACAAGAAAAGATATAGTTAGTGGTCAAATTAGAATTATAATCTTTCGTTTTAGATTTATTATTCTTTTTTTTATTAGGAATAGTGAAACTAGAATTTTTAATCGAATAATATTTTTAAATAAATTATTGTTGTTATGATACCTATATTAAATTGAAAAGACATTAACTTATAATAATCAAATGTTAAGTAATTTAAACACATTTCAAAAAAATATTAAACAACAAGTGAAGGAAAAAAACCCCCACAAAATCAATCAAAAAATGGTTCTCATGAGTTTGTCTCTCCACGTGCAACGCACGTGTTCTCAACTAGTATATATATATATATCTGTATCTGATACTGATCGATATCAAGTGTTTTGCATAATATCAACAATATCATTTTTTTGTCTCATGTTTGATTACAATTTTTTAAATGTAAAGATGCAATTTGATTTTATGATTACTCGATAAAACTAATTATATATGAATTTATATATGTTACACAATTACTATATTATTTAATATATATATAGTTCACAAAATAATTTCTTATTATTAATTGACATATATTGATGAGGAAAAGAATGTTAATGAGAGGACATTAATAGCGTCCAATTTAAAGATCTTAATTTGATAATTTCAGAATTTTAAAGCTCAACAACTGAAAGTTTTATATTTGGATTGGGATAATTACATACAAAAAGTGAACTTAAGTTTAATTTCAACTGCAATATGAATTTTTGACTATAACACTATAAACATATAATTTAACACTTATTGGTCGGGTGGGCTCCTAAAACTTCTCAACTATCTAATTTAATTTGTCATCTCAACTAAAATTAATATAAATTCTAGATTCTTATATCTAATCTATTATGATTTACTAATCTACTAATTATAAAAGTCCTTGTTTTATGAAATATAATTTCTCAATCACCACATATATAATTTCACTTAACTCATTATAAATCATGATAACTAATTATTTTTCTATAATTCGTCAATGAGATCTAAGTAAAATTCGGTGTGTTACAACACACTGGCATACTAGTAGTAGTATGATCCGTCTAACATACGGATTGTTATAAAAAAAGGTATGATTTGTATTTAATCATCAGTATTTAAAAATCATTTAATATGTTAGGAAAATCTGATTAATCTAATTAAACTTGGCCATCATATTTTATATTTCTGATCGTGTTCTGTTATTTTTCGTTAAAATATAAAAGGGTAGTATGATCCTAAATTAATTTTATTTTCAATTACATGTTAACAGTTAAATATACAATGGAATTTTTCTCCTAATCCTACTACAAAACTAATACATAATATAAGCACTAACTAATTACAACTACGTACAGGAAACTCGCACGTAATATTTCTCCTATTCCTAATACAACTCTGTTGATTTCATCTGCTATTCCTTTACTAAATCCAACTTCAACCACCCCTATATATATGTTCAATGAATACCAGATGGGTTATTAGAGAAAAGAAAAACACCATTATCACAGAGATATTAGAGAAGTGAGTTAATAGAGAAAAGAAAACGCAATGATAGGATTCTGGGATTCGATCGGCCCTGGAATTGGCACAATGTTGCTCGTCCTCACCACTTTAGAAAGACTCAACCCTTCCGATTTTTTGGGAACCATCAAGAGAATTTTCTGGAAAATTCTCAACTTCTTCAACCCCAACATCGAGATCACATTCGATGAGTACCCACCGGAAAGTTACGGCCGGAGCAAAGCCTATGAAGCGATCCAAAGCTATCTGGGCACCAATTTCTCTCTCCAAGCCGAGCGTCTCAAGGGCAACTTAGCCCGCGACAAACGTTCCGTTACATTGAGCATGGATGACTACGAGGAAGTAACGGACGTTTTCAACGGCATTAGGGTTTGCTGGATCAGAAACAAAAGTTTCCCCAGGTCCAACATCATGCAGATGAGTTCGGACAGCCGGGGCCTTGAGAAGAGTGCCTATATTCTGTGTTTTTCTAAGAAGCACTGCCACATCATCATCGGATCTTACTTGAGCCATGTTCTGAGCGAAGGGAAGACAATTAGGAAGAGAAATAGAGGACAGAGGATATTCTCGGTGGGAGCATGGGGTGGTGATGAGTGCATGGAGTGGAGCTGGGTTCGATTCGAGCATCCTGCCAGCTTTGATACATTGGCAATGGATCCTGAGAAGAAGAAAGAGATTATGGATGATTTGATTGAGTTTACTAAGGGTAAAGAGTACTACAAAAGGGTTGGGAAGCCATGGAAACGTGGCTATTTGCTGTATGGTCCTCCAGGAACTGGAAAGTCAACCATGATTGCTGCAATGGCCAATTTTCTGCACTATGATATTTATGATCTTGAGCTCACTGCTGTCAAGGATAATACCATGCTTAGGAGGTTGATGCTTGACATTTCTAAAAGGTAATTCATTCTTTCAATTTTTATTTTTCTTCTCTTTAGTTAATTAATTCATAATTTCGGATTCATATTGAACCTGCATAGGCAGCCGCTTGATCCCGGTCCTATTGAATCATTCTCACAAATTCTCCAAAACCCAGATTCCATACATAGTTTTGCTGTCAGATTCCATTTCTCAGTGTTATTTTTCATCTATATATTCTTCTAGTTTAAACTGATGAAATATGCGATTATTTGCAGGGCTATTGTAGTGATCGAAGATATCGATTGCTCCCTGGATATCACAGGGAAAAGAAGAGAAAACGATAGTGATGATGAAGAGGATGAGGATGATGAAGACAAGGACAATAATAAAAGTAAAAGGAAAAGCAAGGTGACCCTAGCAGGGCTCTTGAATTTCATGGATGGGTTATGGTCAGCTGGCGGTGAAAGAATCTTCATATTCACCACTAATCATGTTGACAAGCTCGATCATGCTCTTCTTCGTAAAGGAAGGATGGACAAGCACATTGAGATGTCCTATTGTTGTTATGAAGCCTTCAAAGTTTTTGCCAAGAACTATCACCAGATCGAGACCCATGAAAAGTTTGACAAGATCAAGTGTTTGTTGTCCGAAGTTGACATAAGCCCTGCTGACGTGGCAGAAAATTTGATGCCAAAATCTGCAAACATGGGAGCTGAGGAATGTTTACAGAGTTTGATAGATACTCTGCACAAGTCTTTAGATGAAGCGGAAGAGGAAAAACCCGTGTCTCTGGATGAAGTAGAAAAGGAAAAATCAAAGGAAGTGGAACCCACAACACAAGCAAAATTACCTCGGAGAAAAAGAAAATCTAAAAGATAGAACGAAACGACGTGGTCAGGATCTATTATCTTGTTAGGATTAGTTGGGGGAGATCCACTTGGAAATTAATTTAGGTAATGTTTTTTTTTTTTTAATTAAGACAAAACAAAGTTTTTTTTTTCTGATTATTTTAATTAATTGGTTTACTTGTTTTGATTATTAATATTAAATTCCTCTTTTTTCTCTCTATCAAGTTGTTTCTGAGTCTCTTGACAATAAACTAGTATTGTGTAACACATTATTTTAATTGCAATTGTTTGTGGTAGTTATAAATTATAGTTAGAGATGATGATTGTTTTAAAATCATTAAAAATAAAAACTATAACATTAGATAACAAGCTTCTTAATATGCCATCAGAGTTAATTGGGAGGTCTAATGGTCTTCCAACTCTTTCAATATATGATAGAGTATAGACAAATTGACATGGAAATAAAAGAGAGGAGAATATAAATGAAGACATGATTGGATAAGCTCAGATTTACCTTTTTTTCAGCTGTATTGTAAAATTATAGTTATGACTAGAAGTTTTAAATTTTTTGTGAGTAAATTCATTCTAACCAACTCAGAAGTTTAAAAGTATGTTTCCTTCTAAGTTTGAAAGATAGTTTTAAATATTTGATATATCGTAGATATAGATGATATTTCAAAATCTATCATATCCGTAGTTTGAAAATACTTGATATGAAAAAGATTATCAAACTTAGATAACTATAACTCGAAACATCAATCAATACATCCTCAATATCACTATAAATATGTCGATTGATATGTCAACGTACGTTATGATCAACCACAATGACCAACATTGATTGAGTTGACCTATGTTGATCGGGTTTTAACACCCATAAAGACTCCGTCTACATAAGGAGTCTAATTAGATGGTCTTATATAAGACTTAGGGTGTGTTTGTAAGAAATTTTGACAGTTTTTCATCACTTATTTAAGTTTTATGAATCAGTTTTTAGTGTTTTAATTCTCTTCTAACAAATTATAAAATCTACTAGAATCTATAATCCAGAAGCGGGTTGGGGGTTGCTTTGACAAATTCTCAATTAAATTTTAAAAAAATATCGTTTTTTTTATTCCAATTTTATCCTTGTCAATTAAATGATATACCAAGTATGTCCTTTATCATTCTTTCACTCCCTCTATTTTTTTATATTAAAGTAAGGGTATAATTATCCTACAATCACATGTATAGCTTATTTAGCAAACACTTCAAATTTTACTTCTATTAGCTTTTAAAATTATTTTGCAAACACAATTTACTTTTGTTAGTAAGTGATTTCTCCATAATCACTAAATTTAATCACTTTCTCAACCATACAATTTTTTGCAAACACCCCTTACTCTAACTTGATTAATATCTATTACAATTAATAGATTTTATGTGTTCCCTAGTCTAAGCTCAGACATTATCTCATATTAATCATTTCTTAAAGTAATGGTTTTTTTTTTCACGATTTTCAGAGTTACAAGTCGAGAGGGCTCGGAGATATTAATTTATGAAAATGATGATTAGAAGCAAGAAAAATCAAATTTAACCGACTGATTTGTTTCGATTTACTACAATACAAAATTTTCTATATTGATTTTTTTTGTTCAAGTCAATCTTTTTTGTGTTTGTCGGTCAGATCGAGTTATTAGCTATGATTACAAAATTGACTTTCTATCTTGAAAATAAAACTTTTTCGCTTTTAATATTTTTCGATTTAGTTTAGTTTTAGACTGAACTTACGGATTTGCCCCTAGTGATGATAATTGAAATATCTCAGTAATTCACTCATAAAATTTATTCCCGAATATCATATGAATTCTATACTAATGTATATTTATTATTACGAGTTTTAGATTTAACTGCATAGTACGTGGAGATAAATTCAAATTAAGAAAAAAAAATATAAATACCTTATATATAACACTTTTATATTAGAGTTCTACTATAATATAATTTTATAAGATTTTGAATTAATTAGGATTCTAATATATAATTATTTAAGTATGAATACTTAAATTACTATTATAATCTTAAATAATTATCTTTAATAGGAATATATTTGATAATCCATGTTTTATAAAAAAAAATCTACATTTTTATATAGGTAATAGATATAATATGAATAAAACAAAATATGAAATTAATAGTTCTAATTATTAATGAAACTAAATCCACAAACAAGGTCAATTTTCAACGAGGTCCATTAGTCAAAAAATCAAACTTATATTATTAAATTTAATGGTAAATGAGGACTTGTTGGTCATGCTCAAGACAGAGTGAGTTCAAATTGGAGAGCAAAATCAACTCTCTTGAAATAAGATCTTACAGAATATTAGTGTATTCAATCTCAAAATCAAATCATAGATATACATATTTTGATATACATGATAGTAATTTTGAGAGGTTTGAATTGTTATGTTTAAATTAAAAAAGAGCAAAATGAACTCTCTTGAAAGAATATGATCTTATTGGTATTATTAGTGGACTCAACCTCAAAATCGGGTCATAAAGACACATACTTCAATATATATGATAGTAATTTGGAGAGTTTGAATTGTTATTCTCACATTAATCAAAAGTAGTGGGAACTAGATCATTGAAAAAAATAAAAAATCTTAGTTATTATTTACTGGAAAAAGAAAATCAAATATACACCAATAGGGAATTAGAGCAGTATGCACAAACTATATATGAAATAGAGCCTTGCATTGGGTCAGAGTACATTCCTTAGTTTGGACTCTTTACCTTGAACCACCTTCTTCGACAGCTTCATGTCAACTACCCTCCACTACCCACCCACACCCCCCCACCCCCTCCCAATTTCAGACACCAAGAAGAGAGAGAGAGAGAGAGAGAGAGAGAGAGAGAGAGAGAGAGAGCAACTCTCCGATTTCTTATTGTGATCTATCTCTCTTCAAACCCTTCTAAAATCTCTCTTACTCTCACCTCTCTAAATCTTCAAATCTGCAATTTTTACCCTTAAAACCAAGAATCTTGAAAAGGGTTCAATTTTTCTGCACTCACTCAATTCCAGATCACGAAATCTTGAAATTTGATATGGTATCCGATTCCAAACCAATCTTGAATCCAATCGACAACAAGTCAAATCCAATTGCAGCAAATGAAGAAGACGATCTTCCCAACGAAGCCTCCACAGCTCTCTTATCCTTCAGCACCGATTCTTCATCCCCAAATCCCCATCCAAAACCCACCACCACACTTGCATTCATCTCTCTCCTTGTTTCCACCTGTATTGCTCTCTCTGCAGCCATAGCTTTCGCCTTTCTATTCTTCTATGCTAAATCCACCATCTCCACTTCTTCAATGGAGCTCTCACGGCCCCTCAAGAAGCTCAAAAACCCCGTGGTTTTACTCATCTCCTCGGATGGATTTCGGTTCGGATATCAGTTCAAAACGGATACTCCGAATATCCGTAGACTGATCAGCAATGGAACTGAAGCTGAATTGGGTTTGATTCCTGTTTTTCCCACACTCACTTTCCCTAATCATTATTCCATTGTCACTGGCTTGTACCCTGCTCATCATGGCATTATCAATAACTTCTTTATTGATCCCGAAAGCGGTGATTTCTTCACCATGGCTAGCCACGAGCCGAAGTGGTGGCTTGGTGAGCCGCTGTGGGAGACTCTGGCGAGCCGCGGTTTGAAAGCCGTGACTTATTTTTGGCCTGGTTCTGAGGTAAAAAAGGGTTCTTGGAATTGTCCTGAGGAATACTGTATGGTTTATAATAGTTCTGTGGCTTTTGAGAGCAGAGTTGATACTGTTTTGAAATACTTTGATGAGCCTAGTGGTGACATCCCTTCTTTTATTTCATTGTATTTTGAGGACCCTGATCATCAGGGCCACAAGGTTGGGCCCGATGATCCTCGGATCACTGAAGCCATTGCTCGTATAGATACGATGCTTGGGAGGTTGATTAGTGGTTTGGAAGAAAGAGGGGTTTTTGAGGATGTAAACACCATTTTGGTTGGTGATCATGGAATGGTTGGTACATGTGATAGAAAGTTGATATATTTGGATGATTTAAAGATACCAAAGGAATGGGTTCAATCATATAGTCCTTTGCTTGCAATTCGTCCGCCACCTGGCTTGTCGCCAAAGGAGGTTGTGGATAAGATGAATGAGGGGCTAAAGTCGGGGAATGTGGATAATGGTGAGTATTTGAGGGTTTATCTCAAGGAGGATTTGCCTAGGCGGTTGCATTATTCGTCTAGTGGTCGAATTCCACCGATTATAGGGTTGATCGAAGAAGGGTTTAAGGTGGAGCAAACAAGATCGAAGAAGAAAGAATGTGGAGGTTCACATGGATATGACAATGCCATATTTTCCATGAGGAGCATTTTTGTTGCTCATGGACCGCGATTTGGGAGGGGCCGGAAAGTCCCTTCTTTTGAGAATGTCGAGATATACAACTTGGTTACGTCCATCCTCAATGTTGATGGGGCTCTAAATAACGGGACAGAGTCGTTTAAACATAGTATTCTTTTGCCTAACCATTGAAACTCGTATGAGCGAATGGTTGGTTGGTTCAGATAGATACAATGGGGGATTTGCAGAGAGGTAAATAGATGGATATTGTTATCATTAGCATATTCTTTGCTGTCAAATTGTTATACATGTAGAATGTGATGCCTATATGAGAAAAAACATTAAAATTCTTACAACCCACTTTGTAAGGTTGGTTAATTACCAAGGATGACTGAGAGTCTCCATTGGAACATAACAGATTGGGTTTGGATTACATTGTTTAGCCAAAGTGCTTACACTTTTCTGCAGTTATCTTTTGTATCTGTAGATCTTGAAGTTTCCATATTCTAAATTCTTCATGTCACAATATGTGATCAGCTCTCTAAACAGGTGCAAATATTAGGTGTTTGAAACCAAGTGAATTTGTTATGTTTATGTATCTGAGTGGATCTCCCTTGCAGAAAATTAACTAGACCATTACAACTCACAATTCAGCATGTGGATCTCCCAAACTATTTAGCAGATATTCATCATAATCATGTTATTAATTATGTATTATCATTGAAACACTTCATCAAATACTAGTCATCCTGTCTAATAATACCCTATGGTTAAATTATTATTATTATTTTACTTTTTTATAAATTAACAAACAAGTCAGAATCTTTTTAAGATAGTACTGTAGAAGAGTGGTAATCACACCACATATATTCATCAACCAATTCGAGGATATATTGCCATCGAGTAATTTCTTCAATGGCTTGTCAAATAATGTTTAACATAATTCAACTATTTTCCAACTGCTCTTAAGAACCGACTAATGAATATGAACTCAACTATTCACTGAAAAATCAGAATCAGAACTTGAAAAAGAATTGATGTGAAGTTACAAATTTTGATTCGGAGAATAGAGCTTGAGGTGCAAAAGAATTCAAACTAATTTTGTTTTGTGTTCTTCTTGTTCTTGATGTTGTTGGAGGATCTCCATCATTCTTGAACTCAGGTTCTCTTTCTCTTTTTATTTATTTATTTATGACCTTGTTTGATCAAAGATTTGTCAGTTGTATAAAGCTCTGTTATCTGCTACAAGACTCTGTTTGTGCTCCAAAAACATGCGGCAAACATCCAAAAGTGAAATACAAGATGAAATATTTTGTTGGAATAGAGTATTACATCAATATAAAAACTAAAAAGAAATTACTTCAGGTACAACAATATCTTGAGGTGACTTAATATAATATAGAATCGGTTTTCTTGCCGAAAATACCAGGGCCATATATTGAATAGACGACTTCCACAAGAAGAGGGAACTGTAACAACACGAATGAAGTCACAGGCAAGCAAGCGAATGTGGCAACTGGTATAAGAAACCACGCCCTTTCTCCCCGAAGTACAAAATACAATGCTGCACTAAAGGCAAGCATCATAAAGGTAATGGAGATAAAGAGGCTTAGAAGGCCAATGCTTAATCTCTTGGGTAGAACATACAAGAAATCTTGTACCGCATAACGTGTAGTTAAGATGGACAAGAACATCAAAAGAGAACAGATGGAAGTGAACATGGATATCGCGTTTGAAACAGCAAACAACATGAATACAGGTTCTGATGCGAAAACTGGAAGGCCACTGTCAACACCACCTGGCACAGTGAAAACTGCAGCAAACATGACAGTTGCAATTAGTGCCGCTGAAATGGTGCATGCATTGGCCGTGTCCTTCATCCACCTTTCTCCATCAATTTTCAACTGATGGTGTTCTTCTGTGAATAACATTTTAGGGGTTTTCCCCTGTTTGTTTCTCCACATTCGTCGAGAAGGATGAACAAATTTCTCCATCTCCTACAGAATAGAGAATGCATGTTTAGCAAACAAAATCTTAAACACTGGATTAATGGGGATGACTCTAATTATATGTCTTACGTTGTACCACTTTAATTCGCGTTGCATCTGCAAAGCTGGACCACGAACAAGATTGAGTCTGTCGAGAGGCGCTAGTTTTCCACATAGGTGCATTAAATTATTGCTTTCATTGTCTACATTATCAAAAAACTGATATCTGCGGCCACTCAAACTATAAAATAGGTTGAAAACATTTTGAAAGCGATATTTGGCTGCAAGAAGAAATATGGTGCTGTCAGTGTCGTCATCTCTAGCATCGGTAGCTATAGGATACATCTTCATGATCACTTCCACAATCTCACTTGTGCCATTCTTGGCCGCAAGAGTGATTGCAATCCTGAACCTATTTGCGGCTTCACTTTGAGGCAAAGTTAGCATTTTTTGGCACAAACGTTTCACTAGTAAAAGTGCTTGTTGGTGCACTGCTTTCTTCTTCATTATCTCCTCCGCACGAGGCACTGACATTGTTTAGCCATTCTCAATCAGATAAGCATGTACAATTAATTGCATGCAAAAAACAAGACAGTTGGAAATCAAATTAATTACTCTTTAGTACCTAAACGTTGGATGAATTTCCAGAGCATGAACTTCGATTTCTGAGACACTGTACACCAATCATACAAAATTTATCAATTTCTTTCTTTAACTGATACTTTCTTCAATTTTAAAGTTGAAAAGAAAGCAATAAAACCTGATCTACAAAAGTCCCTCTTGGACACTGGATCAGGTTCACTAATTCCATTCTCAATGTCACCAGCAAGAGTAGCTTTCAATTTGTGCTCCTTTAGAGGAACACCTTTCAAAACAATGTAAAAAGTTTAATCAAAATGAAGTTTTGGTTGCAAACATAAGAAGTATATTTTATTCACTTACGATGGTAGATCCATTTTTCCCACCACCTGAAACTTTCTCCACTTAAGAATAGTGTGCCCATGTTGTTAGCCATAGATGAGAGTGCAGTATGAGCAGTGATTTCACATTGCAAAAGAGCCAAATTGGGATACTCCTCAACCAAATTAAGTGCAACATCTGACGACAAGTTATTAAATTTTAGATCCTGATTCCTGAATTTCAAACACAACCTCAAAGTTGTCTACTTACCAAGGAATTCAGAAGCTATTGCATTGTTCAACAGGTCAACGCCGAGTTGGCCTTGAAAAGGGCTGTGTTCCACATTAGGGTTGGACATGAATAACAAGTACTTGACTGTTTCCTTTTGGCAATATAGGACTGCTTGTAGGATTGGCAATTGCCCACTATTATTCAAAATGTATAGTAATTCAGGATTTTTAGTAACCAAAATCTTAGCAGCTTCAGTGTTTCCAACCTGGGCAGCATTGTGTAATGCCGTATTCCCAGAATCATCACGTATGGCCAACGCCTCTCGTGGCAATATACCCACCAACTTCTTCACAAAATCATTAGCTTTTCCAGACAAAACTGCCACATGAAGAGGTGTTTCTGAGTAAAAACTGATACCACCTGTGGCTGCATCTTTATCTATGTCCAAGTACCCTTTCGCCCTCTCCCAATCTCCCGTAAGTGCTGCATTGTACAGTACCAAGTACCCGTTTGAATCTCCACCTATTTCAGCATATCAATTACACTTGTTAATCTATGTTTTCAGAAAAGTGAATACACCATTCATAATATATAAACTGCAAATTTATGACCCAAAAAAAAAAACTTATTCTGAGATGAATTGGCTGCACCATCTGATGAATCCATTTATGGAAGCTCTCAAGTTTTGTCCAACGCTGCACTGGTATTGAAGATGATGATACACCGTACCTTTTACTTGCTCTTCATTAATAATTAAAGAGATATCACTAGTTGACAAACAGCTGAACCCAAGTCAATGACGCTGAGCTCATGAAGTCTTTTAACTTAATGTTTGTTAATTAGAATCAGGGCCGTATCCAATGGATACAAGGGTATAGCTGTGCCGCCAAATTTGATATGTTTATTATGCTACCAGTATTTCGCATGGGTTGTCATATTTATAGTTGGATTTTAACCATTATAATTTATACAAAAAGTGTTTATAATATTTTCTCAAAACATTATATCAAAATATTATATCTCTCTAAAGATAAAGTTATGAGACAATGTGATTTAGAAGAATTTTTCTACCTTTTGTATGTTTAGCAAAATATTGTATTCTTTCATTTTTTAGTTTTATATATATCTGAGAAATCATTATATCTATTGTTTGTATATAATGTTTCTTTCTTCATCCTCTGTATATCTTTATTTTGTTGAAAAATCACTATTTTTTCTTCATTTCTTAGTTTTACATAGGTTTGAAAAAACAATGTATTTTCTCTTCATTTGTTAACTTTATATAGATTATATAATAGTTTTTAGATTAAGATTGATCTTACATATAAATATGTATAGATTTAATTATAAAGTGGCTTACCAAATAAGATTTGCTATTTTATTTTATTTTATTTATTTATTTTATTAATAAGACACTTTTAGGTGAGAAAGTGACATCCTTGCAATTTTTGCCAACTTTCTTGATAATATATGTTGTAAAGTGGGATCTGGTTTAGAATAAAAGTAAGCGAACAGTGGCAGATGATACCGAAGATGTTGCCACAACACTTGACACAACACTTACTTTAAACAGAGATTGCAGCGGAAATAAAAGATACTCAAAGATATAACTTTTCAAGATATATATATAAATATATATCTTGAGGTGCCTTAGGCAAAATATTATTCACAAGAAAAGTGAATACAAGTGAATTCCAAAAATAGGAAAAACCTACAAAACTAGAACTCACAAAAGATCGAAAAAGATCTAAAGAAAAACTCTTTGAATATACAAAAAACTCTCTGCTCACTCAAACCTCTCTTGGAAGGATTCTTGGATACTTTGAATATATCAAGCTCGTTGGGATTCCAAGGATGAGTTACAAGACAAAGTAACTCTCCTATTTATAGACTTCTTCCAAGATAACTAACTAAACAACTCTCCTAAAAAATAGCCTCATGTGAATGTGTGTCCTTGCTCAGCACGGTCTTCTAAAGTGTATGAGAATTTCTCTCCAAGTTGTTACTTGATTGCTCAAGCTTGTTT
Organism: Scutellaria minor; assembly: GCA_954870855.1. NCBI lineage: Eukaryota > Viridiplantae > Streptophyta > Magnoliopsida > Lamiales > Lamiaceae > Scutellaria > Scutellaria minor. Next base: position 5,404,149 of record OX940731.1, read on the forward strand.
GACTCAGTCTTCTTTGTTAAAGCTTGTTTGACTCAGTCTTCATTGCTCAACCTTTGAGACTTTAGCTCTAGTCTGTTGCTAAAAAGTTGCTGGTTTCTTTGACTCCGTCCACACACTTTGTTTACTTAGTCAAAGACCTGCAAAAGAGTATAAACAAAATACCAATGCAAAACACGTGGTGAATTGTGAATGAAGATAAAACAGTTAAGAATGTTGCCACGGATGTTGGGCAACATTCCAACCAACATTTGATTCTGGACAGCAATATAATTATCAAAATTGTTAATTAAAAATGTTGACTATATAGTCAACTAAAATCCATCTAACAATCTCCCCCTTTTTGTCTTTCTTCACAAAACCTATGAACAACAACATTTGTAAGACAAAATAAATATACTCCCCCTGGAAACAACAACACAACTAACTCCCCCTGCAGATTTGCAAAACTGAAATTCAAAAAAAAACAATGATTATCCAATATATAAAACAAGTCAAACAAATATCCAACAAATGTTGAGATCAACACCAAAAGTGAGATCAACTCCAAAAGTTTGACATATATAAAAAATAATCAGCAGCAAATAATCAGCAGCAACAGGAGATAATCAGCAACAACAGGTCTTCTTCATCCAAGTAACATCAGCAACAACAACTCAGACTTCATCATCATCCAACCTGGATCCACAACTCAGACTATATCATCATCCAACCTGGATCCAGATGTGCTTGCAGCACTCCTCCTCAACTCTGTCAATCCAGCAGCAGCCTCTCCATCTTCATCATCTTCCTCATCTTCCCCTTGATCCTCTTCATCTCCTCCCCCTTGATCCGCATCATCTTCTCCCCCTTTTTGTGAAGAAAGTAGACACTGAAATACATCCCTTAGGTCAGTCAGCTCCTTGATCTGAGCATTGAGTTTCTGAACCTGTACTCTCAAGAAAGAAGGAGTAAAAACAGATTGCAAAGTGTTGCCCGAGATGTTGCCAACAGAATGGGCAACATCTGGTACTGGATCAGTAGAACCCCAAGGCAAATCCACCACTCTTTCACCTTGAAGCAGATTTTTGTTTACTGTAAAGAGCTCAGGAATAGAACCAATATGATCTGAACGAGCAGAAGTGAAACCTTGATACCGGAGAACCAAATAAATCAAAGAAGGATAGGGCAAACATCCTTTGTGAATTCTCTCAGCCTCTTTCTCAATGTGATAAAAAACTAACTGCCCAAAGTTAATTTTGCACTTGGAACCAAGCTTATATAGTAACATAGCCTGATCAAATGTTACTACATTCTCATTTCTTGTGGGCAACTAGTTATGTATGCATAATTTATGTAAAACAACATACAGAGAAGAAAGAGAGGATGCAACTAGCTTCTGAGGATGAACAGGCCATTCAACAATTTTCCCCTGAGTAATGAAACGAGCTAAAGCATGCTTATCCACACAACACTCATCATCAACTTCATCAGGCATGCCCAACACATTATTAATAACAGAAGGAGTAAAATCATAAACCTTCGACCTCAGAAATACTTTCCCAAACTTCTTCGACAAAGGATCAAACATTTTCTTAGATAAATTGGCATAAAACTCTTTTACTACAATAGCAGAGAAAGAGTTCACAGAAAGCACAGTACCTAAGAAATTTCTATCCTCCAGAAACTGATATACCCCATAAGATTTCAAGTTATTCAAATCAATTCCTTTCTCATTCCTACAGAATCTATTTAGAACATGAGTCCACATAGATTTGTTATTTTTTGAGAAAAACTTAGTAGAGAAAGGTGTTACCCCATAGTCAGATCCCTCAGAGAGATGATCATCTTCCTCAACATTTGGCTCAACCTCCTCTTCCATTTGAACATTCTCATGTTCAGGTGTTGTTTCCTCAGGAATTGGTGAAACCTCAGGAGATATATTAGCAGGTTCTTCCTGGTCAAACCCTGCATGCATTTGCTCATTCACAACATTGAACAGATCATCAAACATCTGATCGACTTCAGCCACAGAATCAGCGCAAGAAGTCGATTTCTGTCCAAATTCTTCCCCAGCCTCAACAGATTCTTTCTCCATTCTTTTTCTTTTCAGGGTGATATCAGCCTCAACTACCCCTTTCTCCTTTCTCTTTCATTTCAGCGTAAGCTTCCTCTCAGCAATAAATTTGGCCAAAGGTACATCATCAGAATAAGGTGAAATTGGAGTATCAGATTGTACCTTTGTATTTTTGGGTGTCTCAACTTCAAGAGATACGTCTTCGGATGAGGTTTCGGCATCCTTGGCAGCCTTAAAATCTTCATCGCTTGAGTCATCGAAATCAGACTCCTCCTCTGCAACATCACCCAACACAGTAGAAGTGGAACGAGATTTTTTTTGTCAAAACCTTCTTCCTATGTAATCGGGTGGATGAACGATGCGAATGAGTTGCTTGTTGTCGTTTGGCTAAAGAAACGATGTCAACCTCTTCATAGATTTCAATGGGGTTTTGCGCCTCGCCTGGGTACATGATTTCAAGCGGCTCTGGCTGCACCTCAGTAGAGAGAGAAAGCGGATGTGGTGTAGATGATGGGTTGGAGTCAGATGTTGCGGGAGATGTGGGCATACTTGAGGCAACTTTCGACTTCGATTCCATGGTTTCAAAGGAGCAATTTGGGTTTTAGGGTTTTTCTGAGATTTGGGGGATTTGGAATAGAAATCGAGAGGAAGAAAAAGAGAGGAAATAATGCACTGTGTAGCACACAAAATCACGGTTTCAAATTCTCAAATATATAGCCAAGAAGAGATCACAAAAAAAAAATAATGGATTCAAAACATATCAAGAAAGATATGATAAAATCCAAACAAATCAAAAAGAAAAGGCTAACAAAGAGATAGACTCGACTCCCCCTAAAACTAAGCCCCTAAAAAAACAAAAAAAAACGAAAAGAAAGCAACTATATATCACATAACTATTATGAAGAGATCTATAAAATTCAGCCAGATTATACACTAAATTAAATATAAGCTCTTTTATATTATGACTTAGCACACAAATAATTCCTCAAAAACTTATTAGATAGGTGCAGACACAACTGAACACATCATAGTAGCGAGCTTTGTGTGTTCCAGCTTTCCCATCCTTAAATAAATAGCATAGATAGATACAGCACACCTGAATACAACACGGTTGTAAGCCCTGTGTACCCCAGTTTCTCTATCTTTAAACATGAGTAATTCTTTTAGGATGAGTATAGTCACAACTGAGTACAAAGTGGTGACAACCCCAAGTACCTCAGCTTTCCCATCTTATCTCTTTAAGCAAATAAAGACGAGTCAGACACAACTAAATGTATCGTGGTAGCGAACCCCGTACACCTCAGCTTTCTCGTCAAAAATAAAAGAGGAATAAAAGTGGCTTTTGAAAGATTAAGAGCTGTCAAAATAACATATAGTATAATAAGGCTGAAGAAGATAACATCACAATAGCACGTGTAAAAACAAGACCAAAACAAAACAAAAAGAAAGAAAACAGACGCAGATGTTGCCCAGAATGTGGCAACATCTCCAAAAACACCTCTACATGATGCACAGACCGAGGGATTTTTTAAGACTGAAAAATCTCTCATTATTTAGAGCTTTTGTAAAGATGTCAGCAAGCTGATTATTTGTTTCCACATACTCTAAATGAATGAGTTCTTTTTCTACCATATCCCTATGAAAATGATGTCGAATATCAATATGTTTTGTTCTAGAGTGCTGAACAGGATTTTTAGAAATGTTAATGGCACTCAAATTATCACAAAACATGACCAACGTGCCAGTGTGCAAACCATAATCATCAAGCATGTGTTTTAACCAAATCAGTTGAGCACAACAACTCCCAGCCGCTACATATTCAGATTCGGCGGTAGAGAGTGACACACAATTTTGCTTGCGACTATACCATGAGACTAAGTTATTACCCAAGTAAAAACACCCTCCACTGGTACTTTTTCTATCATCAAGATCACCTGCCCAGTCAGAATCACTAAAGCCAACAAGATTGGTGTTAGTATCCTTCGTGTACCAAAGACCTAAATCGAGTGTACCAGCAATATATTTGATTATTCGTTTAACCGCATTTAAGTGTGCTATTTTGGGGTTGGCTTGGTAACGTGCACACAAACACACACTGAACATGATGTCAGGACGACTAGAGAGAGATATAGCAAACTACCTATCATGGATCTGTATAGGGTAGGATCAACATCTTCTCCCATACCTTCAGAGCATATCCTTTGAGATGAACCCATAGGAGTTTTCATATGCTTTGCATTTTCCAATCCATATTTCTTGATTAAACTTCTGGCATATTTGCTTTGAGTAATAAAAATTCCATCATCCTTCTGTTTCACTTGTAAACCCAAAAAGAAGGTTAGTTCACCAATCATACTCATTTCAAAAGTAGAGGACATAGCTTCAACAAAATTATTTAACATTGTTTTTGATGTAACACCAAAAACAATATTATCAACATAGATTTGAGCTATACAAGTATCAGTCCCCGACTTTTTAATAAAAAGAGTACGATCTGCCTCACCTCTAATGAACCCAAATTTGAGAAGAAAATCAGTTAACCTTGCATACCATGCTCTAGGAGCTTGTTTCAAGCCATATAGTGCTTTATCAAGCTTATAGACATGGTCCAGGTTAAAAAGATCTTCAAACCCTTTTGGTTGTTCAACATATACCTCTTCATCCAAGTAACCATTCAAGAATGCAGCTTTAATGTCCATTTGATGTAAGGTAAGTTTTAGATAACAAGCAATTGCAAGTAAAAGTCTAATAGACTCAATTCTAGCCACAGGTGCGAAGGTTTCATCAAAGTCAACCCCTTCGACTTGTGTATATCCTTGAGCTACTAGTCTAGCTTTGTTTCGAACAATATTGCCATTTTCATCAGTTTTGTTCTTAAAAATCCACTTAGTTCCTATCACATTCGTATTTGAAGGTCTAGGAACAAGGGACCAAACATTATTTTTGGCAAATTGTTCTAACTCTTCTTGCATAGCCATTATCCAAAAATTATCTTTTAAAGCTTCATTAGCATTCTTAGGTTCAAAGTTAGACACAAAACAAGTAAATTTTACCTCGGAGAATATTGTTGACATACATACATGACTCACCATCTCTCGGTAATTTCTCCTTTTACCTCGAGTTCTTATGCCTTCATTTATTTGTCCTATTACTTGTGAGCTTGGATGAACATTCCTTATCCTAGAGGGTGGATCCCTTCTTACTGGATCGAGCACAGTTTGCTGCTGTTCAGTTTCTTGATTACTGGACTCTTCTGAAATTCCAGTGACAGATGTTGGAGCAGATGTTTCCTCAACATTTTGGACAACATCTGTCACTGTTGTTTCTTCGGTTTCTGCAACTATGTCCTGCATTTTGCTATCATCTTCCTTGCCTGTAATATCAAGTAAATCATCAAAAACAACATTGACTGTTTCTTGGACAGTCTTTAATCTCAAATTATAGACTCTATAAGCATGACTGTTTTGAGAGTAACCAAGAAACACTCCCTTATCACTTTTTGAATCAAATTTATTCAGTTGATCTCTGTCATTTAAGATGTAACAAATACAACCAAATATGTGAAAATAAGCTAGATTAGGCTTTTTCCCATTCAGGATTTCATATGGAGTCATTGAGGTACCTGGCCTTAAGTATACTCTATTAGAGATGTGACATGCTGTGTTTAGAGCTTCAGCCCAAAACCTTTTAGAAAGGCTTTTTGAACTTAGCATAACTCTAGCCATTTCTTGCAAGGTTCTATTTTTCCGTTCAGCAACTCCATTTTGTTGTGGAGTTTTGGGGGCTGAAAATTCTTGAAAAATTCCTTTCTTTTCACAAAAGTTAGAGAAGGAACTATTCTCAAATTCTCTACCATGATCAGACCTGATACGGAAGATAGGTGAGGAAAATAAATTCCTAATCCTAGCATGTAGCACCTTAAACATGTCAAAAGTTTCAGACTTTTCTTTCAAAAAATATATCCAAGTATACCTAGAAAAATCATCCACAATAACATAAGAGTATCTCTTACCTCCCATGCTGTCTACCTCAATTGGACCCATAAGATCCATGTGTAACAATTGAAAACAATGCGTGGTACCTGATTTTTGACCATCGGGATTGTTGCATTGTGAGAAACACGGGTTTGTTTACCTTTAAGACAATCTTCACACACAATTGTACCTGCCTTGTTCAACTTAGGAAGACCTCTAACTGCTTCAAACTTGATCAGCCTTTCGAGATTCCGATAGTTCACATGGCCTAATTTCTTATGCCACAAAGAAGTGTCATCCATTTTTTAATGCAGACAAGCCATTTGTTCTTCAACTAAATAGCAATTGTCTTTAGATCTAGTTCCTGTCATGACACAAGCACCATCATTAGCAAACACTTCACATGAACTTTTATTGAATCTAACCTGTAGATTATCGTCACAAAGTTGGCTTATGCTAATCAAATTAGCCGTAAGACCATTCACATGTAGAACATTATTTAGGGAAGAAAATCCAGGTATATTAAGCCTTCCTTTTCCAATGATCTTTCCCTGAGAACCTCCTCCATAAGTAACCATACCACTATTCAAAGAAACATAATCTTTCAGAAAATTCTTTGTTCCCGTCATGTGACGTGAACATCCACTATCGAAGTACCATGAACCTGAAACGTTAGTTTTTAAAGCAGTATATACTACAAAACAGGTTTAATCAGATTTAGGTACCCAAGATTTTTTGCAGACAACCTTAGTTCTTTTCAGTTCTAAGATGTTGTCTGAAGTGTTTGACAACACTTTGGGCAACATCCGTTGCTTTAACAGATTTCTTTTATACTTAAAACAGTAAGGCTTAATGTGACCAGGTTTAGAGCAGAAATCACAGATAAACACTTCTTTTAAAGATTCTTTAGAACATTCTTTGTCTTTTGAAGCACTAGAATCCAAAGGTTTATCACTTCCTGGCACAAAATTGTTTGCAAAGCTTTGGTAACCTAATCCATAAGTACCAATCTGATTCAAGTTAAGAACTTCATTCAGATTTGCTGTTCCTTTATTTAACTTAGAAAAAATGGCTTCGGCCGACTCTACCTTAGACATGAGATTAGAAATTTCAATATCTTTCTTAGTAAGCATTACCTCAAGTCTGGTAAGAGTTTCTTTAAGTTCAATGTTCTCCTTGGATAATTTCTCTACACTCTTCTTCTCCCTTTTCCATTCTTTCATCAAGGTCGCGTAGAGTTCTTGCATTTCTACAAGTAAATCATCACTCTCCAAGACTTCCATATCCTGATCACCTGTATCAACACCAACGGACCCATGAAAACAATTTACATCTGAGTAATCAAAGAAAACAGACCTTTTATGTTGGAGAAAATGTGGTAACATCCCATCCAACATCTTCACTGTCCGATAAAGTTTGTTCATATATTGTGGCCATCATTGTTGTCGAACTCTTTTCAACCTCTTAATCATCTGATTCATCATCACTTAAAGAAACCCAAAAAGTCTTACCATGTTTCCTTAGAGTATTAGCATATTCATTAGCATAATGACCCCAACCGAAACATGCACGACATTGAATTTTTTCAAGATGTTTGGGATCAAACTTTGAGACATCATAATTTCTTCTAGTAACACCTTCCTTTTGAGATTGAAAAGTTTTCTTCTGATTTTGGAAAACGTTTTTGGTATACTGTTCCTTAGGCTTGAAAATCATTTTTTCTTTATTAAGTTTTCTTACCATGGCATTGTACTTGCGTGTAATTAAAGCTACACTAGCTCCTTCTCCAATCTCTTCCAAATTCTCATCCTCTTCCTCTGGATCACCATCAGAGGATTGAGCTTGAAGAGCCACACTTTTGCCTTTAAAATTATCCTTTTGGGACAACATATTGACCTCATAATTTTTTAAAATATTCATAAGAGTATTGAGATCCATGGAAGCAAGATGATGAGCTTCTTCTATAGCAGAGACTTTGAGATTGTACCTTTCGGGTAATGTACGAATGACTTTGTACACCAAATGCTTGTTGTTTATGGGTTCACCAAGCATTTGACATTCATTAGCAATATCTATTACCTTCTCGAAGTAAGTCGTGATGTCCTCATTGTCTTCCATTCGGAGCCTTTCGAATTGACTGGAAAGTATCCTTAATCTTGTCTCCTTAACACTTGCATCACCTTCACAATGCATTTGCAAGATGTCCCAAGCCTGTTTAGAAGTAGCACAGTTTTGAATCAGTTTGAACATATGCATATCAACCCATGAAAAAATGGCGTTGAGAGCCTTCTCATTGCAACTGGCGTCATTGATTTCAGTTTGAGTCCACTCCGATTCAGGTTTGTCCGCGACATCACCATCAGCATCTCGTGTTTGTTTTGGAACAGTATAACCATTAATTACCATCTTCCATGCACGATAATCAATTGATTTGATATGTGCACGCAAGCGGATTTTCCAAAAAGCATAGTTTGATCCATCAAGAACGGGAAGTCTCCCAAGATTAGGATTTGCAGGATCCATGATCAAGCTAACCAGACCCAACCACTCAGTATATCGAGTGTTGGCTTTGATACCACTTGTTGTAAAGTGGGATCTGGTTTAGAATAAAAGTAAGCGAACAGTGGCAGATGATACCGAAGATGTTGCCATAACACTTGACACAACACTTACTTTAAACAGAGATTGCAACGGAAATAAAAGATACTCAAAGATATAACTTTTCAAGATATATATATAAATATATATCTTGAGGTGCCTTAGGCAAAATATTATTCACAAGAAAAGTGAATACAAGTGAATTCCAAAAATAGGAAAAACCTACAAAACTAGAACTCACAAAAGATCGAAAAAGATCTAAAGAAAAACTCTTTGAATATACAAAAAACTCTCTGCTCACTCAAACCTCTCTTGGAAGGATTCTTGGATACTTTGAATATATCAAGCTCGTTGGGATTCCAAGGATGAGTTACAAGACAAAGTAACTCTCCTATTTATAGACTTCTTCCAAGATAACTAACTAAACAACTCTCCTAAAAAATAGCCTCATGTGAATGTGTGTCCTTGCTCAGCACGGTCTTCTAAAGTGTATGAGAATTTCTCTCCAAGTTGTTACTTGATTGCTCAAGCTTGTTTGACTCAGTCTTCTTTGTTAAAGCTTGTTTGACTCAGTCTTCATTGCTCAACCTTTGAGACTTTAGCTCTAGTCTGTTGCTAAAAAGTTGCTGGTTTCTTTGACTCCGTCCACACACTTTGTTTACTTAGTCAAAGACCTGCAAAAGAGTATAAACAAAATACCAATGCAAAACACGTGGTGAATTGTGAATGAAGATAAAACAGTTAAGAATGTTGCCACGGATGTTGGGCAACATTCCAACCAACATTTGATTCTGGACAGCAATATAATTATCAAAATTGTTAATTAAAAATGTTGACTATATAGTCAACTAAAATCCATCTAACAATATATATATATATATATATTATAATACTACGCTTTCCTTAATTATATAATATAATATTATCATTATAACTTAAATAGTTGCAAAATCATTTTTTAGTTTCCATCACAAACCAAATAAATACACAAAAACTTCTGTGCACCAGGTGCACGAATCTAAGATCCGTGCAATCCGAGTCGATCCGATCTGGATTCGCGAGTTTTTAATTTTTTTTAATTTTTTTTTTCCAAATTTTTGTCCTTACCTTTATGTTATAAATGTATGACCTTTATGTTATAAATGTGTGACTTTTATGTACAATTATCTCTACCTTTATGCACTGTAACTTAGGAAAAAAATAAAGATTTTCAACACAATTTATACATAAAGGTCATGATAGTTGTACATAAAGGTCACACATTTATAACATAAAGGTCACACATTTACAATATAAAGGTCACAACCTGAAGCAAAAAAAAAGCAAAATTCAAAAACACGCGGATCCGGGTAAAAAATTGGGTCGATCCAAATTGCATGTGCATCAAGTGTACACAAGACCAACTCAAATAAATAAAATTCCACCCACTGCTTCCAGCCCCAGGTTTTTTTTTTTCCACATTTTAACTATTCAAGTCAATGATGCTGAGCTGAAGTCTTTTAACTTAACGTTTGTTAGTTAGAATCAAGGGCGTATCCAATGTACCCGCGCGTTAATCAAGGGTGAAGCTTAGCCGCCAAATTTGATATGGTTTTTATATTACTAGTAATGTACCTGCGCATTGGGCATATTGTCATATAATATGTGGTATATATAATTTATTTAATAATACAATGTAACTGATTATAAGCATTTTGAAGATATAAAATATTTAATAATTATAGTTATTCTAGATTTAAACTACTATTTAAAAATTTATAGCTAATTCAATTTATTTTTATATTTTAAAATACATTTTAAATTTTTAAATAATATTTAAACAAACATGGAATATCTTAACAATTTTCTATTGCATCCAAACAAAAAAAAATTATAAGATTATTTCTATTTATTTCAACAAAATTGGAAAAAAAAAGCCCATTAGTATTATCATTATTATTATTAAACATTTTTGAAGATCTTATTTGCTGATATTTATATTTTTTAAAAGTTTATGTTTAAATATATAAAAATTAATTTAAAATTTATTTCATTGTTAACCTTGACTTTGTTATTATAAGTATTTTTGAGATATTTATAATAAATATTCTTTTCATTTTTAGTCCACTTTTGTATTTATATAATTTTGTTCTTAAATTTCTAAAATCATTTTATTATTAAATTTATTATTAAAATCATTTAGATTTTTAGATATTTCAAAATAGTTTTTGATTTTTCGCATAAACATTTATTGAGTACTTATATTAATTTAGAGATAAGTTCATTAATAGATATATTAGTTGTTATCCTTAAAATAATTTATTAAAAATATTTAAAATTGAATTCTATTTTATGATTTTTGTTTCTTAGTAGTAAAAAATAATTTTCAAAGTTATTATTTCATCTCATTATTCATAAAAGCACAATTAAAAAGCTAATTATATTTAAACCCATTGAAGCCCACTTGTTATTAGGTTTCCAAATGTACTCTTTATAATTTGATATATATATACACACACACACACACACACATACATACTAGTAAAAAACACTGCGTTGTACATGGAGATACCAATTTTTTAGATTTTTTTTTGATTCGTTGTAGTTTTTTCCTTCATTTATTGATCTATAATATTTTTTTGCAGAGTATTTAAATTATTTAACATTTGATTATTTTAAGTTTTTTTAAAAAATTATTAGAGGAATCTTAACAACAATAATATATTAAGAAAAATATCAATAAATTATGAAAATTATAAATAGTTATGTATAAGTGTAATACATTGTGAAATCCAAATATAACAAAAATATGGGTTTGTGAGTCGTTAAAAAAATGGAAGTAATATTATAGGTGTACATAAAAAAATTAAATCAAGAAAAAAAAACAATAAGAATTCTAAAACAAAAGATTATAATTTTTAATTGGGCTCATAACTATATATTTTCTTACTTGATCTTCTTCTCTATCTTAGTCTTCTTTTTTCGTGGTTTGCGTAATAATTCTTTGATTGTATTGTCCTTCTCATCACTAGTGATGTGGATGTATTTCTTGTTTTTTTTTCTTTGTATAATTCTTTTTTTTTTTTCGGTTCATCATCTGGTGTGTTGACCATTGTTATTGTTATGGTTGTATTGTTAATTTATTTTCTTATCTCTTATTTCCATAGGTTCCATCTTTTATATGGCTTCAGCTACTGCACTAAATCTTCCACCTTCCACTTTCATATTATAGTTTAGCACGATTAGAAAACAGATCTCACTTGTTTCTTACCGTCTGTGGTATTCAAATGTGTTTTGGTCCTGTATATATTTTTTTTGTTATATTTGTTGTTTTTTATTTTTGAAATCATTTTAAGTAAAGAATTTTTGATACCTTCTCAATGGACTTTAAGTAATCTTCTATTGAGCATCCGACATATATTGATGCAGTGTCACCAAACATTGTCATTGTTGCTTGAAGATGACCTTGTATCACTCCTCGTTTAACTACGTATCTACAATCAATGAATTTATAATCCTCTTGATTGCAAATTTTGAGTATGCATACTCATCCTACTGGGTATTTTCAGAAGTAAAGTGTTCAATATCAACACTTTCTAGTGCTATAAGCATTTGTTCATAAAACCCTCTTGGTTTATAAGATCCATTTGCAAAAGTTGCAGTAGGAATATATCTTTCCATAATAGTCCATGTATTATCTTTCCACTGGATATTTCTTTCTTCTATTAGAAGAATTAAATCTCTATGTATATTCATTCTGTTGGGTATTTCCAGAAGTAAAGTGTTCAATATCAACACTTTCTAGTGCTACAAGCACTTGTTTATAAAACCCTCTTGGTTTATAAGATCCATTTGCAAAAGTTGCAGTAGGAATATATCTTTCCATAATAGTCCATGGATTATCTTTCCACTGGATATCTTTTTCTTCTATTAGAAGAATTAAATCTCTATGATTGCTTTTTTTAAAGAGTATATTACTCTTTTCATTTGTTGCAATATTAACATAAGAAGTTTGAGAAGAATTTGGAATATCATCTTTTTCTTATATTTTCTTTTTAAGAAAATCTTGGAATTCTCCATATAATGGATGATCCTTATCAGAAATATTTCCTGAAGATATTCCAGAAATATTTTGGGCAATCAACTTCTATTTACCCTGTTGGGCAATGATGTGTGGGGTTCTTCCCCTTCCTCTTCCCCTATTAGGGAAATAGGATCCTCGACCTGGTTGACTCATATTTGTAGTCATGAAAGAAATTCTCTTATTAAATAATTAGACAAATTATTGTCTTTTCCTTATTTATAAACAATTTTAAAATCAAAATGAGCTAAATATGCTTGTCATCTAGCAAACATTTATTTAGAAATATCATGTTTAAAATCTTTTTTAAAGATTCCTTTTGCTGCTTGACAATCAGTTTTTAAAATAAATTTCTAATTACATAAATCATCTTGAAATTTTATAACACATTTAACTATAGCAATAATTTCTTTACCTACAGTTGCATAATTTTTCTGTGCAGGATTCCATTTTTCTGAATAAAATCTAACAAGAATTTCCTGTTTATCATCTAGATTTATTTGTTTTAAAATGCCTCCAAATCATATATCTGAAGCATCTGTTTCAATTATTTTTTCCCATTGAGGATTGACAAGCATAAGACAAGGAATATTCTTAACTTTTTCTTTTAATATTTCTAACAGTCTTAGTATGTTCTTCAGTCCAAGGAGAAGGATTCTTTTTAAGTCTATCATATAAAATAGCAGATATTTTTGAAATATTTTCAATAAAAGAGGAAATATAATTTAGACTTCCAAGAAATCTTTGTAATTGAATTTTATCAGTAATTATATCTGAAGATTTACTTCCAAATTCCATACTTCTTTTTATAGGAATAATTTTTCCATAATTAATATCCTAGGAATCTGACATTTGTTTGGAATAAATTCATTTTTGGTTTTGATACAACAAGACCATTTTGAATAATCAATTTTTTAAATATTTCTAAGTGTTTGAAATGAGTTTCAATATCCTTAGAGAATATAAAAATGTCATCAATATAGACAATTATAAAATTACTGAAAGAGATAAATATATCACTCATAATTTGTTGAAATTCTGATGGAGCATTTTTTAACCTAAAGTGTTGGGATCTCAATGTTTAGATTTTGATGTGACAAACCAAGGATGTAATAGGAAGTTTGAGTACCCCATTTTTCACAATGTTTAAGTGAAAACATAGACTAGGATTGAGTCTTGTTATGGAAGTTGAAAGATGGAGGTACACATGCATACAATGCTGTATTGAAAATTTCAGAATAACGCTGCTGCAAGAAAACAGATGCAGCAACACTGCAAGAAGGCAGTTACAACATTTCAGCAAAGTACGAAAAAGAATAGCATGCAACATCACTACAAGAAAAAGTTACAGGAACACTGCAAGAAAAGATACAGTAGTACTGTACGAAGTTACTGCAAGAAGGTCCAAATTACAGCAGCACTATAAAGTACAAACAGCTGCAAGCAGACCTAGGATACAACGCGGAGCTTACTACTCAAACACTCAACAGCGCCAATGACAAATAGAATAAGTATCCTGCAATCCGAGGAAAGGTAAATGCAGTACGAGGAACGAAGATCCAAGCAAGGATAAATAGAGCCGTTCGAGAAAAGATCAAAGTTGCAGATACGGAGCCAATGCCAAGACACCACGTAGACTGACGCGCCTACAGAAAGCTGCGAGCCGCAACCATCACATTAAATGCTCTAGAAAGAAAAGTCAAGTCGCATTAAATGCGAGCCATGCCTTTGATCAAGTACACTTAAATTCAAAATAGGAGATATCTTCTTCAACGAATATCTTCTCTACAAGTATAAATAGAGGATGAGCAACCTTGAAGCTGACAACTGAAACTACAAGATCTGAACCAAAGTCATTTGCACAAAAGCTCTCAAGCATTCAAGCTACACGTTCAGTTTCAGTCACTCAACCTCTGTGAAGTGGAGCAAGTTTGAAGCTGAAAGATCCTTTGAAGGATTCAGAAGCTCACTTCATCGCACCAGTTGAAGAACAAATCTATATACTTCTTAACCTTGTTGCTGTGTGCGTAGGTTATTTTAGGTGTCGAATAGTTGATAGGAGAGATCCTTGCTGTTTATATAGTTGTCTAAGTGTTAGACAGCTTCCCTGTGTGGGAGTGTGGAACCCTGTGTGGGTTAGCCTTTAGAGTTTGTAGTTGTTGTGTGGACGTTGGACTCTAGTAGGTGGTTCGCTTTGTAAGTTGATAGATTGATAGAAGTGTCCTGTAAACCAATCTTGCTTAACAAAGTTCCTGCTCGAGGTAGCAGTAGAGTGGACATAGAAGGCTTACACCACATTCGAACCACTATAAGCCATAAGTGTTTTATTACTTTCTTATCTGCGTTTTATCTTTTATATCTATCTCTGTTATATGCATAATACATTTTGAAAAGGATCATATTTGAGAAAACCAGCCAGCCTTGTGTCTTAGAACCGTTTATTTTCCGCTGCATATAAAACTCAGGTTACAGCGTGCAACACTGCATCCTAGTGCTGCAAGCAGAAACCGACTGACGCTGTAAGTTCTAGTAACTTACAGAACAGTAAGTTTTAATAGATTTTCAAAATCGACCAAGGTTCATTCACTCCCCCCTCTGAACCTCAGACACCACTTGGGACCCAACAAGTGGTATCAGAGTGAGTTGGGTTAAAAGCCAACTTGTCTGGTCACCTACCCAGATCCACCTTTGTCTTGCTGTTTTCTCTGCATCCTGAAAATGTCATTCTTTTCAGCATATCATGGATTCCTCTAATCATAAGTTACCCATGTTTTCTATAGAGGAATATGATGATTGGAAAATAAGAATGTAGGCACATCTTTCAGCAATGAATGATGAGATGTGAACGGTCATCATCGAAGGACCGATTATCCCTATGAAGGTGAACCCCATGCTCGGTAGAGAGATGGAAGAAAGAGCACAACTGTAACACCCAAATTAAAATTTGACTACGTAAAATATAGCAAGAATTTTTTTTAGAAATAAAAATGAGATGTAAATAATAATAATATTAATGTAAATAAGTAAAAGTTATTAAAGAAAAGAAAATAATAATAATAAACAAACAAATTTTTGTTTTATATAAACATCCACACACGCATGCACCTACATATACAAATGTGAGTTAATAAATGCAAAATTTCAAACTTGCAGTAGTTGTGTGGTTAGGTATATATATATATATAATGAAGTCCACAAAGATTAATATATAAATATAAGCTTATATATCCTGCATGTAAGTATAAATGTACAAGGGGTTGCCACAATCTTAATGACAATAATATAATAATAGTGTAATGATAATATTAATAATAATAAAAAAAGGAGATAAACTTACCATTGAAGCAAATAAGGAGGCGGTGGATGGTGAATGGGGGTACACATGTCTCATCTCCCACTCAAACATCATAATTCTATTTTATTTTCTTATATAATTTTCCTTCAGCCTCCTGCAACTCACTCTGGCAACTCTTTGTCTCTCCACCTCTCTCAATTCTCTTTCCCCCTCTCATGACCGCTCCATATCTTTTTTTTTTCTCCATCTTGGTCCCTCCCCTTCTATCTCAAAATTCGAAAGGTGAGCACTTTACCTTTGTAATTAATCTTAGCTATGTATTTAATTTTACTTTCATGATATAAAGTGTTTGATTAATTATTTATATGTAACTTTCAATTAATTAAGCTTAGTAATGGTAAAGGGTTTGATATGAAAATTTAGTGATAAATATGTATGCTTGGAATATTTTATAGAAATTAACAAAGTTTCAATGTTAATTATACTTATATTACACAAAATAATTTTTAAGCTAAATTGGCTGTAATTATCTAAGATTAAGTAACCTTTTGTTATTAATGTCAATAAACTGGTTTGCAGACTTAGTTACATATGAATACACCTGTTTTAAAAAGGGATTATTTTATGTCCATTATTTATATATTCACATACAGGTTTTTACTGTATATGTAATGAATGTATCAACATTCTATGTAATGATTAGATTTAATCATTATACATAAGCTCCACTAAAGAAAGATACTCTTTAATTTTGAAGAATTTAACGATGTTTATCAATTAATTAAAGGTATATAAATTATCAACTTAATTAAATAAAGCTTTAAACCTACTGTCTCAATTCTTTCATGATTGGAATTTTCGTTCTTAGAATTTGAAATAACATAAAATATGATTTGTAGGGTTATTTTATAGATTTCTAATAAACAGAAATTTTATTAATTGGACTTTTAAGGCACATAAAATATAAAAGAAAATATGATTGTCAAGAGATAAGTTTTAATATATATATATATATGCTATTGTTGTAACGAAGTCAATAAGTTTTAGCTCATAATTTATTGGTCTTATATGGTGTAACTATCTTAATTTACATGCATAATAAGTTTCATAAGATATAAAAGTAAATGATTAAAATGCCAAATAATTAAAAAATATGTAATGGAAGCATGAGATAGTAAATGAAATTGCTTATTCTTATCATGCACTGTATAGTATCATTGATTATGAATATTTGGAATAAGTTTCAAAGATATTATTTTATTTGTCATACAAGATTAATGGTAATGATATAATATACATCACAGATCATTAGCCATTAAGATCTCAAGGGACAACATAAATGATTTAAAGGGTGACAACGAGTAAAGGTAAGTAGAAATTCATTTGCAACTACAATGCATGAATGCAGTACGTCATGGTTATACATTGCTTTGGACGAACTAGGGCAATGTTGCTTTACTCTGAAGTGGTGAAGTGGTTCATCCCCTCCAAACCTCTTATACCACCACTTGGGACTAACATAAATACATAAACTATTTATTTTTTAATATACAACATGATTGTATTAGACAACTATAATATTAGAATTTGTAAAAGGTAAAACTTGTGCATTGCATGAAACATATACTAGTATATATAATAACAATTACCCATTAACATTAGAAATAACATTAATTATAATTTTTGATATTACGTATTCTTGAGAATTGACGTATTTGAGTGATGTTATGTGTTTACTTGTATTATATGATAATAGTGAATTTACGTTTCTCGATATTAGTGATTACTTTTTATGTGTGATTAAAGATGATGCGTTGGCATTGAATTTTGTACATATCATTTATGAGCATAGATAGATGTATGCATAGAAGACATGTTGAGTCTGTATGCACATCATATCATATAAAGAACAAAGTTAAAGCAAAGTTGACCACTACTAGTACATCGAGGTCGGTAACGGCTTTCATAGTAAAAGCGTGCATATGGCATGTGAGTCGTGGTTATGGTTCGAAGATATTGGGCCATAAACATGACTTTAAAGCAAAACAAAGTAAAGTACAGAGATTATTGAGTTAGCTCCTTTCCGATGTACTGTAGATGGGTCAAGGGCCCAACATAGTAAAAGATATCAAAGTCATGCATTCACGATATTCTTAAAGTCCTTACAACCATTTGTATGATAATGCATGCATGATTTCTGCTTACTGGGGTTATTAGCTCATATAGTTTATGCATTGTAGGTGAACCTGCTGATGTATAAGCTCATGGACTTACTGACTGTGTTGTTGAGTTCCTACGGGTTTGGAGATGATGTACATGGATGACGACCTGTTGGGCCACGTTAGGAGCTTATTTTGCTTTAAATAAAATATTTTGATAAAGTACTTGGACTTCTTCTGTTGACCTTCTGAGGTATATAAGCATATAAAATATAGAAGTGGGTGTGGCTTGACTTTATGGTAGACGCTATGAAATGTATTATAATTTTACTGGGTTTTCATGTGAAAGAAAAGTTATTTATGTTATTATGAAAAAAAAATGCACACGCTCACTTACAGGTCTTTTTATATGAAAATCTATTACATATCTAGCTATATTAGAAATGTGGTCGTGACAATAGCCACCACCCAACTTCCTGGTCTATTCATCATCTTGAATAAAGGCACATTCAGCAAAGTCAAAACTTGCAGAACGTCCAAGGAAATTTGGGAAAAGTTGGAACAAATATGTGAGGGGACGGAGCTCACCAAAGATAATAAGATCTCTAACGCCACCCAACTATTTGAGCTCTTCGAGATGAAGAATGAAGAGACTCTTGAGCAACTAGATTTAAGATTCACATCCATTGTGAATGAACTGGAAGCTCTGGGTAAGCACTACACTCAAAAGAAGAAGAACATGAAAGTGCTTAGAGCCCTGCCCGCTGAGTGGGATATCAAAACCACTGCCATAAGAGTGTCCATGGATTTGAAATTCATGAGTATATTTAATCTATTCTCCGACCTCAAAACATTTGAATACGATATCAACAAACGGAGAAATGAGACAGAAGAATCGAGCTCCAAAGTTACAGCGCTAACTGCCAGAGGACCTAAAGATACAACAACCACAAGTTGCAGCAAGCAATCAGAGGTTGCAGCAGAAGACGCTGAAGAGGAAATGGCTCTTCTTCTAAAAAAATTTAGAAGATTCATGAAGAGCAACAACAGCAACAACAACACCAACCTCAATAAGAGAAATGACTTCAAAAGAAGTCATCCACCTCCTCAGGTATCCCCCTCTCCTCACTCAAATACGATTGATCTTGATTTGTGCTATAATTGTAGGAAACCTGGATATTTTGCCAAAAGCTGTCCATACCCAACGGTGCACAAATATCCAGAAGGAGAGAGAGATCAAATAAGAGAAAAGAGAAGAGAGGATAGGTACAAGCTTCGAGCTCTTATTGGAGAGATGGAGAAGACCAATGATACAACAGTCTCAAAGGAGATACTGAAAGCTGCAGAATCCTCTGACAGCGACACTGAAACCTCATCTTCTGATGAAGAAGCGCTGATATGCCTGATGGCAAATAATTTCGAGGACAGTGATGAAGAAGAGGGAACCTCCCAACCGCTGTCTATACTAGAAAAAGAGGAGCTGAACATGATCCACTCTTTAAAGAGGATCATGAGTGATTTCGAGCAGATTAACTCAACTCATGAGGAGTTGAAAGTCGAGAATGAAAATCTAAGAATCGACAATGAGATCCTCAGAGGCAAAAATATTAATATTACTGAAAAACTCGCTGCATATGAGTCTGATAACTCAAGGTGCAGTAAGTTACAAAAGGAGGTCTCAAGGCTAAGTCTGCTGGTCACTAAGCTAGAAACTAAGAAGGAGAACTTGCAGTCCACGATCAGAACATTTAGCAAATCAGCTAGGGACGCAAGGGAGTGCATAAGTCAAAGTAGAAGTTCTTTTGAAAAATCAGGCATAGGATACAACACTCACACCTCTCAGGATACAGCTAGTACATCCAAGGCTGTAAAATTTGTTCAAGCTGAAACTTCAATGGAGAATGAGTTACCCTGTAACTCAGAAAGAATCTTGAACAAACCAGCATTGATGGATAAGGGGAAGAAACCCCAATGCTCAGCTACAGGAAGTAAGCATGCATCTAAGAATTGGCTGCAACAGAAGCTATCTGCTGTAAGTAGCAAGAAGATGCAGCAACCCACAAAGTTGCAGCACAAGAGAAAGTTTCCCACCTATACTAAGACTTATATATCTAAACCTCAAAGAGGATATACTCAAGGGAAGTATGGTGGAAGACCACACCACAAGAGTGCTGGTAACACATATTTAGTTTCTACACACACAGCTTTTAAGTAGTTTAAAAACAAAACTGCATACATTCAGAGATCCAACAAATCTTACAGCAAAACAGTGACTGTTAAGAAAATATGGATTCCCAAAGTAACTAACCTCAAAGGACCCTTACAGAAATGGGTACCTAAATCTGCTTAAGTTTGTTGCAAGTTTCAGTGCTAGGTTGCAGAAGCGATGTATGGTACATAAACAGTGGCTGCTCAAGGCACATGACAGGCAGTAAAGAAGTTCTGAGAGATTTCCAAGAATACAAAGGACCAAAGGTCATCTTTGAAGATGATTCCAAAGGAAGCACAAAAGGAAGTGGATGCCTAGTCAAAGAAAATGTGAAGATCAAAGATATATCCTATGTGAAAGACCTCATATACAATCTTCTGAGCATTAGTCAATTTTGTGACAAAGGATACTCAGTGGAGTTCAACTTCAACAAGTGCTTAATCAATGATAGTACATCAAATGAAGTCAAGCTTACAGGAACAAGAAGAGAAAACATATATCTTGCAGACTGGAACTCTTTTATTCATCCAACATGTTTCATTGTGAAAAGTTCACCAGAGCTGAGCTGGCTATGGCACAAGAGATTAAGCCACCTGAACTTCAAGACGATCAACAAGCTAGCAAGAAAAAAGGTCTTGTAAGAGGATTGCCGGATGTGACATACAAAAAGGAGAATGTATGTGAAGCTTGTCAGGAGGAAAAACAAGTGAAAAGCTCATTCAAGGACAAGTTGCAGAAGTCATCTTACAGGATTCTTGATCTTCTACATATGGACCTCTTTGGACCAGTTAAATGCGAGCCATGTCTTTGATCAAGTACACTTAAATTCAAAATGAGAGATATCTCCTTCAACAGATATCTTCTCTACAAGTATAAATAGAGGATGAGCAACCCTGAAGCTGACAACTGAAACTACAAGATCTGAACCAAAGTCATTTACACAAAATCTCTCAAGCATTCAAGCTACACGTTCAGTTTCAGTCACTCAACCTCTGTGAAGTGGAGCAAGTTTGAAGCTGAAAGATCCTTTGAAGGATTCAGAAGCTCACTTCATCGCACCAGTTGAAGAATAAATCTATATACTTCTTAACCTTGTTGCTGTGTGCGTAGGTTGTTTTAGGTGTCAAACAGTTGATAGGAGAGATTCTTGCTGTTTATATAGTTGTCTAAGTGTTAGACAGCTTTCCTGTGTGGGAGTGTGGAACCCTGTGTGGGTTAGCCTTTAGAGTTTGCAGTTGTTGTGTGGACGCTAGACTCTAGTAGGTGGTTCGCTTTGTAAGTTGATAGATTGTTAGGAGTGTCTTGTAAACCAATCTTGCTTAACAAAGTTCCTGCTCGAGGTAGCAGTAGAGTGGACGTAGAAGGCTTACACCACCTTCGAACCACTATAAGCCATAAGTGTTTTATTACTTTCTTATCTGCGCTTTATCTTTTATATCTATCTCTGTCATATGCATAATACATTTTGAAAAGGATCATATTTGAGAAAACCAGCCAGTCTTGTGTCTTAAAACCGTTTATTTTCTGCTGCATATAAAACTCAGGTTACAGCGTGCAGCATTGCATCCTAGTGCTGCAAGCAGAAATCGACTGGCGCTGTAAGTTCTAGTAACTTACAGATTAATAAGTTTTAATAGATTTTCAAAATCGACCAAGGTTCATTCACCCCCCTCTGAACCTCGGACACCACTTGGGACCCAACACAAAGGGTAAAACTGTCCATTTATAATGTCCTATTGGAACATTAAAAGTAGTTTTATATCTATCAGATTCTTTTATTTGAATCTACCAATATCCTGATTTTAAATTAAATTTTGAAAAAATCAAAGCTGCAAAAAGCATATCGATAGGATCCTTTTTATTAGTAATAGAATGTCTTATCCATTTAAAACCTTATTAAGGGGTTTATAATTTATGAAATCATTCTTGTACTCGAAAAGTGAAAACTCCTTATCATGCTGAAGCGAGCTCTTTATCCAATACAACTCGAAATGAAGTGAATAAGAATATGGAATTGTATGAACGCATATTTTTTCGAAAATCAATAGATTCTTTCGATTGAGAAGTGTATAGTTCGTACAATTTATTTGAAACTTATGAAGGTGCAAGTTTAACTTTCTCATTATCATAACAAAATGTGGGATGCTCATACTCAAATCTAGATGTATTTTATGCAGCCAACTAAAAGTAACCAAAACATGCTTGATCTACAATTAAAATTGAAGAAATTTAAACAATAATAAATGAAGATAAAATAAAAAATTAAACAAATTAAATATAAACAAAGAATGAAAATATGGCTTAAGCTAGTCACCAATTTCAGGATTGGTATCAATGCTAGGATCGGTATCAATTTTACTCGTCTCAATAATTGACATCGTCACTTTTCTTTGACTATATGTTAAAATAAAAGTTAATAAAAAAATTAGGAAATAATTTGCAATTAATATAAAACATGTGTAAACATACATTCCTGTAGTAAGATTGATATATTTTGATGAATTATACTAATTAAAAAAATCAACTGAACCTGCATCTTCATGTAACAATAACAAAAGTTCAGCATCAATATATTTCTATTATGTGAGAAGCAGTATTATGTACATACATCTACATCTAAAAAAAGATATTATTAAAGTTAGTATAAAAGAGATAAATAAGCAGTTGACAATTGTAAGAATCCAACATAGTAGAGAAGATTCACAACCTAAAATAAAATAAAGTTGAGTTGGGAAATCTTCAACGACTCTTTTCTTAAGCTGAAAACCTGAAGCGCTTCTTTAAGTAATAAAGCGATTCTTCTTTATTTATTTCAGAAAATGACAACCATATTTTCTTTACAGAAAACAGAGTTATACTCTTTTGAAATACATTGATTCACCTAGTAGTGACATCCCTTCTTTTATTACATTGTAATTTGAGAACCCTGATCATCAGGGCCACAAGGTTGGACCCGATGATCCTCGGATAGATACAATGTGGGATTTGCAGAGAGGTAAATAGTGGATATTGTTGTCATTAGCATATTCTTTGTTGTTAAATTGTTATATATATATATAATTATGCTGCCTATATGAGAAAAACATTCAAAATTCTTAATTGATTGATTGGGTTTGGATTACACTTTACTGCAATTATCTTTTGTCTGTAGATCTTGAAGTTTGCATATTCTGAATTCTTCATGTCACAATATTTGATCAGCTTTCTGAATAGGTTTTGTTGATCCCCTGCTCATCCGACCAAATTGATTAGTCGAAATGAAAGAGAGACGAGGATTGGACCGGGCCAACATCATTCTGCATGGCGGTCGGGACCGACCCTAACAGCAGACCCGAGCCGAAGAATCGATGGTCCATGAGATTAGGTTTGGTAATCCGAGTCGACCAAAAAAGGAAGACCCGACCATAGGGGCTGGATCTGAATGGGCAGGAAAGAGTTGGAGTATTTCAAGGAGCATTCATAAAAGGAAACAAATCAATAATCAAATCAAATCCGATTTAGATAGGATTTAATCCATTTTTTCCTTATCTGTACCCTAAAATCAAGGGATTTATTTCTTACTTTCCAAGTTTCATATCTTGGGTCTAGCCTATAAATAGGGCCTCAATTATCATTCAAAAGGGGGAAATTCTAGATCCGAAATCATTGTAATTAAAGAGCTTTTTACTCTCAATCTGATATAAAAAATATTCTATCCGACCAGAATTGACCGATCAGAACCAGCCTAGCAAATTTACCCGAATAGGCATCGGGCACCGTCTTTTTTCTTATTTTATTCAATTTCTATATTTTAATTCGGTTCGATTTCTTTAAGCTGGATCGATATTTTTTGGTGTTAGGCTAGGATTTTGTGCCATACAAAATTTGACGTCAACATTTGGTGCTAGAAGGAGGGGGTCGAACCTCCGATCCGAACAACACAGCTCCATGACAACCAATATGTTCAAAAACCGTGAAGACATGAGGGTCTCACCCGACCCCCAAATCCAGAATCTGTTGCCCGGTGGCTCTGGTCAGCTCTAGCCACATGACACCCTCGAAATCGTAACTAACACGCCACATGAAAGGATTCCCATGGGCATTTCATTAGTAACCGAGCCTAGAGGGACATAAATGACTTCGGAGGAGATCAAAGATATGATGCTCCAACTTAATGAGAAATTAAAGGAAGCGGAGGCTAGGGAGAAGAGCCGGAGAATTCACGACCTAGAGGATACTCAATCCTCAAATGAGCCGAGGAACAAATGAAGAGATAAAGGAAAAGATGTAATGACCGAGCAACGACCAGGAGGAACCCCGCCACCTGAAGAAAGTCGACCAGGAATCCGGATTTGCCCTACCCGATCTGTAGCACCGACCAAATCACGGAGCGTGTTTGACCGAATAGGTCCGACCTTCGCTCGCGAGACCAGAAAATCGTGGAAGATGCTGGATTTTAGGAATGAATATCGACGAGATGAAAGAAGGGCAAAAAGAGGGTACTCTAGAGACGAAGAAGAGGAAGAACAGAGACTCAAACAAAGGTTGACTGAAATTGAAGCCAAGAGGCCGAGACCTGAACAGGAGAAGAGGCGAAAAAAGACCTCACCATTCATAGATCGGATTTCAAATCAGATTACTCAAACAAAATTCAAAGTACCACCCATTGGCCTTTATAATGGTGAAACTGACCTGAGCTCTCACATAGACAAGTACACCTCGTGGATGGAGCTACAGGGGGTCACCGAGGAGCTCATGTGCAAAGTTTTCCCCCTAATGCTCGGTGACCGAGCTCAGAGATGGTTCTGATCACTACCAGATTCTTCTATCAGAGGATGAGAAGAGCTGACTGATCTTTTCCTCACACAATTTATGGGCTCAAAGATGAGATCTATCCCGAAAGAAAGACTGGTGAATATCAAACATGGCAAATACGAATCACTAAGATCCTACATGGACAGGTTCAACAAGCTCGTCTTAGAAATGGAACAAGTTTCTGATGACGCGGTTCTCATGGCGATCATGGCCGGCCTCCGTCCAAAAACAAGGTTCTGGTGGAATGTCCATGAATAGGGCCCCAGGACATACTACGATTTCCTAAGCCGAACAGAGAGATATATCGGGGTCAAAGAGGTTATTCCAGATGAAAGACCAGCCCAAAGAAAGGGGGAAGAGAAGGAGAAAAGAAAGAGCACCACACCCTTCAAGCCTCCAAGAGAGTTTAAAGTCTATCAAAATGAGGAGTTAGATCGGGTCAGACGCATCCTAACAGTCAGTCCGGCCCAGGTACTTACTGAGCTACAAAGCCAGAATATGCTGCTAGTCCCGAGACCAATGAAAGTCGATCCTGCTCGGTTGAATCAGAACAGGTATTGTCAATACCACAAATCTCCGGGACATGATACAGACAGATGCAGAGCTCTTTTGATCGAGCTCATGAGGTTGATCGATCGGGCTCACCTTAAGGAATACGTTAAAAATCCCGAGCAGAGACCACAACAACCTCCCCCACCACCTCAGCTTGGGGTAATTCGAGAAATTCACACACTCGTGAATAATAATTATGGGGAATAAAGAATTTCCAAGAGGACAAGGAGAGAACAGATCAGGGAGGCCAGAAATGGATACCAACGATGCAACCCTCCAAGGCCAGAACCAATCCACACACCTTTAACATTTACCGAGCATGATGCAGAAGGAAGAGTACAGCCTCAAAGCGATGCCTTGATGGTATCGCTAAACATCGGCCTTACAATGGTCCACAGAGTCCTGGTCGACACAGGAAGCTACGCCAACATACTCCACCTGAACACCTTTAAAAGGATGGGACTTCGTGAATCCGATCTCCAACCTTGCTCGAATTCTATTCAAGGGTTTAGAGGACAGATAACACGCACGATCGGAACGTGCGAGCTCAAAGTCATATTCGGGGCTGGAGATAAGACAGTTCACACAACAACCGAGTTCAAAGTGGTGGACCTAAATTCAGTCTATAACGCAATTTGGGGATGACCACTCCTGGCTAAGATAAAAATAGTAATATCAATACATCATCTAACCATCAAATTTCCGATCGGAGATGAGGTGTACATGATCTGAGGCAATCAAATTGCAGCTCGAGAATGTGAGTCAGGTCTGAAGCTAAGGGAGCTCAACATCATCGAGCAGAATGAAATGGAGCAAGAAAGGACAGAAGTAGCAAATCAAGTCCCAAACTTGGGGCTAGGAGTCGATCTCGAACTCATCGAGCTAGATCCTGAGTCCGAGCCAAAACTTGTCCGAGCAGCAAAAAGGAGGCCAACCGACACCACGCAGGTTGACACGAATACCGTGCTTACCGACCAGAAGTTAGACGAGAAAATGGCCGACCAGAATGCTGAATGGGAGAACTTGGATCCTAGGATGGAAAAGCCTAAGAAAAGGGCCACGTCGATGGAAGAGCAGGATATGGTCCGACTGGATGAGAACAGACCCGAGATAGAGCTCAAAATTAGCAGAAATCTACGAGAACCGTTTAGGGGAGAGCTCATAGCTTTCCTGGCCAAGAACACAGACGTCTTCGCCTGGTGCCATGAGAACATGGAAGACATCCGACCAGAAGATGCATGCCATCATCTGAACATAGATCACGTTGCCAAACCGGTGGTACATAAAAGATGAAGGCTCAGTCCAGATAGGTACGAGGGTTTAGAGTTGAAGGTTCAGAAGCTGCTTGGAAATGGCTTCATTAGAGAATGCGAATATGTAGTTTGGGTAGCTAACCCAGTTCTGGTAAAGAAGGCCAACGGATCTTGGAGGCTGTGTGTGGACTTTACCGACCTCAATAAAGCATGCCCTAAGGACTGCTTCCCTCTGCCAAACATAGACCAACTGGTAGATACAACAGCTGGACAAGAAGTCATGAGCTTCATGGATGTGTACTTGGGCTATCATCAAATACCTATGGTCGAGCACGACCAAGAGCACACAACATTTATCACAGACCGAGCTCAGTACTGTTACAAGATGATGCCTTTTGGCCTAAAAAATATCGGGGCTACCTACCAGAGATTGGTCAATAAAATATTTGCAGCCCAGATCTAAAAAACCATGAAGGTGTATATAGATGATATGTTGGTGAAATCAAAAAAAGTGGGAGACCACGTGGTCAACTTGGTGAAATGTTCGACATATTAAGGAAGTACATGATGAAAATTAACCCAAAGAAGTGCTCATTCGGGGTTGGCTCGGGAAAATTTTTGGGTTATATGGTGAGCCAGCGAGGAATCGAAGCCAATCTCGAGAAGATCGATGCAATCGTAAAGCTGACACCTCCGAGGAGGGTGAAAGATGTCCAAAGCCTGATCGGAAAAGTTGCCGCGTTGAACAGATTTATATCGCGTTCTACTGATAAATGCAAGCCTTTCTTCAACTTGATCAAAAAAGATGGTAAATTCGAGTGGAATAGTGAGTGTGAAAAGTCCCTAGAGGATTTGAAAAAATCATTGATGGAGGCCCCAGTGCTCGCGAAACCTGAGACCGGAGAAAAACTACAGCTTTACCTAGCAGTATCCTCCTATGCGATCAGTGCAGTCCTCATCCAAGCAGAGAACCGGTTTATTACGTCAGCTAATCCCTCCACGATGCCGAGCTCAGATACCCGGCCATGGAAAAACTGGCTTATGCTTTGGTCATCTCGACCAGGAAGCTAAAACCATACTTCCTAGCCCACCAGGTCGAGGTACTAATAAATTTTCCTTTGAAATAGGTCCTCGCCCGACCTGATTCGTCTGGTCGACTATTGAAATGGTTCGTCGAGCTTGGACAATATGACATTCATTACTCACCAAAAACAACAATCAAGGGTCAGACATTAGCAGACTTTATCACTGAATTCACTCCTACCATCATACTGGATGAGGAAAAAGTCGAGAGATCTTGGAAAATGTTTGTAGACGGGTCTTCCACGCTGACGGCAACTGGAGCTGGCATTGTGCTCATCAGCCTCATAAACAAATATTTATGTTCAACTCTGAGATTTAAATTCCCAGCAACAAACAACGAAGCAGAATACGAAGCTTTGTTGGCCGGGTTAGAAATGGCCAGACAATTCGGAGCAGATGACCTTGAAGTGTTCAGTGATTCACTTTTGGTCGTCAACCAAATCTCAGGAGAATACGCCGCAAGAGAAGACAAGATGGCGAGATACCTAAGGTCGGTGGAAATGGTTTTGACAGAATTTAAAATGATCTGAGCCGAACAAATTCCAAGAATAAAGAACACCTAAGCTAATGCCCTAGCCCGACTCGCAACAAGTGAGGGAGCAGAAGACATCGGGTCAGTTAATATCGGCATGATCGAAAGTTCGGTCCTGCACCAGAAGACATATACACTACCGAGCAGAGTAGTAATTGGATGACTCCAATCATCCAATATTTGGAAGGGGGGAAGGAGCCCGATGACCAGGTCGAGGCTCAAAAACTGAGAATACGATAAGCCCGCTACACACTGCAGGGAGGAATTCTATACAAAAGGGGTTTTTCCCTATCTTTGTTAAGGTGCCTAGACGAGCAAGATGCTGATTACGCCTTGAGGGAAGTTCATGAAGGAATTTGTGGAAATCATACCAGCGGACAAGCTCTGGCTTTCAAAATTATCAAACAAGGATACTTCTGGCCGAGCTTAAAGAGAGATGTAATTAATTTTACAAGGAGATGCGAAAGATGTTAGAAATGCGCCCCGTTGACAAAATCCCCCGCAGAAGAGCTGAACTTAGTACTAGCGCCATGACCATTCACCAAATGGGAGATTGATCTGATCGGACCCCTACCAACGGGCAAATGAGGAGTAAGGTTCGCAATTGTTGCCGTCGATTATTTTACAAAATGAGCAGAGACCGAGCTGCTCGTTAAAATAACCGAGTCGAAGATTACAGATTTCATGTGGAAGTCTATCATATGCCGATTTGGCATTCTACACTCATTGGACTCCGACAATGGCCGCCAATTCGACTCGATGGGCTTCAACGAATTTTATAAAAATCTTGGCATCAGAAAGCTGCTCTCCACCCCATATCACCCTAGGGCAACGACCAAGTGGAGGCCATAAACAAGATAATCAAGCACACCTTGAGGGTGAAACCTGAAAATCTGAAGGGATCTTGGGCGGATGAATTACCAGGAGTCCTCTGGTCTTACAGAACAACAACCAGAACTTCAACAGGTGAGATCCCGTTTTCTTTGGCCTTTAGGTCGGAAGTCGTCATTCCAGTTGAGGTCGGTATCCCGACCTGGAGGACTCAGAATTTCGAAGAGCAGAATAACGAAGTTGCCATACTGACCAGCCTAGACTTATTAGAAGAAAAAAAGCAGGAGTCCGAGCTTAAAAACTCAAGAAGCGAGAGATACTATAACTTCAAGGTCCGGGCTAGGAAATTCAAGGTCAGAGATCTAGTCCTCAAAAAGGTACTGCAACACACTAAAGAGCTCAACTCGGGACCACTCGGGCCAAACTGGGAAGGACCATATCAGATAATCCGGGTGCTAACCCGAGGTGCGTATGAAATAGCCGACCTGAACGGAAAGAAGTTGTCCAAGCCTTGGAATGCAGAGCATTTGAAGAAGTATTACCAATAGTACTAGGAATTTTTTCTTGTAAATTTTAGCTGTTTTTCTTCCACAAATTTTTCGATTTAATAAACTAGTAGTTATGTTCTTGATAAATGTTGTAAATAAGGGCTTCGGCTTAATCCGAGCTCTTCCACCGAGCTCGGATTCTGAATCTAAACAAGGGCTCCAGCTCAATCCGAGCTCGTCCACTTAGCTCGGATTCTAAATCTGAGTAAGGGCTCCGGCTCAGTTCGAGCTCGTTCATCATGCTCGGATTCTGAATCTAAATTAGGGCTTTAACCCAATCCAAACTCATTTCTTGAGTCCGGATCCCGACCAGGGGCTCCGACCCCAAGTTTATTCAAGATCTAAATCTGAATGCATCGAGAAAGTACATATAAACCGAACATAAATATGTTGCAAGCAAAAAGATTTCATTAAACTCATTAATCCGAACATATCAAGACAGAGAAACGCATAAATTGAACTGAGAATGCAAAAAGTTATGAGCAAAAATATGTTCACAGAATAACCCGGTTTGGAGGTCGGAACCTCTTACAAAAGACAGAAAGCCGAAAAACAGAAACACGAAAGACCTGAACTAAACAAAAGCCGAACACCATGGTTGATGCTTCGGATACAAGGGTCGATGCCTTTGACAAGAGGTGCAATGAGGGACAGAAGAGAACGACGAGCACTGGAAAGAGGTACAACGAGGGACAAAAGCTACTGGTTAGCAACTTCAATCACCTCATCGCTGTCCGCCTCGGTCGGAATCGTCGCCGTTTCCGCACTTACTACTGCTCCACCCGAGCCCCCCTTAGCACCGTCATCGCTCCCCTCACCGACCTCAGTATCGGTTACCACCGGAGGAATGGGCATCGACATGAAGTCGATGGGGGGAGCTGGCCGAAGGAGATGATTGGACCTCGGAGGCA